>JAUNZO010000335.1:0-43920 GCA_031894775.1 Chloris gayana | reverse complement strand
TAATGTCTCTTAAGCAAGTGGCTCTTCAAATTAATTAATGAGGAAGGGATTTGGCAAAACCTCCTACGGAGGAAATATTTGTCAAACAAAACTCTAACTCAAGTAGTAAAGCAACCCGGGGATTCTCACTTTTGGTCGGGTCTAATGAAAGTAAAAGAGCAATTCTTGGAGTGTGGTCACTTCAAAGTTCGTAGTGGCACCCAAGTGAGATTCTGGGAAGATACGTGGATAGGAGATAGATCCTTCAAGCTAGTCTACCCAAATTTATATCATATAGTGAGGAAAAAGACAGCAACAGTGGCTGAAGTGCTACGCACTACACCGCTGAATGTTTCCTTCCGTAGGGCGTTGGTACAAGACAATCTTATTGCGTGGTACAAGCTAGTGGCGCAGGTGCTGCCCACCAACCTGACTACAACTAAGGATGTCTTTATTTGGGACTTGCATAAGAATGGTAAATTCTCAACGAGCTCAATGTATAGGTATATAATCCAAAAGTATGTTGTGCCTCAGCGTTGCCCTATTTGGTATATCAAAGTACCGCTGAAAATTAAAATTTTCTTATGGTACCTAATGAATGGGGTCATCCTCACTAAAGATAATCTTGCAAGAAGGAATTGGAAAGGTGACATTAGTTGCTGCTCATGTAGCTCACTTGAGACGGTAGAACACCTTTTCATTGATTGTCACTTTACTCGCTTCATATGGAATACTATACATATCACTTTTGGAATTCAACCACCGTCTAGCATTGAAAATATGTTTGGTTCTTGGCTCAATGGAGTCCAGCCAAAGATAAAAGATCAAATTTGTGTGGGCCTAGCGGCTGTATGTTGGGCAATTTGGTTGAATAGGAATGATATGGTATTCAATCGTTCCAATCATACCACTTTTTTGCAGGTAATTTTCAGGGCTACATACTGGACGCGAACTTGGTCCTTGCTACATAAGGATGAGATGGCAAGACAAAACTTGAAGAATGCATGTCGACTACTGGAGACCGTCGTCATGGAGGTGTTCGCGCGCTTTGGATGGAAATTCTCAAATAGAATTGCAGCTTAGTTGTAATAGTATTTGGTCTTTCCTCCTAGTTGTCTCCTTTTGAACTATCTGTTCTGAACTTGAGCCTAAGAGCTCTCTCCTCTGTAACGATCAGCTGCGTACATCTCTTCGGATGATGTAGAAGCTGGAACGATGTTCCATTATCTTAAAAAAAGTTATTCTAATGTGGCTTGTTAGTTCTCTTTATGGACGATCAATCGTGATTTGTATATAAAAAAGTAACTGTGTAACGTGACCCAGTTAATTCTCACAGGGGACTAAACGCGTACATCAACTTTTCTCTAGAGTATTTGGTATTCAATGAATCGCCATTTACACAAAACATAAGATCAACTTAGATGATAGAGATTTCCCACCTCTATGTGCTAGCGCATAGCATTAGGATCAACTCTGCGCATAAACATCTGAATTAAGCGACCAATAAAAAAGTCCTAATCATAAATCACGCATTATTTCTCATCTCATAGCCTGAGAGCTTGGATCCTAGTGGCGGTGATTAATTAAAAAGTTGAAGTGGTGCTAGCAACTCTGCAGGCCCGTTCCATTACGAATGGGGAATTCACAACAAAGTACAATATATAGTCAATGATAACACACCGTGCTGTAGGTACAATATAGGAATAATTCCAGGTTTGCTATCTGGGCGGTACTCGAATTGAACATCCATCATGGTGTGAGTACATGGACTGGTAACGTCCCGACAAAAAAATTATAGGCGCGAGCCATGGAAAACGAACTCGAGGATCATTTTTGTAAGATTTATATGCTACCACCATCAGTTAAAAATAGTCAAAATAATGGTCTGAAACGTTAATCAGTTGGTCTCGTTGTCCTAACCCAGACAATGCTACCTGAATGCCTAATTTGTCAACACCGCACACGTTACGATTAATTTTTTTAGATAATGGGTACACCTTACGATATTGAGAGTGAAATTTCCAATTGTGCCTCCACTGTTCGATGACTATGATGTGAGATGGTGAATCAATGTCGTTAATGCTAACATTGTTTAGTACAGTTGGGTCCACAATGTGCATGAGAGAGGATCTGGGTTGTGCCTTCCCAAGAAGGGTATCTTTGGGCTCGAACCTAGACTGCTCAGTTTGCGAAACCATGACACTTAAGCCAAAGTGACACCACACATTTCTGATTTCATGTCCACACATAACCCATATTTTTCCATAGAAAATGTGACAGTGACTGCATGCACGCTCAAGGATCACCCTATCCGATGAACAAAATGTGGTGTTTTTATTATTACCCCTCTTAATAAAGGGTTGACAATTACTTGTGTGGAACAAAAAAATTAGAATGATCATTTCAATGGATCCGAAAAGAACAATTACACGTGTGGATTTATAACTGATCTCAACCGATTACATGTAGTGAAACAATTTGCAGCGACAAAGAATATTTGATAGTGAGGGAGACACAGTACAAGCGTCCATGTGATGCATGTTTTGGACCATGCTGAGACCGAGGATCAGCTATTCAACTCAGTTGGGGCATGTGAAGTCATCTGGGCAATACTTCCCGCACTTGTTGAGGATGAGCTTGAGGTCGATGGGGAGGTTGAGCTTGATGCCGAGCACGTTGGCTTTGATGGCGGTGCAGAGGCAGACGGCGGCATCGAGGTCGACGAGGCCCTTCAGCAGAGGGCAGCACTGCTCGTACTCTGGCAGACCAACCTTGACAGCGTTTAGCACGTTGGCACAAACATTGAGCTTGAGCGCGTTGATCGGGCACTTTTCCCCGTGGACGTGGGCCGACGCGGTTGCGGCGAAGAGGAGGCTGAGGGCAAGGAAGAGAGCGAGCTTGTGAGCCATTGGTGATAGTGGCGAGCTAGCGAGAGTACGTGAGTAGTAGTGGTTTAACTAGTAGTGCTAACTCTTGTGCTTTCTGCTACTTTGGGATGGTTTTATTAGGGTGTTTGGCTTGTTATATTTATAGCGTTGGTTGATGAAGTAGCGGGAGATGATCGATGCTTGTGCTCAGAACCGCACATGTGTGATTCGATCGGTTTGATTGGTGCTCGGTTGTCCTTGGATGCACCAGTTGTGAGGGAGAAATAGGACAAACTTTTTGCATGTGAATGAAGATACTGGAGCAAGTTGTCCAATTATGCTCAAATTATGTAGAAAGTGATAGGCTGTAACGAGTTTGTTGATCATATTCATCTCTCTCTCTCTCTCATAAATAAATGGCATTCTAGTTCTATGTACGGGCTTTAAATAGATGTAAAAAATAAGATAAACAAAAATGGTTTGAGAACGTATTGGGAGGTGAGAATGAATTTTTTAGATAATAAATTAACATCCGGCCTCTACCAAGGTATATAAACCTTAAATTATTACAAAAGTTCACCTATTACAGTCGATCATCAACGAAAAATTACACAGAAAAAGTCTCAATAACTAAGCCAATCTATTATTATATTTCCATCCAAGATTAGTCTTCTCCAAGACGACGGTCTCTAGACTCCTGCTCGCCTCCATAAAGAGCTTCTTTGTGTTGTCATCATGTTGTAACTGCGACCAAAATCGCATCCACTATGTTCCCCTGAAAAGTGCCTGCATAAATGAGGTATTCTATCTAATAAGTGGAGGTACATCGAGCGGACTGAAAAAGTTCCACTTTTATGTAATTTCCACTCGAAATTATCTTCCATTGCCCAAGTTGACGTTGGAAACTTTAGCTACTATTTCATGCTAATCTCGAAGTTTCCTATCTATGACAGCTCTTCCGAACGAGACATCTAAAGGTTTAGAAGCCACCAATTCAGCCACCGTGGCATGTGGGTTGTGAGTGATATAGTACATGGATGGATAAATGTCCTTGAAAGACCTTTCTTCCATGGGCGAAGCAACGTAGTGGGTGGTGGGTGCAAATGCACCCACAATTTTTTGGATGTTACTTGTAACTTGGCTTGTTTTCACCATATATGCACCCTCAAATTTTAACATTCTGCACCCACTGGCAGCAAAACAGGGCTAATTTCTCTACATACATGAAGCATTGCACCCCTATTACTTTAGCTCTAGCTTCGCCACTGCTTTCTTCTACCCATGAATCCTCCCAAAACCTCGTTTGGGATCCATCTTTACATCAAAACCCACAAGTCAAAGTTTCATCTTTAGCCTTCATATATAAGACCTCTCCAGAAATGAGTCAGTCGGTTTTGCTTGAACTTGTGTTAGTTTTGGAGCCTAGGTATTTATTCCTAAGCATGGACTGCCATACCTCTTGGGTGTTAAGCAAATTCACAATCCATTTGCCCGAGTAAGCACCAATTTTAGATTTTGAGATTAATTATCCCGAGTCCTCCTTGATCTCTTGGGTTGCAGAGCATGTCCCATTTTGATAAGTGGTATTTCTTTTTATCTTTACCACCATGCCAGAAAAATCTTAATATATAATGATTTAGCATTGTGAGTACTCCTTTGGAATCCGAAAAAATGACATCATGAACATGAGTATGCTGCTAAGCACCGAGTTCAGAATATTAATCGATTTAGGCACATATATTGTTACAAGGTTATGCCCAAAGGTCAATACCCATCTAATTACACGTTATGTAAATTGCAGGGTCGGATATTGAAAGTCGCCTAGAGGGGGGTGAATAGGCGATAATCCCGAAAATCACTTAATTTAACAAATTAAATACGCAGGAAAGATTTGTCCGACTCAAATGTCCGACTATAGTAGGATAAGTCCGACTATGGACTAATATCCGACTGGAGTAGGACAAATCCGACTCCCTCGTGCGGAAAGGGGAACGGGAGTCAAGATGGACAAATCCGCGGAAATAAAGCAACAAGCAAGCAGCTAGCAACACTAGAAAGCTAGGGCTACAAGAAGACAAACAAGCAAGCCACCTATGCAAGTAAATCTAGGAATTTAAGCAAGAACACCCTAGAGCTATAGCACATCAATTTGCAAGAAATAAAGGGGAGACACAAAGACACACGATTTTTCACCGAAGTTCAGCTCCACCAAGAAGCCTACGTCTCCGTTGAGAAGTCCACCAAGGACCGGGTTGCTCTCAACCCTAAACCTCGTCAAACCGCCACAAAGGCCGGTTTAAATCCACTAAATCAAAGCTCCACGAAGGGAGGGGCAATACAAACGACCCGAGTCTCAACCACAAGCTTGGGAGCTCGCCGGGTAACGCCTAACCGTCTAGGGGATGAATCCCCAAGAGTAACAAACACAACAAGTACCGGCGATGCGAAAGAATCAAGTGCTCTTGAGATGGAGATGAAGCTCAACGATTTTCTCCTCAATCTTCTCACAAATCCACCAAGGATTGGAGTGGGGAATCAAACTTGAGGAAGAGGAGAGCTTGAGTGAGTTGGGGAGTATTTTTGAGAGTGTGGGAAGTGCCCACCGGCCAAAAGTGGACGAGGTCCACTTTTATAGCCGGGGCACTCAAAAGAGCCGTTGGCTCGGATCCGACTCGGATATGTCCGGAGTGAGTCGGATAAATCCGACTGCTAGGGTTTCGAGAGATTGGATTTCGCTCTCGGAGTCCGAGTCTTAAATCCGACACAATTCGGATAAGTCCGAGTACCCCTGTGGAGTCGGATATATCCGATCGAGTCGGATTGTCCGACTCCTAGGGTTTCAAGAAATTGGATTTCGCTCCGGAGTCCAACTCTCTGTCCGACCGAGTCGGATATGTCCGAGTCTATGTGGAATTTCTTTGGTCAGCTCTCGGAGTCCGAGTCCAATATCCGAGTGAGTCGGATATGTCCGACTCCAAATGATATTTTGAGTTTGGAATGAGTTTTGAGCACTTTCATTTTTCACACCTCACACTTGTGTGTCCCTCTTGATAGTACGGTGTTTCCTATACTCAAGACATAAATAAAAGGCTTCAAAGCTTGATCTTGAGCATGAGTGATCCATTTATCAAAACTTGCACGTATGAGAGATTATGGCCACTTCCTTTTTGTGTTTCTTTGCTCTCAATTGAATTTTAGATATGCACTGCGCACAAGCTCATTTAGAATATTAGTCCTTTTTAATTGTATTGACGTCAATCACTCAAAACCATAATTAGGGGCCTAGATGCACTTTCAATCTCCCCCTTTTTGGTGATTGATGACAATACAACTAAAATTCATAATTAAGTGTAAAAAGAGCATGAACAAGAGAGCAAGTAGAAGAGAGCTCCCCCTAAATGTGTGCATGAGTTGAATTCAATATTTGGTCATTTTAAAACCAAAAGCACATATTTGAGAGAAAACAAGAGAGCTCCCCCTAAAACCATGCATTTTATTCACAAGGCATATAATAAAAAAGAACAACAATAATGCATATGTCATGTGAATCACACAAATGCAACTAGAAATTAACAAATAACATTACACCATCCATCATTCATAGAGCATAGTTTATCACATAAATAATTAGAACGAGTTATTACAAATAAAAACACACCACATAGTTCACCACGATTACAACTCAAATGAAGTAACATGTCCATAAAGTAAAACAAGATACAAGAGCAACTCTCACTTGCTCTACTCACAACGGACACTCGGGAATTTTACTTCTCCCCCTTTGGCATCAAAACACCAAAAAGGAGGAGGGGAGGTCTACTCATCATCGCCCCAATCCTCGTCGTCGTCGTCGTCATCTTCTTCTTCTTCTTCTTCTTCCACAGCGAGTCCCTTGCCTTTGGGATCCTCAGCCTCCTCCTCTTCTTCCTCTTCTTCTTCCTCGGAAGCTGCTGCCACGGGCTCATCCTCCTCATAGTGAAACCGAGTGTGAGTGGAGGTACCGGTGCTAGGGCCGGTGGGAGGCTGTGGTGAAAGCGGGACTCGAAGAGAAAGGTGGTGGTGGAAAGTAGCCAAAGTAGAGCGACTCATCCGGGGTGAATGAGTCCCAAGGATACTCAAGCTGGAGGAGGAGCAGGTGCGGGCTCGGAGAGGGAACTCTAGGAGAAGTGATCCGAAGATGATCAAGAATAATCTTACGCCTTGCCTTTATCACCTCATTATCCTGCTTAAGACTGTCCACCTTGGCATCAATCCGGCGGCACATACCGAAGAGACCCTTAAGCATCTTGAAGAGAGCGCTCTTGCTCTTCGTGCTAGCACCACGACCACGGGCTCTATCCGGACGAGGAGCCGTGCTAGAGCTAGGAGGCTGAAGAACGGGTCCGAGCGGGAGCGAGGAGCAGCTGGAGCAACCGGAGGTATACCACTGAGATGAAGTCTTAGGAGCATTGGCCGGCATCCTAGGCTGAAGGGGTTTGTGCGTGCAGTCCTTGTTGAAAGTCTTCTTGGAGATCTTCTCAATCATGCACATCACAAAAGGTGCATACACACAAGCACGTCTAGCGTCCACGGAGCGAGTGCCACATCTCACTGAAGATAAAGTCCCACACATTGAATTTCCTTTGAGTGGGCAAGATATGAAATAAATCCTTGGCATATGATGCAACATGATCTGCATTGCCACCCCTAGGAGAGAGAGTGAGGCGAAGCATCCTGTGCAAGACCACATAAAGAGGCTTGAGACCGTGAGCAAAGGGTGGCTTGCACGTGTCCTCATCCTCATACATGTACCTCATGAGCTCCGGGTTGAGAGAATCTGAATCATACAAGCGAAGATCCCTGTTCATTGTGTCCCTCAATCCAAGAATGTTTGCAAATCTACTGAAGGTACATGAAAGCTTCTCTCCATCGGTCATCCACCAAAACCTGCCCAAGTTCTTGTCAAAATACACAGTGGAGTAGAACCGACACACTATCTCATGGTTCCAATCATACTTGAAACACATGATCTCCTTGAGTCCATGAAACTCACACATAGCAATGACCTCATCAAACAAAGCTGTGTGCCTGCTAGCCATGTAGTCCCAATCTATGTACTGCATTGGCACTGTGGGCTTCACCTTGCTCCTGTAGGCACACATGTACCGGTCCGTGTGAAAGTGAGACCAGAAACGGTTGTCTAGAGACTCCCGTTCCATGTCAAACCAGTTCATCTCTCTTGCTTCGAGTTGCCGCTGCCTCGGCCCCTTTGATATAGTCAATCATCACACGGTCAACTCCGGGATGGATCACCACATCCCTCATCTCCCTGCGGATCTCGGTGGGTTCCTCTTCTTCCCTTGGTTCAACAATGGGAAGATGGATGGTTCTACTCCTTTTCTTTCCGGCAACTTTTGCCCTCTTTTCCGGATGGGGATTGGTAGACGAACGACCCATGCTGACAAAAGATAAACAAGGAATGGTATGAGATGGATAGCATAGACATTTGAGTTTGGATAGAAGTAATGCACAATTTCGAACTTTAGTGAAAATTCTGTTGGAGTCGGATATGTCCGATCGGGTCGGACAAAATCCGACTAGTCGGAGGGAGTCGGATATATCCGACTCACTCGGACATGTCCGACTACAACAGGATTTTTACTAAAATCGCTATTCCGCATAGATCTACCGCACATTCCTAGCCATATTGCGTTTAGAGCATCTATAGCATCCTAGGAACAACATCTATGCAACATCTAGGCAGGGGAAACACTAGAACACCTAATCCATGGAAGTTGACTTTAAACCCTAGGTGAAAAGATGGGATTAGGGGAAAAACCTTGAGGCCAACAATGGAGTCGGATAGAGTCCGAGTAGGAGGAGCCTTTCCCCCACAAATCTCACCAAATCGCCGGTGGAGGAGGGAGATCGCCGGTGGAGAGCTCGCGCCGCCGTTTGGAGAGGAGAGAGAAAGTTGGAGTTTGAATGAGGGAGTTAGGGTGAAGGGGTAAGTTGGATTCGGGCTTATAGGATAAAAATCCCGTGGAGTCGGATATGTCCGACTCCGTCGGACAATGTCCGACTCTCGAGGGATAGTCGGACAAATCCGACTCTGCGGTTTTAACTCGCCTTGCTCCGGGAGCAGAAGGATCCTTCACTCTTTTCTCTCTTGATCTCAATTAAACTTAAGGACATGTGCTAAAAACTTCATTGGATGTAGTCAGCTACAATCAATCACTCCAACAATGATTACATCCAAATCCGCATGATCCAAAGATCAAGAACCAAATAATTTCGAAAAACAAAACATACAAGATTTTTCAAGAATTTTATTTTTCAAAAACAATTACTCTAAGTCACAGCAGATATGCAAGCCTTCAAGCCACATTACTAGAATCAAGAATATTTAGCTCACTCCTTAAATAACAAAAACGGCTTTCGTCTAGTGGCTTGGTGAAAATATCGGCTAATTGTTCATCGGTTCTCACATGACTCACTTCAATATCCCCTTTGATAGAATGATCTCTCAAGAAGTGATGTCTAATGTCTATGTGCTTTGTGCGCGAATGCTCAACGGGGTTGTAAGCTAGCTTTATGGCACTCTCGTTGTCACATAGGAGTGGAATACGGTTCAACTTGTAACCATAGTCCCTTAGAGTTTGTAGCATCCATAATAGTTGTGCACAACAACTACCGGCTGCCACATACTCCGCTTCGGCTGTGGAAAGGGCAACGGAATTTTGTTTCTTGGATGACCATGACACTAGAGACCTACCCAAGAATTGGCAAGTCCCGGAGGTACTCTTCCTATCCACTTTGTCCCAGGCATAATCCGCATCGGAATAGCCTATTAGGTTGAACTTTGAACCCTTGGGGTACCAAAGCCCTAGGTTGGGTGTGTGCACTAAATATCTCAAGATTCTTTTAACGGCCACCATGTGGCACTCCATAGGAGCGGCTTGAAAACGTGCACACATACACACACTAAGCATGATATCGGGCCTAGATGCACAAAGATAAAGCAAAGAGCCGATCATAGAGCGATAAACCTTTTGATCAACCGGCTTGTCTTTCTTGGTGAGGTCGAGATGGCCGTTTGTAGCCATGGGCGTCTTGGCGGGCTTTGCCTTGTCCATGTCAAACTTCTTCAATATGTCTTGAGTGTACTTGGCTTGACATAGGAAGGTGCCCTCCTTGAGTTGCTTGACTTGAAATCCTAGAAAGAATGTCAACTCTCCCATCATAGACATCTCGAACCTCCTTGTCATTATCTTACTAAAATCATCACAAAACGTTTGATTAGTAGAACCAAATATTATGTCATCGACATAAATTTGGCACACAAATATATCATGATCAAAACGCTTAGTGAAGAGGGTTGCATCGGCCTTGCCCATTTCAAAACCCTTTTTCAAAAGGAAATCCCTAAGGCATTCATACCATGCTCTTGGTGCTTGTTTAAGCCCATAGAGCGCCTTATGGAGTTTGTACACGTGGTTAGGATACTTGGGGTCTTCAAAGCCCGGTGGTTGCTCCACGTACACTTCTTCCTTGATTGGTCCGTTGAGGAAAGCACTCTTCACGTCCATTTGATACAACTTGAAGTTGTGGTGAGTGGCAAAGGCAAGTAATATTCTTATTGACTCAAGCCTAGCCACGGGGGCATAGGTTTCGTCAAAATCCAATCCTTCTACTTGTGAATATCCTTTTGCCACCAATCTTGCTTTGTTCCTTGTTACAACGCCGTCTTCATTTTGCTTGTTGCGGAACACCCACTTGGTGCCCACAACATTCTTGCTTCTTGGTCTTTCTTCTAATGTCCAAACTTCATTTCTTGTGAAGTTGTTTAATTCCTCTTGCATGGCCATCACCCAATCCGAGTCCTCGAGTGCTTCTTCTACTCTAAATGGCTCCAAAGAAGAGACAAAAGAGTAATGTTCACAAAAATTGCAAACACGAGAACGAGTGATTACCCCTTTTTCTATGTCACCAAGAATTTGTTGCACGGGGTGATCACGTTGCACGCTTTGGTGCACTCTTGGGTGTGGTGGATGTGAGCTTGTTTGACCGCCGTCTTGTTCAACCTCTTGATCATGCGATATGGGTTCATCATCTTGTCTTTGAGCATGATTTTCATTGCCAACCTCTTGATCTTGATCAGCTTGATCATGATTTGTGCATGGTTGGTCTTGACTTAAGGGAGGAGGTTGATCTTGATCATTTTGCGGTTCTTGCGGTCTCACATCACCAAGTGCCATTCTTTTGATTGCTTCCCTAGGTGCCTCAACATCTGCATTGTTAATAACAACTTGCTCCCCTTGAGAGCCGTTAGATTCGTCAAACGTCACGTCCCGTGAAACTTCAACGCAACCGGTGGTTTTGTTAAAGACACGATAGGCGTGACAATTTGAGCCATACCCAAGCAAGAAACCTTCATCAACTTTAGGGGAGAACTTTGAAGTCTTGGATTTCTTGTTGAGCATGAAACATTTGCTCCCAAAAACTCGAAAGTACGAGATGTTGGGCTTTTTACCGGTTAGTAGCTCGTATGGCGTTTTCCTCAAGAGTCGATGGAGATACAACCGGTTTGAGGCATGACATGCGGTGTTGATTGCTTCGGCCCAAAAACGATCGGAGGTCTTGTATTCATCAAGCATGGTTCTTGCCATCTCTATGAGAGTGCGGTTCTTTCTTTCGGCCACCCCATTTTGTTGCGGTGTGTAGGGTGCCGAAAACTCATGCTTGATGCCCTCCTCGTCAAGGTACTCTTCAACTTGAGTGTTCTTGAACTCGGTACCGTTGTCGCTTCTTATGGCCTTGATCTTCACTTCAAATTCATTTTGTGCTCTTTTCAAGAATGTCTTGAGTACATCTTTCACTTCACCTTTATCACACAAAAAGAATACCCACGTGAAGCGAGAATAGTCATCAACAATAACAAGTCCATATTTGTTACCGCCAATGCTTATGTAGGCGATGGGACCAAAAAGATCCATGTGTAGCATCTCCAATGGTCTTGTAGTTGTCACTATGTTCTTGGATGGATGTGGTGCTCCAACTTGTTTTCCGGCTTGGCATGCACTACAAATTTTATTTTTCTCAAAGCAAACATCCGTTAGTCCAAGGATATGACCGCCCTTTTGGAGTTTGTGAAGATTTCTCATACCGACATGGGCTAGTCGTCTATGCCACAACCATCCCATGTCGGACTTTGCAACTAAGCATGTGTCAAGTTTGGCTTTATCCGCGGTAAAATCCACAACATAAAGCTTTCCTTTGAGCACACCCTCAAAAGCAATCGAGCCATCACTTCTCCTTGAGACAATCACACCCTTGTCGTTGAACAAGCAATTGTAACTCATTCCACAAAGTTGTGAGATAGACAACAAATTGAAGTCAACGTTATCCACAAGCATAACCTTCGAAAGTGAATACGGAAAAGTTAAAGGAATGTTACCATATCCTAACACATAGCCTTTTCCGTTGTCTCCAAAGGTGATGTATTCATTTCTTTCTTTGCTTGGCTCGAATGACTCGAACATTTTCTTATCTCCGGTCATATGATTGGTGCATCCACTATCCACCACCCATGATGAGCCACCGGAGGAGTATTCCTACAAAACAATTTATGCTTTGTTTTTAGGTACCCAAATTTGTTTGGGTCCTCTCACATTAGTAACAAGTGCCTTGGGCACCCACACACAAGATTTGTGTGTCTTGTTGCGTGGCCCAACATATTTCGCATAGACACGACCATACTTGTTTCTCATTAGCACATAGGTCACATCAAAATCATTAAAGAGAGCACAAGAGGGGTTAGGCATATTAGTACGCGAATCACAAATAAGAGAAGATTTGTTAGTATTCTTGATTTGTTTCTCCGCCTTGACTTGCTTCTTTTGGTGTCCACTCTCTTTGGTGAACTTGATGAATTCGGTGCCGTTCTTGTTGATTCTTGCATTGTGCTTGTCACCTTGCTTGTACCCAATGCCATCCTTCACATGTGACCGTCTCACATTGGTGTATGCACCCCTTGCATACTCGGCCTTGGCGTCATCAACGACCTTCTTCTTCTTTTGTGCTTGGTCTTGAAGCTCTTGCACTTGCTTCTTCAAGTCACCAATGATCTTGATGTTTCTTGTACAAGCTTCAACATCAACCTTGAGACACCTAGAACACTCAATGCTAGTAGGGGGCAAGACGAAGATTGAGAGGAAGTAGTGTTACACTTAATTTCCTCAAATTGCACTCTAAGAGAGTTGTGATCCTTTTGCAAGTTATCACACTTCTCTTGAAGTGACACATTTGTGACTTTAAGTGTCACACTTTCATTTTCAACCATTTTTAGGGACTTCACTAAGTCCTCATTCTTCTTCCTCTCAACTTCTAGGAGCTTCTCAAGTTCAAGCACCCTTTGCTTCTCTTGAACAAGCATTTCTTCTTGTTTCTCAAGAAGCTCCTCTTGCCTCTCATTGTTCTCCTTTTCCTGCTCAATAATGTCCAACAAATCAAACATGTTTCAGCTCAATAATTTGAGAACTAGCATTAGTGTTTACCTTGGAGCCTTTGGCTATCATGCACTTGTGCCCGGTGTCATCTTCATCATCGGTTAAGCTTCCAAACAAGGAGGAGTTGGTCGGTGTTAGCCCTATTGCAAGTGAAGCAATCCCTCCCTTTTCTTCATCGGATTCCGACTCGGAGGAGGAAGATGATTCATCGGAGTTCCACTCTTGCCCAATGTGTGCTTCACCCCGACGGTACTTTCTATGCTTCTTGTACTTCTTGTCACCCTTCTTGTTTTGCTTGTTCTTGTAGTTTTCCGGACACTCCGCCATGAAGTGACCTTTGTCTCCACAAATGTAGCACTTGTTTTTGGCCTTTCTTGACTTGCTCTTGTCTTGATCATCCTTCTTGAAGCTTCTCTTTGACATGAGCTTGTTGAATCTTTTCACGAAGAGAGCCATCTCATCATCACTATTACCATCACTCTCCTCAACCACCTTCTTTTTCTTTTCTTGTTCGGCGTTGAGAGCCAAATCATTCTTGCTCCCACTAGCCTTTTCCTTGTCTCTAAGCAACGCGTTGATTCTATTCCCTTGATCAATTTGCTGTTTTTGGGAAAGCACCTTTCCAATCACTTCATCGGTGGTAAAGTATCTAAAGCCATCTTTGTCCCTTATGTTGGATACTATGTTTGCATCCCATGCTTGCAACGCTTGTAGTAACCTTCTATTCACATCCAAGTCGAACACCTTCTCTCCAAGTGCTCTTCTCATGTTAACTATCCTCATCATCCTATCATGGGCTTCCCTTGGCCCTTCATCCGACCTCATGACAAAGTAGTTAAACTCTTCTCTAAGCCCTTCTAGCTTAGACTCCTTCACACTATTAATGCCCTCATGAACCAATTCAAGCTTCAACCAAATTTGATGGGCATCCTCCAATCCGGTTACCTTCTCATACTCGAGCGGGACTAAGTGCGGATACTAGAGCACTAGCTGCCGCCACATTGCATCTTACATTGAACAAGTCTTGTGCGGTTGGCTTGCTTCTACATTCCCACAAGAATCCATTTTGAGTTACACTTTTCACATTTTGATGCATTGAGTCCAAATGTAGCAGACATCTTTGTTTTCCAATGATCAAAGTATTGACCATCAAAATATGGTAGTCTACCGGACCCTTGTCCAATATGCTCATCTCTTCCGTCATTGTAGGAGTATGGTGTTTTGTTGTAGCATAATGGCAAAGCACTTGGCACATTTCCATCCTTACCAATTCCTTTTCCACTTCCTTCTCCAGCATCACCCGGTGAGTTTTCATGCCTTCATTTACCGGTTACCTTAGGTGGTGCTTCACCACTACCACTAACGGTTGCATCTTTCTCATTTACCATCTTTAATCTTCAAGCGGTGAGGCTTCAACGAAGATACCCGCTCCGATACCAATTGAAAGTCGCCTAGAGGGGGTGAATAGGCGATAATCCCGAAATTCACTTAATTTAACAAATTAAATGCGCAGGAAAGATTTGTCAGACTCAAATGTCCGACTATAGTAGGATAAGTCCGACTATGGACTAATATCCGACTAGAGTAGGACAAATCCGACTCCTTCGTGCGGAAAGGGGAACGGGAGTCAAGATGGACAAATCCGCGGAAATAAAGCAACAAGCAAGCAGCTAGCAACACTAGAAAGCTAGGGCTACAAGAAGACAAACAAGCAAGCCACCTATGCAAGTAAATCTAGGAATTTAAGCAAGAACACCCTAGAGCTATAGCACATCAATTTGCAAGAAATAAAGGGGAGACACAAAGACACACGATTTTTCACCGAAGTTCGGCTCCACCAAGAAGCCTACGTCTCCGTTGAGAAGTCCACCAAGGACCGGGTTGCTCTCAACCCTAAACCTCGTCAAACCGCCACAAAGGCCGGTTTAAATCCACTAAATCAAAGCTCCACGAAGGGAGGGGCAATACAAACGACCCGAGTCTCAACCACAAGCTTGGGAGCTCGCCGGGTAACGCCTAACCGTCTAGGGGATGAATCCCCAAGAGTAACAAACACAACAAGTACCGGCGATGCGAAAGAATCAAGTGCTCTTGAGATGGAGATGAAGCTCAACGATTTTCTCCTCAATCTTCTCACAAATCCACCAAGGATTGGAGTGGGGAATCAAACTTGAGGAAGAGGAGAGCTTGAGTGAGTTGGGGAGTATTTTTGAGTGTGGGAAGTGCCCACCGGCCAAAAGTGGACGAGGTCCACTTTTATAGCCGGGGCACTCAAAAGAGCCGTTGGCTCGGATCCGACTCGGATATGTCCGAGTGAGTCGGATAAATCCGATCGCTAGGGTTTCGAGAGATTGGATTTCGCTCCGGAGTCCGAGTCTTAAATCCGACACAACTCGGATAAGTCCGAGTACCCCTGTGGAGTCGGATATATCCGACCGAGTCGGATTGTCCGACTCCTAGGGTTTCAAGAAATTGGATTTCGCTGCGGAGTCCGACTCTCGTCCGACCGAGTCGGATATGTCCGAGTCTATGTGGAATTTCTTTGGTCGGCTCTCTGAGTCCGAGTCCAATATCCGAATTAGTCGGATATGTCCGACTCCAAATGATATTTTGAGTTTGGAATGAGTTTTGAGCACTTTCATTTTTCACACCTCACACTTGTGTGTCCCTCTTGATAGTACGGTATTTCCTATACTCAAGACATAAATAAAAGGCTTCAAAGCTTGATCTTGAGCATGAGTGATCCATTTATCAAAACTTGTACGTATGAGAGATTATGGCCACTTCCTTTTTGTGTTTCTTTGCTCTCAATTGAATTTTAGATATGCACCTGCGCACAAGCTCATTTAGAATATTAGTCCTTTTTAATTGTATTGACGTCAATCACTCAAAACCATAATTAGGGGCCTAGATGCACTTTCGGATATCAAGTTTGGAGCCTAGGTATTTATTCCTAAGCATGGACTGCCATACCCCTTGGGTGTTAAGCAAATTCACAATCCATTTGCCCAGTAAGCACCAATTTTAGATTTTGAGATTAATTATCCCGAGTCCTCCTTGATCTCTTGGGTTGCAGAGCATGTCCCATTTTGCTAAGTGGTATTTCTTTTTATCTTTACCACCATGCCAGAAAAATCTTAATATATAATGATTTAGCATTGTGAGTACTCCTTTGGAATCTGAAAAAATGACATCATGAACATGAGTATGCTGCTAAGCACCGAGTTCAGAATATTAATCGATTTAGGCACATATATTGTTACAAGGTTATGCCCAAAGGTCAATACCCATCTAATTACACGTTATGTAAATTGCAGGGTCAGATATCAAGTTTGGATCCTAGTGGCGTGGTGAGTTACTAGCTGCTATCAACTTTGCATGTCCATTCGCTAATGAACAAAGCAAAATTCACAACAAAGTACAATCAATCAGTGATAATATCACGCAGCACGATGTAGGTATGATAAGAATAATTCCAGGCTTTGAACTCTCGTCGGTACTCGGGTTGAGAACATGCAGCACAGCGTGAGTACATGGACTCGTCGTAGTAATGTCCCTGACAGATCTTAAACATTATATTGCAGGATTATTTACTCGCAACATCAGTTTTTTTAGAAAAAAGGGAAAGCTTCTTTCCAGTCTCCGGGTGATGAAGCTCACCTCCTAGTTCTTATTACATAATATTGTTGCCATATGCTCATATCACGAGGAACGTATTCTTTCTAAAATTCACTTAATGACATTACAATTTTGCTCAATCACATATTTTCCACTAAGGTCCACATGTCGGTGGTATAGTGAGCCTCACATGTCGGTGAGATGCCGGTGGTAAATAAGGGAGCACAAAATTTTGCAATGGTCAGGAAGCATTTTCTAAAAATAATTCCCTTCTTTCTACTTGCACCATCTATTTTTATTTTCTTTGAAATTACAAATTATCATTTCAAAAAACGATATGGTATCCTCTCTACTTGGATGCTTGCATTAATATATTCAAATTATGTGGTATGAATGCTGAATTCAAAATCAGCTGGTGCTGGATGTCCAAACCAAACACCGTTTGTTATTACCGATCATCTTGAAGATGCAAGATGTGTAATTTGTCAGCACTATGTAAATTGCGATTTATGATCTTTTATTGAACACACAAGATGTTTAGTTATGGATGTTTAAGAAGGGAGAATTAACACAGAAAAAAGGATGGATATAATAGCGTTGTTTTCTCTAATGGAGAGGAATGCTTATATATTTTGAATGGATCTACTTTGGCTTGTTAGAATATAATTAGTACATACTAAAATTGTTTTCTCCCATATGAATAAATAGTCAAATAGGTCTAACACTTGATTATCATCTTAAAAGTGCCGTTAATGTTCTGATGTTGCTTATTGCAAAAAAACTGTTTATTCTTATAAGAACCCTTACTCTACGATTACCCGATTATTTGGGGTTCTCCCTAAAGCTCAGCCCCGACGCGCACGGATGTGAGGAGCTTGTTTGCGGTGGCCGGGAGTTTGGGACCTTGATGGCTGATGATCTAGCGTTTAAATTAACTATATTGGAGTCGATGATCTTGCACGCGTGGTACACCAGTTTCGATTGTGTCATGCAATGCAATGCAAATATGGTTAGCCGATGAATATATTATAGCATTTGTTTTATTGCCACTCAATAATATAAATGATCACAATCATATCATTTCAAAGAAAAAGAAGAGTGTTACATGTGGCAATACAAAATCACATTTGAATAAAAAAATTACATATAGAGAAATAATTCATAGCGACAATATTCTTCGACAATGATGAGACTCGTAAAATCTTAGATTTGGCGTGCATGCTTTGTCCCATGTCGACACGAATTACTGATCAGCTTAGATGGGGCAGGTGAAGTCATCCGGGCAGTACTTGCCGCACTTGTTGAGGATGAGCTTGAGGTCGACAGGGAGGTTGAGCTTGATGCCGAGCACGTTGGCCTTGATGGCGGTGCAGAGGCGGACGGCGGCATCGAGGTCGACGAGGCCCTTCAGCAGAGGGCAGCACTGCTCATAGGTTGGCGAGACCGACCTTGACGGCGCCGTTTAGCACATTGGCGCACACATTGAGCTTGAGCGCGTTCATCGGACACTTCCGCCCATGGACGTGGGCCGACGCAGTGGCGGCGAAGAGGAGGCCGAGGGCCACGAGAAGAGCAAGTTTGGGAGCCATTGTGAGAGTGGCTAGCTAGTGAGAGCACGTGAGAAGTAGTGGTTTAGCTAATGCTTTGTGCTCTCGGCTTCCTTGGGATGGTTTTCTTGGGGTGTTTGGGCGTGGTATTTATAGTCGGCGGGGATGCTAACGGGAGGTGCTTGTGCGCTGGTAGTCATGCATGCTTGAACTTGAAGGCAGCACACATGTGATTCGATTGGTTTGAGTTGTGTCCTTGGATGCGCCGGTTGTGACGGAGAGCTAGGACAAAACTTTTACATGTGGAAACACGAAGCAAGTTGAGCAATCATGTTAAAATTACGCAACCAGGTGATGGGCTGAGATCATCCTCTATCATGTTCATCTTAGATAGATTATATATTATATAACATTACTACTTATCCATGAAGAATTATCGGTACTCCTGGAGGAATTTTCTCGCTCCAATATAATGGTTAATATTTTTTATCAACTAATGAGCATTAGTTGTAAGGTAGTTTTGTAATCACACTAAAAATAAATATTTTTTATTTAGACATTTTTGTTAATTGTAGTAAAATAGACTAATTTAATCATGATGATGAATTATAATTATTATAAATATATTACTATAATTATAAAAAAATTGTAAAGCATCGACTAACTTAATAATAATAATGGTATTAATATTTTACGATATTACCCTTAGTAATATGTCGGTGTGATGAAACCGGCCGACAAGTGAATTTGTGTTTGGAGGGGATCGACGCTACTACTCGGATGGGCCTTGGATGATTTAGGAAAGTGTGGTTTATATCTGGTTCGGGCAATCGAAGCCCTACGTCCGGTTCGAGGATTGTTCGTATTTCGTCTTGTGAAAAGAGCTACAAAGGATGCGAGGGAGGAGGGTTGCTCCAAGCCTCCGTGTGCAATGTGCTCTAGGATGTGTGTACGATGAGTTCGATTAACTCGATCCGTGGTGTGTCCCTCCCCCTTGCGCGTGTGCGTGGGGTCCCTTTTATAGTCCAAGGGACCGGGCCACTTACGGTGGGGTCGGAGTTACTACATGTCGTCCCCAAGCGGGGCCGGAGCCGCCGTGCATCACCCTGCTCGCATGCGGGCGGCTTCGGGCGCTCGGTCGCGCGGCGCACGGTCGGTCTTGATCGGTAGCGCCGGTGTCAATGCCACGCTCGTCACCGTGGCAGCCGTCTCGTCGCATGCCGGTCTCCATCCGTCACTCCCGTTCATCACGGCCCCGGCGGAGATGGCGTTGACGCCTCCGTCTTGTCGTCGTGCCGGGGGTGTCGGGCGACGCGTTAAGATGAGACAAGAGGAGCTGCGCGGATCTCACCCGATCCCTGTGGATTGGTGAGTTCCCGAGCGAGTTATGGCGATCCCTGTTCACCTCGTTTAGTGTGAGGCTTCATGAGGAAGCCATTTGCCCCCGAGTCGGGCGAGGCGGGGACCGCCGAGCCCGCCCGAGTCCGAGGACGGGAGAGGCGGGAGTGGTGCACCTGCCCGGCCCGGAGTCGGGCGAGGCGAGGCCGCGGGCCCGGCTTTCGTAGCCCTCACGAGCCTAGGCGGACATCGTTGGTCAGCCACGGGACGGATTACGGGCTATTGTCTCGTCAATCGCCCGGCCTCCGTCCGGTCCACGAGGCCATCATGGGCTTGGTAATGATCACGCCGCTCGCGGCTAAGCTAGCGCTAGCGTGCGGCGCCGCGGAACGGGACGAGAGGGCACTCGCGCCGGTCACATCACGTCCTGTTGGTGAGACGAGTTCCCGGGCGCTGTAATTGCGCCTACCGGCCCGCCGTAATTCCTCCCCCATCCGGTGGGTGAGGTCGCTTCTCCGCGAAGCAAAGGCAAACGCGGCGAGGATTGCGGTCCCCACCCGACGCCGAGTCGGGAGAGGCGGAGATCGTGGGCCCGCCCGCCCCGGGGTCGGGCGAGGCGGAGATTTATGGACCCACCCGCCCGGGGTCGGGCGAGGCGGAAGTCGTGGAACCGCCCGCCCGGGGTCGGGCGAGGCGGAAGTCGTGGACCTCGCCCGACTCGGGGTCGGGCGAGGCGGAGGTTTCGGGCCCCACTTCGTATCCTTTATACGTACAAGACGGAGCTGCTTGCCGGCTACGACGGTGATTAAGTACCCGATTAGGGTACCCTAATCTAGGTACCCGACGGTAGCCCCGAGCCTTGGCGGTGGCCGAGGGCAAATGGTCGCCGTCGAGGCTTTTTCGACAAACCCTCGGATTTTCCTGTGTATTTGTTTTCCGGTGGGTGCGCGCGAGCGCACCCGCCGGTGTAGCTCCCGAGCCTCGGGGCAAGTAGAATACTTGCGCCGAGGGTTAACGATTTTGAGCGGTTTATCGTTTATTTGCGAAAGCGAGCCCCGAGTCTTCGCTCGTTGCTCGGGTCCGTCCGAGGGCTGTTTCGTCTTTTTATTTCGTTCACACCCACGCGCCTTTGCGGTAAGACGAGGCGTGCGGTGAGCGGCCACGTCATTCCTCGATGGTTCGACGCGTGGTGCTCGTTTAAGCTCCAAACGGGAATGTCCGAGTGATGGCCTCGGCTTGCCCTTAGCGGGGATCCGATGGAGACTAGCGGGAGTCGGCCTCATTCATATCCGAGTGCTCGTCTTTTGTGATCTCCGACCCCTTTCGATCGGGGTCGGCGGGCTCGTTGCCCTCCCTTCGCGGGATTCAAGACCACGGCTTTTTCAACTCGGACTCGGACGCCGTCGATAGAGGCCCATTGTGCTACGGTGCACGGGTGTTGATCGCTAGGGATCCCTCTCCGACAACCCCTCACTTAATTTTGTCCAAGGGCGGGCGTCCGAACCCTTTCGCGGGGCCGCCCTTCGAACCCCGGGTCGGAAGCGGGCGTCGGGGCGTCTTCATCCCCTAGCCTTATCTACTGCGGGCCTCATGGGATTCCAAGCCCAATCGGCCCGTCATCGGGCGCCGTCGAAGCGCAACGGTTCGCCTTCCATGATGGCGCGCATCTCGCGGCGGTTCGCTGTAGATGCGAAACTCGCGTTCGCATTATGGCTGCGCGTCGGGCGCGTGCGGCGGCCTCTCGGGTCCCCGCACCCGGTTAAATCGCGAAACGATAGCGGCGCGGGAGTCGAAGCGCCGCGGGGAAGTTGACATGACCGCTATTTAAAGGGAAAGGGGACGCATCCGGTTACCTTTCTCTCACCTCGCGCTCGCAAAAACCCATCCCCTTCCTTTGCTCTCGCGTGCTCCGTCGATTCGCCTTTCTTCGCCGCGTCCGCCGCTCGCCGCCCTCCTCACTTCTCCCCAATCCACCGTCGCGCATCCGACCCGAGCCCCGCCATGGCGGATTGGATTCCGTCCCGCTGCACCTGTCGGGTCCCTCGAGGCCCTTGCGGCGCGCGGACTCCCGATGCCGCGCACCGACGCCATGGAGTGGGCGGTGCCGGGGAATGAGGCCTGCCGGCGCCGCCGGGACGGCTACGTCGTCTCCTTCCGCCACTTCCACGAGCGCGGCTTGGGAATGCCGCCTCACCCTTTCTTCCGCGGCATCCTCCACCATTACGGGCTGGAACTGCAGCACCTCAACCCCAACTCCATCCGAGCACCTCGCCGCCTTCGTGGCGCCGTGCGAGGGCTTCCGGGGATCGCCCCCATTTCGAGGCTATTCAAGCACTTCTTCGATTGCCGGTTGGTGACGAAGAAGGACGCGGCCGGGAACCCTCGCGCCGTCCCCATCGGCGGCGCCGGCTTCCGATCGCGGGCGGCCGGTCCAAGAAGTACATCCCCATCGCCCTCACCGACTCCAACAAGGGCTGGCACGAGCGGTGGTTCTACCTCGGGAACACCGCCGCCACACCCCTCCCCGAGTTCACCGGCAACCTCATCAATGCCGCGCCGGAAAAGTGGCACTTCGGGGTGCCCGCCGACGAGAAGAGGGGGATCGCCGCGCTGTTGGACGCGGTCGAGGCGCTCGACCGGGCCGGCGTGACCGGCGTTGGGGTCATTGGCTCCTACCACCTGCGCCGGCTCGCACCGCTGCAGGCCCGGCGTCGGACGATGTCGGAGATGGGAGGTGACTTCACCGGGAAGGAACCTGCATGGTGAACCCCGGGCGGACCCTCGGATTTCGCTCCGGGAGTTGAAGGCCCGACTCGCGGAGGCGATGTCGAAGACGGCCGCCGCGTGGGACCGGTTTGAGTGGCCGGTCCCCAACCACCGACCAATGCTCCCGGACCGGGGGCAATTTTGTTTGTAAGTTTTTAATTCTGCCTTCGGTTGAGTCGGTCTTAAGTTCCGACCTCCCTTACTTTTCTAATTTCGCGCCGTCGCCCCCACTTGTCTCCGTGTTGCGAGAGAGGTTTGCATTTCATTCCTTCCCCGCCCCATTGCCCGAGGATGCCGACGTCCGGGCCATCAATCGGGCGCGCGCCGAGGAGCAAAAAGCTCAAAAGGACGCCAAGAAGGCCGGGAAGGCGGCGCGGCAACGGCGGAAGGCCGAGAAGGAGCGCCGGCGCCGTTCGGGCCGGATCGTCCTCTCCGAGAGCAGCAGCACCGACTCCGACGACAACGACGGGGGTGACGACGAGGAGCTCGTCGACATGTCCCCCTCATCGACGAGCTCGCCGAGGAGGAGGACATCGAGCAGGGGCCCGACTCGGCCGGCCCTCTCGGAAGTTGGCCCCGCCGGGACGACGTCGGCACGTCGCTCGCCGGCCCGAGCCAGGAAGGAGCGCCGGGCTCCCCGCGAGCCGAGGCGCATGCCGGCCCCGCAGCCGCCGACTTCGGCGCCCACCACCACCACAACGCCGACCGCCCGGCCGCCGTGCCCGGGGTCGCGGCCCCGACCTCCGCGGTCGTCACCACGCCGCCCCGCCGCCCGCACACCGGGTCCCCGCGGCGACGACCATGGCGGGGGCGATGATGGCCTCGGCCGCCGCGGTGACGTCGACCGTGGTGACCGCAGCGCGCCGCAGCGGTGGCGGGAGGGCTCGCCTCGACGACGATGGCAGCGATGGCCTCCGCGGCCCCGTCGGCGTCCGTCCGGACGCCGGTGACGATGGCCTCGGCGGCCTCGCCGGTGTCCGTTCGAGCGCCGGTGACCGCGCCGCCGGCGGCTCTGCTCCGGCGGTGGCCGTAACCCCGTCGGGTCCGAGTACGGCCGCGCCGGCCTCCATGACCTCTTCATCTGCGGCGCCGAGGCCGGCGACGGCGCCGAGTCTTCCGGCAACGTCGGCCCCCGCGACGGCGTGCGCCGAGTGCCCCGGGAGGCATTTGGCAAGAGGCGGCGTGAGGGTCTCGGGTCGGCGGTCGCCCGCCACCCAAACGACAACCGTACCGGTAAGTGTTGCTTCCTTCCGTCTTTCTTTCTTCTTTCTCGACTTTCGGTTTGTTGATTTGCGCATCCCGCAGGGGTCCGTTGGCCGGGGCTCGGAGCACGGCGGCCCCGGGGTCGGAGGCCCCCGCTGCGCCATCCCCGCCGGCCCTCGGCCGGCAAGCACCATGGCGGGGGTCGGCCGGAGACGGCGGCGCCAACGATGGCCATGGTGACGGCGGCTACCGGCTCCGCGCTGTTTCCGCCGCAGGGACCTCCGCCGAGCTCCTCCGTCACGCCGCACCGGCCGGCGCCGCCTCGTTCGCGGAGCCGGGGTCGTGCACGTTGTGGGGCCCCAAGGGCCGACGCACACGTTTGACGAGCCGGCGGAGCGGACAATTTGGGGCGCGTTCCGCCACGATCGCGGCCGGGCCGCCGATGTCTTGGACGCGGCGCTCCATCTCGTCGGGTCGCCGGCGGAGCCGGCCGAGGTGAGCGCGTTGTGAGGGACCCGAATTTCACCAACGTGAAATCCGAACCCTTTGTACCTCATTGCCACTCCCGGGAGTGTGGCACGTACATCCAACACAAGTTAGTACGAGTAAAACCATAAATTAAAGGAAATAACAAGGCAAGATAATAGATTCTCCAAGTACATTATTATTATGCATAAATCTCAATCTCAAGAGTACAAGAGCGTGGCACGCGAGCCATCGCGAAACCATGGTAGAAGTCTAACGAAGCGGAAGCAAAGCGGAAGCAAAGCGGAAGCATCTCCGGTGAAGATCCGTAGTGAAGTCCATACCCACAAGCAACTCGAGTGTAGGCGAGACCGTCACTCCTCCTCGTCGGCTCTCTCAACGGGCTCGGCCGGCTCCTCGGCAACGGCGTCCGAAAAACAAAGTGATAAAGCCGTGAGTACATAACGTACTCGAGCAAGCCGCAAACTACCTAGCAACAATGTATGCATGTTGGGATAGTTCAAGGAAAGGCAAGGGCTAGCACCTAAAGCATTATTCCTCATGTCTATGTGAATCATATTTTATTATTAGTCAAATTTTATAAGTGGCCTTGCAGGAAACAACACAATCCCGCAAGGGTCAAGTTTTATGTCCCGCACACCTCCACGGGACCACAGCTCGAAGCCGGAAGTAAAACACCTATCGGAGGGGAGAAGTAGTAAATGCTAATCAAGAGTGTCGCTCAAAGGTGGTGCCCTATACCTTGGGCTAGGCTATACGTATAGATTTATATATATCTCTGCAGAGAGTAAGCAATTGTACCCACGTGAAGAGGTACTCAAACAAAAGACCACCGTCGTGGCCCAAGCAAAGCAACACTCACAAGATCACTCCTCAAAGCATCGAATGGGTGGCGCCCGTCCCTCGAGTCCGGGATCCTCTAACCACAACATAGGAAAAGAAGGTCCTGAAGGGTGTGACAAGGCGTACCACGGGCCGGGTGGGATATCCTCTCGCTCGCGGGTCGAGACAAACGCTCCAACACCCGCTACCACTAATCTCTACACCACGGCGGGCCACCCATTCCTCCGCTAAGTATCATGATCCAGCCCGCCCATACAAGTCACGTGGTAAGCTAGTAAACCAAAGAGCGACCAACTAAGAACCGGTCCTCAAGCTGCCGGGCGAGTCACCATCCCTCTCCTCAAAACAACGAGTCTCAACAACGAGTGTCACCACAACAGGGACCCCATAGCCCAAGGCCCCTACACAACTGTACCCGCAACGGTACTCTCCAAGTAGAGACTCCCCGAAGTCTCCCAGCACCTAACCACCTACACACTCGCCCCGCAAAAGTCCTACAGGGTATCTAGTACGTAAACTCGACACCTAAGAAACACCTACAATTTATTTTACACAAAAACATGTATAGTCATCATGGGGTTCAATTAAGCAACTAAGCAAGTACTAAGCATGCGAGTAACGAGTAGAACAACCTATGGCAAACGAGTGGCAAGGATAGCATAGTATGGCATAGGTAAACTACAAGTGCAAGTAACCATTAATCATGCATGGTCCAATTTAATGCAAGTACTAAATAGGATCAAGAGTGGTCAAGGATTGCGGCTTGCCTGGATAGGGCTGCTCCCAGGCCGGGTCGGGGTACTCGTACGGCTGCTCCGGCGGAAACTCCTCAAACTGCGGCTCGGACGGGAACTCCTCGGCACCGTCCGACGGACGGATCGTGAAACGAGGGTTAGGCACGCTTATCGAGACAATAGGAAATAGTACGGAAATAACGACGGAAACTACGGTACTAGAACATGACCAAAAGCTACACTAACGCGTAGAGAACGTCGCTACGAGTCCAACGCAACCGACCACGTATTTTTCCGACGCTCCAGGAAAAAGATATGAATTTCCAAAGATAAAGGAATTATGGAAATTCAGGAAAATCCAATAAAAGAAATGGAATATTCCCTGGAATAATCTTTGCCACGTGGGCACCACGTCAGCGCCACGCCGACGCCACGCCGGTGCCACGCGAGCCAAAACCTCTACAACTCAGCACCACGTGGCATTTCTTCCGCCACGTGGGCTCCACGTCTCGCCACGCGGGACTACGGTTCAGCGCCACACCCGCACACTCCTACGTTACGTGGCACCACATCGGCAGAAAATCACGCCACGCAAGCAGCCACGTCGACGCCACCTCAACATACCGAGAGAGGCGGCGCCGCCCGCGCTCCGCCGCGGCGCTCGCCGGACTTGGCCCTTCCCGGCGTTACGGCTCGCCGGCGACCACGCTACGCACTCCAGGAGGGGGCTCGACCCACGGCGCATCTAACCGCACCGGACCCGAGCACCGGCTCCGCCGGCGGCGACCCGAGAGCTCGCCGGAGTTGTTCACGGCGGCGGTGAAAAGGGAAAAGCTCCCGGACTCACAAAAACCCCCAACCCAAGCACACCAAGATGCTACCCGGGTTCCCGCGAACCTTATGTACTGGGTTCCGACCAAGAAAGGTCGCCGGAGACCCACCGGCGGCGAAGTTTCGCGGCGGCGCAACCACGGCCCGCGGCGAAACTCCAGGAAACTTGCTCCTTTTCCCAAAATAACTAGCGCACGAGCTTCGAGCAAGTACCTACGCAGCTAACCGCGCCGGAAAAGGAGCACGAGCTCGCCCCTAGATACCGGCTCGTCGGCGCCCATGGCGACGCGGTGGCGGAAGAAGACGAAGGTGGACAATTCGTCACCAATTCAAGGGGGAGAGAGGGGGATGGACGCGGCAACTTACCAGCTAGCTTGCGCAAGGCTTGGACAGAAGGGGGACGGTCGGACGATGACGAGCGACGACGGACGACGGCGGCGGACGACGCGGCCGCGACGGGAAGAGGCGGTGACCACGCGAAGGCTCTGTTCAGCTGCCGCCACGGAACACCAAGAGAGCACTTAGGGCTGAGAGCTAGAGCGAACGACGGAGATCCAAGAACGCGACTTGAGCGGGGCGGAGACTCACCGGCGACGACGGACGGTGGTGATGACGACGGCGGCTAGGAACTTCGCTCGCGTCGTGCTTCGTCTTTAGGGCTGCACTCGCGGAACCAAGCGCACCGGCGGACGCAGCGTCTCACGCTGCGTCCGAAAAGCAAGAAGGGCAGGGCTGGCTCGGGACTTCGCCCATGGTGGAGGTGAATACCGCAGCTCGGTGCGGCGGCTAGGGTTTGAAGGGGAACGGGGAGAAGGGAGGCGGCGCCGGGGTTTTGAGAGCGAGAGAAGGCGGAGAGGGTTGGTGGCGTGGGTCCCGGTTGGTTGCGGCGGCACAAGGCGACGGACGTCCGAGGTGGCGCGCGCTGCGGCGCCGTGCGCTCGGGCCGAGCTGGAAAGGGAGGGAGGAAGAAGATGCTCGTTGACCGCGGGTCGGGCCGGACCGGGCTGGCGCGTGGGGGAAAAAGAGAAGGGAAGTGGGCCGACGCAGACTGGGCTGGCGCGGGAGTGGAGGGAAGTGGGCCGTGCGAAGCGAAATCGGCCCGGAGCGCAAGGAGATTTAAACAATTCGTCTTGCGAAATAATTCAACCGATTTGAATTCAAATGTTCCCCAAATTGATTCAAATCTCGTCCAAATTCGAATGTTTTTATTACACAAATTAGGGTACAAAGTCTCGAGGCTGTTACACGCGTGTTCATTCCTTCGCGGAATATCGGTCTCTTTTTGGTTCGCTCATGATTTTCTCCTCCTTTTCGGACCCTGGATATGATGAACCGGGCCAAGCATGCTCGCATCCGCTTCCATGAAGGGGAACGGGCCCGCCTTGACCGGGAGGCGCGGAGCGCCACGGAGCGAGCCCTCGGAGCCATCCGAGAGGCCGAGGACGCGAAGAAGGAGAGGGCCAAGGCGGCCGGGGTGGCGGCCGAGGCCAATGATGCGCGCAGGACGGCCGAGTCCCGCCCGGCCGAAGCCACCAAGAGGGCCGAGGCGGCGGAGGAAAGGGCCAAGAAGGCCGAGTCCGATGCCGCGAACGCTCGTCGGTGGCCGAGTCCCGGCCGGCCGAGGTCCAGGCGGCGATGGCGAGGGCGTCGAAGGCCGAGGAGGACGCGGCGAGCGCGCGCGAGGCGACGGACACCGAGCGCAAGCTCAAGGAGGCCGCCTCCCGGTCGGTCTCCAAGCTCACTTCCCAACTCTCGACGTTGGAGAGTGAGGTTAATCGTAAGTTTTCTTTCTCATCCCTCCTCCTATTTTGCTTTTGATTGGTGTCATGTCTCATGATTTCTTCTTCCTTTTCATTTTCGGAGCTCAAGATGGACCCGGACGGGCTGCGGCGGGAAGAAATTCGGCTCGACCGAATCCGCATCGGTGCCGAGTTCCTCTGCAATGAGCTGGAGGTGCCACGGCCGCCGGGACCACCAATTTGGAGCCGCGCCTTCTCTCCATCACCAATCGTTTTGGTGCTCTGCGGCGTGAGAGTTTTGAAGCCGGGGTCCTGTGGACTGCGAGTGCTGGAGCGGACACACTTCGAGGACAACCTCGACCTCGACATGCTTGCACGGTCGGGCATGGTGCCGGCTTCTCCGAGCAGGAGATCGAGGACATGAAGAGGAAAGCCGCGCCGATCGCCGCCAAGCTTGCCGAGCTCCTCGCCTCGCACGCCTTCCCGCCGCCGCCGTCGCCGCATGACGAGTAGATAATGTAATGTGTTAGTTGAGTCGGCCGAGTGGCCGATAGTCGAGTCGGCCGGGTGGCCAAGATGCAAAGAAGAACTCGCTTATTTTGTAAACAAGTTATCTGTTTTAATTTCGTTCCAAATTTCTCACATGTTCCCCTTTTGTGGCTTCCTTCTCGTTCGGACCGTCTAGTAGCCTAAGATTCCTCATTCGATTGATCGGTGACTTAGGCCGCTCTTAGCCGCCGGGCGTCGGAGTCCCGAGTCGGCCGGTCGGATCGGCCGAGTGGTCGTTGGCGTTCCGGGTCTCGTCCGAGTTGGACTTGCACTATGGGATTAAACTTCGTTCGAAATTTTAAACTCTTGCCCTTTCGTGACTCCTTTCTCTTTCGGACCGCCTAGTTGCTTTAGATTTTTCATTCGGTTGATCGACAACTCGGGCCGCTCCTAGGCTGTAGAGGCGTCGAGTCCCGAGCCGACCGGTCGGACCGGCCGAGCCATCGTCGGCGCTTAGGTTTTGTCCGAGTCGGGCCCGCACCGAGGGATTTTCGTGTGAGTTCCGCAGCCGTGGGCACAACCGGGACCCGCACACGGCCTCCTTTGCACACCCGCCGGGTGGAGCCCCCGACTCGGGAGAGTCGGGGTCGGCGGCCGGCAAATTTGGACTTTATTCGTCATTTGTCGAAAACAACAAGAAAGAGAGAAAGGTTTTCTCTTTATTTCATTTGCATAAATAACTGAAACAACAAGCTAAGGGTAAAAGCGACGTAGCCGCTCGATGTTCCATGCGTTGGTGAGCACGTTTCCGTTGGCGTCCTTGAGCTTGTACGTGCCGGGTCGGAGCACCTCGGCTACCGTGTAGGGCCCTTCCCATGGCGGAGTTAGCTTGTGCCGGCCTTGATTCCCCTGGAGGAGTCGAAGGACGAGGTCGCCGGGCTCGAAGGCGCGCTTCTTGATCTTGCGGTCGTGGTAACGGCGGAGTGCTTGTTGGTATCCGGCTGAGTGCAGCGGTGCGGCTTCCCTTGTTTCGTCGATTTGGTCCGGCGCATCTTCGAGATAACGCTTATTGAGTTACGGATCGAAAACTTGCACGCGCGGAGCTCCATAATCCAGATCCGTGGGTAGCACGGCCTCGGCCCCGTACACCATGAAGAAGGGAGTGTGACCCGTGGCTCGACTCGGCGTCGTCCTCGGGCTCCACAACACCGCACCGAGCTCTTTCGCCCATTTCCCGGCAAATGTTCCGAGTTTGCTGAATATCCGGGGTTTCGATCCTTGGAGGACCATGCCATTTGCGCGCTCACACTGCCCGTTCGTTTGGGGGTGTGAGACGGCTGACCGATCAACTCGGATGCCCCGGTGGTCGCAAAAGTTTAGGAACTTTTTCCCGTAAACTGCGTACCGTTGTCGGTGATGATTGTGTTTGGGACTCCAAACCGATGCACTATGTCGGTGAAGAATTTTACGGCACTGGTCCGAGTCGATTTTGCCTATCGGCCTCGCCTCAATCCACTTGGAGAACTTGTCCACGGCGACAAGCAAGTGGGTGTAGCCTCCTGGTGCCTTTTTGAACGGGCCGACCGGGTCTAGGCCCCACACGGCAAACGGCCATGTTATGGGGATGGTTTGCGGGGCACTGGGCCGGCTGGTGTGTTTTACGTGCGTAATGTCGACACCCTTCGCAGGTGCGCACGACTTGTTCGGCGTCGGCGATCGCGGTCGGCCAATAGAAGCCATGTCGGAAAGCGTTGCCAACGAGACTTCGTGGTGCGGCGTGATGTCCGCACGTTCCACCATGGATGTCCTGAAGCGGCCGCTTACCCTCGTCGAGAGGGATGCAGCGTTGGAGGACGCCGGTGTGCCCCTTTTTGTATAACTCATCGCCGATCACGACAAAGGTTTTGGCGCGTCGGGCGAGTCGGCGCGCTTCCATGACGTCGGGGGCAATTTTTGCCGCAACGGATAGTCGAGGTAGGGCTGCCGCCGATCATCTGCCGACTCGGGCGCAGCCCCGAGTCCCCTTCGGGGTCGGGAGTCGGATCGACCGGACCCGTCGTGTCGTCGTTGGCGCCAAGCTCGGCGACCGGGACCTCCGCGGCCTCGATCGGAGCTGGCTCTTGTTCTCCCTTTGCGGGGTCGGCCGCCGTTGGCTCCTTGATAGACGGCTCATCCCGGTCGCAAGCAAAAACGCCTTACGGTGTTGGCAGCCGATTGGATCCCATCTTGGCCAATGAGTCGGCCGTTTCATTGTCCCGCCGAAGGACATGTTTGACTTGGAATCCATCGAACTTTTCTTCAAGACGGCGGATCTCACTGCAATAAGCCGCCATCTTCGGGTTGGTGCAAGTCGACTCGTTCATCACCCGATCCACGACGAGTCGGGAATCGCCGAAGGCTTCGAGCCTACGGATCCCCGGATCAATCGCTGCCTTCATGCCGTTGAGCAAGGCTTCGTACTCGGCCACATTGTGAGAGGCCGGAAAGTTGAGTCGGATGACGTATTGCATGCATGCACCTCTCGGCGAGATGAGCTGCCATCCGCTCCCAGCACCCCTCTTCGTGAGGGAGCCGTCAAAGTACAGCCGCCAATGATCCGTTTCGCCGGAACCACGAGGCAAGCTGGGTCTCTGTCCACTCGGCTATGAAATCTACCGAGTGTGTGATTTTATGGCGGATGGGTGCGTGTATTCTATACCCTGGTCCATTAATTCTAGCGCCCACTTCGAGATTTTTATCGCTACCTCCGGATTACCCAAAATTTCAGCAAGCGGGAAGGAGGAGACGACTGTTACCGGATGAGAGTCGAAATAGTGCCGAAGCTTGCGCCGAGTGACGATCGGCGCGTACAACACCTTCTCGGATCTTCGGCCACCTCGTCTTGCGGTCGGAGAGGACTTCGCCGACGTAGTAGACCGGCCGTTGCACCTTGAGCGCCTTTCCCGGCTCGTCACGCTCCACCACCAACGCCGTACTCACCACCCGATTTGTTGCCGCTATGTAGAGCAGCAAAGGCTCCTTCTCGACCGGCGAAGTCAAGATCGGCGCGCTTGAAAGTTTGGCTTTGAGGCGGTCGAGGGCCTCTTGCGCCTCGGCTGTCCGGACAAAGTTGTCCGACTTCTTGAGCGAGACGATAAAGTGGCAGCCCCTTTTCTCCGAGTCGGGAGATGAAACGGCTTAGCGCCGCGAGGCGGCCGATGAGTTTTTGCACGCCCTTTACGTTTTTTATCGGCCCCATCTTCGCGATGGCTTCGATTTTCTCGGGATTGGCTTCGATGCCACGTTGCGAGACGCTGTATCCCAAGAGCATCCCCTTCGGGACCCCAAAGACACATTTCTCGGGGTTGAGCTTGACTCCGTTGGCTCTCGGCCCGCTGGAACACGGCTCGAGGTCGGCGACTAGATCGTCGGTCCGAGTGGACTTGACTACGATGTCATCCACATATGCCCGCACAATGCGTCCGATGAGGTCACCGAAGCATTTGATCATGCAGCGTTGGTATGTGGCTCCCGCATTTTTTAACCCGAACGGCATAGTGATGTAACGATGACGTGCCGAAGGGTGTGATGAACGCGGTGGCCTCTTGATCACCAATCCTTAGCGGAATTTGATGATAACCCGAATAGGCATCTAGGAAACACAGGGTTTCGCACCCCGCGGTCCGATCAACTATCCGGTCTATGCGTGGCAAGGGAAACGGATCCTTCGGGCACGCCTTGTTGAGACTCGTGTAGTCAACACACATTCTCCATTTCCCGGTTTTCTTCCTTACAAGTACAGGGTTGGCAACCCATTCGGGATGGTACACCTCTTTGATGAAGCCGGCGGCAAGGAGCTTTGCTAACTCCTCACCAATTGCCCGGCGTTTCTCCTCGTCGAAGCGGCGGAGTCGTTGCTTGACCGGTTTCGATCCCGGCTTGATGTTGAGGGAGTGCTCGGCGATGTTCCTTGGGATTCCGGCATATCCGAGGGCTTCCACGCGAAGATGTCCTTGTTGGCGCGTAGGAACTCGACGAGCGCGCTTTCCTATTTGTCGGAGAGCGCGGACCCGATGATGACCTTCTTCCCCTCGGGGTCGGCGGGGTCGAGGGCACCATCTTGGTGTCTTTGGCCGGCTCGAAAGAGCCGACTGCCTTCTTTGGGATCGGCGTGTCCTCCGACTCCGAGTCGCGACCTGTGGGAGGTCGGACTTGTTGATGAGCGCCGCTGCCGGCTCGCAGCACTCCACCTCGCACTCGTAAGCACGCTGAACCGACGTGCTCACGGTGATGATCCCCTTCGGACCCGGCATCTTGAGCTTGAGGTAGGTGTAGTTGGGGACGGCCATGAACTTCGCGTAACATGGTCGCCCGAGGATGGCGTGGTACGCGCCGGGAAGTCCACCACGTCGAAGGTGAGGGTCTCGGTGCGGTAGTTGATCGGCGTGCCGAAGGTGACGGGCAAGTCGATTTGCCCAAGTGGCACGGCCGTCTTTCCGGGCACAACCCCGTGGAAGGGCTCGCCCGATGGCCGGATCCGAGAGCGGCCGATCCCCATGGCATCAAGAGTCTCCGCATACAAAACATTCGGACCACTACCCCCATCCATCGGTACCTTGGTCGGTCGTTTGTCGGAGACGATGGGGTCGACGACGAGCGGGTAGCGTCCGGGTCGGGGAACGCGCTCGGGGTGGTCGCTGCGGTCGAACGTGATTGCCGCCTCGGACCACTTGAGGTAGGTCGGCGTCGCAGGTTCGGCGGCGTAGACCTCGCGCCGCTCCCGCTTCGGTGCCGCCTGGAGGAGCCGGTCCCGCCGCCCCGAAGATCATGAGGCAGCCGGTGGTTTGCGGGAAACCGCCGTCCGCGTCCTTGTCATCGCCGTCGTCGTTCTTGGGGCCGGGGTTCTTGGGGTCGAACTTCCTTGCCTTCATGCCCGGGAACTTGAGCATCGGCCCGCGGTCCTTGAGGGCGTGGTTGACGGGTCGGCCGTGGTTGGGACACGGCGCCTCCGGCATCTTCTCGAAGTGCTGGCCCTTGTTGCCGTCGTCGGCGGTCGGCTTCTTCGGCTTGCGCTCGGCGGCGGCGACGAGGTTGGTGTCGCGGCGGTACTGGTCGCCGCTCTTCCTCTGCTTCGCTTCTTGTCGTGCGGGACGGACGGGCCCGCACCGGAACTCTCGTTCCGCTTCGCCTTGCCCTTGGCTCGATGAAGGAGGGCATCCACGGCGTCTTCTCCGGAGGCGTGGCTGGTTGCCACGTCGAGTAGCTCCTTGACGGTGCGCGGGTTGTTGCGGCCGAGCTCGTGCACCGGCCCCTCGTTGTTGGTGCCGGCGATGAACGCCGAGATCACCTCTGCGTCGGCGAGGTTGGGGAGCGTGTTGCACTTGCGGGAGAAGCGCTTGACGTAGTCCCTCAAGGACTCGTCCGCCGCTGCCGGCAGGTCCTGAGGTCCCACGGGTTCCGGGGCGCGTGTACGTGCCCTGGAAGTTGCCGATGAAGACCTCCTCCAGGTCCCACCAATCGTGGATCGAGCCCTCCGGGAGGTGCTCGAGCCACATTCCGGCCGAATCGGCCAAGAAGAGTGGTAAGTTGCGGATGATGAACCGCTCGTCGGTGGCGCCGCCGGCTTGGCATGCCGGGCGGTAATCCTCCGGCCATAATGCGGGGTTCGTCTCCCCGTTGTATTTGGCGATGCTCGTCGGGGGCCGGAAACGGCTGGGGCACCGGAACCCGCCGAATGGCGAGCCCAAAGGCCTTGGGCCCCGTCATAACCGGGGGTTTGTCCTCCTCCGGATCGAATCGCCCTCCGCGCCGGGGCGTACCCGTGGTCCTCGGCTTCGCGCCTTGGAGCGCGGTTTTGTTCCCGGCGCCGGGCGGTCGGGGTATCGCGTGCGTCGCGCGACTCGCCCATCCGCCGCCGAGCGGCGGCGAGTTCCGGTTCCGCTTTGCTCGGCGGTTGGGTGGGCCGAATCCTTCGGTCCCGGGGCCGGCTTGGCGTGTGGTAGGAGGCACCGGCCTCTTTCCGCCGTGCGGCGGAGCTCTGCTCACGCTCGGCTCTGTTGGACGGCCGCTAAGTCCGGGAGGTCTCGACCTCCTCTTGGATCCTCCGCCGGTCCTCGTTGACCGGTTGCGGAAGCGCGCGCATCGGTGTCGCGGCCGCAGCCACGTTCGGCTGGGCCTCTCGTACACGGGAACGAGGTGGTTTGCCTCGTCCGGGATCTTTCTTTGGGCTTCGCGCCCATGCCGGCGAGCGAGTTCGCGGCTGCGCTCGGCGCCGCGCCACCTCGCACTCGAGGCGTTCGCGCTCCTCCTTCAAGCTGCCGCTCGGTCTCCGCGACCTCGCGTCGGCGTCGGAGCAGCTGCTCTAGGTCGTCCTCCTCCCGGGGCTCGGGGCTTCCCGGAGGGGTTTGTCTGTCGTGGCACCGCGGCGTGCGGCGGCTGTGCGTTCCGGCACCGCCGGTGTTTACCGCCGCGGACGGCGGCGCTGCCCGGCCGGGAGCCCGGCGGCTGCCGGGGCCGCGCGGCCCATGTCGTTGATGCCGTCGGTGTCGCCGGTGTCCCCGACCTCCACCATCATGCACTCCCGCGAGGGTGGTGGCTGCCGGTATCGGACCCGCCGCCGGAGTCCGCCATGCCCGCGAGCTCCGCGGCCGGCGGACACGGCGGGAAAGTGGTGTAGTGGCCGGGAGGTCGGCGGGAGAACGCGCGACGGGCTCCCGGCTCCGGTCACGATGAACTCCGGGCTCCCGAAGTTCACGAGGGCGCCCGGAGTCCGGTCGACGGTGTGGCTCGCCATCTTCAAGATCGTCGAACGCGTCGAGGCCCCCTACCGGCGCGCCAGCCGTCGGTGTGATGAAACCGGCCGACAAGTGAATTTGTGTTTGGAGGGGATCGACGCTACTACTCGGATGGGCCTTGGATGATTTAGGAAAGTGTGGTTTATACTTGGTTCGGGCAATCGAAGCCCTACGTCCGGTTCGAGGATTGTTCGTATTTCGTCTTGTGAAAAGAGCTACAAAGGATGCGAGGGAGGAGGGTTGCTCCAAGCCTCCGTGTGCAATGTGCTCTAGGATGTGTGTACGATGAGTTCGATTAACTCGATCCGTGGTGTGTCCCTCCCCCTTGCGCGTGTGCGTGGGGTCCCTTTTATAGTCCAAGGGACCGGGCCACTTACGGGTGGGGTCGGAGTTACTACATGTCGTCCCCAAGCGGGGCCGGAGCCGCCGTGCATCACCCTGCTCGCATGCGGGCGGCTTCGAGCGCTCCGGTCGCGCGGCGCACGGTCGGTCTTGATCGGTAGCGCCGGTGTCAATGCCACGCTCGTCACCGTGGCAGCCGTCTCGTCGCATGCCGGTCTCCATCCGTCACTCCCGTTCATCACGGCCCCGGCGGAGATGGCGTTGACGCCTCCGTCTTGTCGTCGTGCCGGGGTGTCGGGCGACGCGTTAAGATGAGACAAGAGGAGCTGCGCGAGATCTCACCCGATCCCTGTGGATTGGTGAGTTCCCGAGCGGAGTTATGGCGATCCCTGTTCACCTCGTTTAGTGTGAGGCTTCATGAGGAAGCCATTTGCCCCCGAGTCGGGCGAGGCGGGGACCGCCGAGCCCGCCCGAGTCCCGGACGGGAGAGGCGGGAGTGGTGCACCTGCCCGGCCCGGAGTCGGGCGAGGCGGAGGCCGCGGGCCCGGCTTTCGTAGCCCTCACGAGCCTAGGCGGACATCGTTGGTCAGCCACGGGACAGATTACGAGGCTATTGTCTCGTCAATCGCCCGGCCTCCGTCCCGGTCACGAGGCCATCATGGGCTTGGTAATGATCACGCTGCTCTGCAGCTAAGCTAGCGCTAGCGTGCGGCGCTGCGGAACGGGACGAGGAGGGCACCTGCGCCGGTCACATCACGTCCTGTTGGTGAGACGAGTTCCCGTGCGCCGTAATTGCGCCTACCGGCCCGCCGTAATTCCTCCCCCATCCGGTGGGTGAGGTCGCTTCTCCGCGAAGCAAAGGCAAACGCGGCAGGGATTGCGGTCCCCACCCGACGCCGAGTCGGGAGAGGCGGAGATCGTGGGCCCGCCCGCCCCGGGGTCGGGCGAGGCGGAGATTTATGGACCCACCCGCCCGGGGTCGGGCGAGGCGGAAGTCGTGGAACCGCCCGCCCGGGGTCGGGCGAGGCGGAAGTCGTGGACCTCGCCCGACTCGGGGTCGGGCGAGGCGGAGGTTTCGGGCCCCACTTCGTATCCTTTATACGTACAAGACAGAGCTGCTTGCCAGCTATGACGGTGATTAAGTACCCTGATTAGGGTACCCTAATCTAGGTACCCGACATAATAGCCATTAGTTATCAATTCCTGAAATTAAATCTACATTGTTGAATCTAACTAATAGATAATTAGTTGTGAAAATATAATGATCGTTATTTTAGACCATAAAGTTTATCCCTATTCCTTCACATACTCTGTGTGTGTGTCACTTATATACTTTGCAGGTGGCATCAAATTAATCAGCCGACCAGATGGCTTGGTGATTCTGATGTGCCTTAACCTTCTTCTCCTTTCTAATCATTAAATATGGAACTGTATGAAATTTAAAAGATTATCGTGCATGAGGATCGAGTTTTTTTCTACTATAGGTATCTTTGTTTAAGTTTAATTAGAAGAGTTGGATCGATAACCTTACATAAGACACTGCTCATGGCGGTTGCCAGGCAGTCTTATGGAGCATTACAATCAGCCGACATGAGACTGTCGGTACAAGGGAAAAGTTCTGGCCTACTCTCGCAACATAAACAACCAAGTTCTCCTGCGCATGGTAACTGAGTTTCACTTTCACTAGATTCAAACACATCAACTTCTGTAGATTTGGAATTCAGTCAATCACGTGATTGCACGAAATATATATGATCAGTTATACACAAACTGCCTAAGAGGCTCACTGCATATCCATATGATGACGCGTTATTTATATCTCACATTATATATATTGGGGTCAGACACATCTCAAGTTCGGATTCTAGTGACGGTGATTATATAAAAACGTTTCTAGCAGCGAGTTGATCTCTCGTCAGGCAAAGTACAGTTGGAATTCCAACAAAGTACAATCAATCACTGATAACATATCATGGTGTGTAGGTACCATAAGAATAATTCCATGTTTGCTCTATCGTCGGTACACGAACTAAGAACATGCAGCATAGTATCAGGACATGGTCTCGTGTTACCGCCCCGACAAAAGGTTATGGGCGCGGCGCCTCTCGAAATGGTCTCGTGGAGATTATATTTCAAGATTACCTACATCCCCCATCAGCTAAAACAATATTGTATTCAAACCGTGGTCTGAACGCTGAACTCAGAAGCAGCTTGCCTAGACGTCAGAACCGGACAATTATACCTTCATGTGTAATTTGTCACGATTGTGATTAATAATCGTGCAAGAAAAATGCAAGTTGTTTAGCTCTGCATGCTTAAGAAGAGAATGCCGACTCATCATCGTAAGAGTATGTAATTTAAAAGTTATTTTCCCGGCCCACTGCAGGGGTATGCACGACCTTGTTTTAATATCTAGAATATAATTAAGAACATAATATGAGATTGATTTTTTCTCTGATGCAAACAGGGAGTTAATAGGCTTAACCATCTTGTCTAAGAACGCCTAATATTTTCATTTGATTGATGAAATAGAACCTCCCTTTATTTATTTATTTTTAAAAAACTATGACATTGCGCACTTGCAGTTGCTTGGCTTGTACATGCTATTTGTGTCTTTGTGGGCTCATTAGGCCTGCGTGCCATTCCAGCCTGCTCATCACAGAACCACCCACAAGAGGGTTGGGCTTAGCCCCAATGGTTCCAAAACTTTATTCTTTTCATTAAAATCCAAACGGGCTTAGTCGTATGTTGCCGACCCACCCTGTGTTCTTTTCCACCACAGTTCATTGCTCACTTCAACTTCTGTAAAGTGAAACCATATAATTCTGATCCCATATCAAAGTAGCCCATCACATTGTGACCTACAATCTATCAGGAAATGTAACTTTTGACTGCACGTGTTTCTCTATCCCTCCGCGCCACTCTTTTTTTTTTTTGGATAATTACATATACCACCCCATAAGTCACATGGAGTTTGAGATTCCCAACCATAAGTCATTTTGTTACAAATCCCCACCCACCTAGTGCATTTTATTGCAAAAACCATCCGAGTTTGCACATGTTTAATTCTTTCAACTTGTTTTCATTCATTTGGAGCAACGGGTTGGGTTGTGTGCTTATCAAATTTATCAATTTTTTAGATTATAGTCTTCATATTTTTTTAGAGAATATGTAACAAAAAAATTGAATTTGAATTTAAATTTGAATGGTAGTTCAAATAGTTTGTGAATAATATGAATTCAATTTTTCAAGAAACTAAGATGAATTAGATTCATTTAAATACTTTAATAATGTTAAATTAAATTAAATTTGATTTTGTTGAAATTTACATTGATGAAAACATATCAAACAATTAAACATGTGTAAACTAGGGTGGTCTTTGCAACAAAATGTACTAGGTGGGTAGAAATTTGCAACAAAAAGGCTTGTGTGTGGAAATCTCAAACTCTATGTAACTTATGGCGTGGTTTATACAATTAACCCCTTTTTCTTACTTTCTAACTTCAACGGCACGGTAAAAGTTTGAAAACATCAAGGTGACAGATCCTTCCCCAACGCAGACCCGTCCGCCGGTCTAATATCGTCATCAACTATTATTATAGTACCACCACATCGCACCGTCTAGCTAACAAATTTGTTTGAGTGAAACCTTAGATCGAGTTAGTGAACATAATATTTTACAAAATGAGGAAGGACCAAGAATAACAAAGTATTTCACTCGTGCTTATAAAGGATGATCACTCAAAGTAAAGATATATTAACAGGTTTTTATTTTATCGTACATAAGGAGATTAGAGGAGAAAATGATTGGATTACTAGAATAGTGGTCATACTACCAAGAGGGGTTGTTGTTGTTGTTCATTTGCTGGAGGTATCAATAGTTGTAACTTTAATCTTCTCTCTCAGTTTGCATCTTGAAACTACCCTTAAAGTTGAAATTCAAAATCCAACCAGAAAATTGAGAAATTACAAAATATGGTGATCCGACTCCTTGGAGCTGCTGGTCTTGCACAACCCATAGGAGATAGGCGGGGTTGCCGTCTTCAACATCAGCGCCCCCTTCTTCACCGTGATCTTCGACGAGGGGCAGGGTATGGAACCATCTAGGTATCCATAGAGATTGGCGGCACGAACAACGGCCAACACTTGAGCATGCCAATGAACAAAATTATCGCATCTCAGCTTCTCGGTAATGACATGGGTGAGCGGGCTAGGGTTTGTCGTCGACGAAGAAGAAACCATGGCTAAAAAGAAAACTAGATGTATATGGAGATGGATGGCTCTGCTACCATGTAGGAAATAATGGAAGTGATACTCAACTGGGTCGCATGAGATTACATTATATAGGCAGGATGCCTTAGGTTACAAGATAGATACAAGATACAAACAACGGAAGTATATCTACAATACAAAGAAATAGAATCAACGGGCTCTATCTATTCCTATATCTCCAACACACATAGAGTTGTGGCCGCATCTTGTTAGCACAATCCAGTTTAATGCACACTGTGCTCGTTTCTTCACTACTAAGGGTTTCAGATGGACTTTTCCTAGATTCAGTTATGAGTTCGAATTAGTACATGTACTCTGCTAAATCGAAATGAATGGCTTTGCATTTGTGTTCTGCCATTGTGGATGGAATTATGCAAGCTATCCATTTTAGCAGGGGTATCAGATCCTAGTTGATGGTACTACACTGCAGGTGATTCGGTATCAGCTCTAGGAAAGAGTTCACATAACAGCCCCGACCTGAGATGCGTGCATCGGAATGAAACTTGGAATTCCCTCTCATATCACCGTCTAGCGGAGCAATCAAGGGCCAGGCGAGGCTGAGTGAATGAAGGCAGAGCCCACCAGCAAATCTCTTTGGGAAGCGAGGTCCACGTTCGATACTGACCAGCCAGGCAGCCACGCACACTGACGCCGGGAGCCCGCGGGCGCCTGCCGATGACTCTGTTCACTGCCGTGCGAGCAGGGGAAACGGAAGCCCTTTCGTCTTGAGCAGGCCGCGCCCCGTGCCTGTTCCAAACGCTGGCAGCACGTAGACCCAACCCAACTGTTCTGCGACTGTTTCTCTCGTCTTTGTTGCATCGTAGCTGGAAGAGGCGCGTCAATTTATCAGGTTTCAATTGAATTTTGCGACAACAACACAGACATACAGAAACAGAAAGCTTCTCAACCGAAACATGGGTGGGCTCTGAGGTCACTGAACACCCATCAAGCAGCGCACCCCTTTCCAGTTACACGCCCAGCTCACATTACCCCTTTCGAGGTACACGAATGTTAATGGCATCAACCGGCAGCCACATAAATTGGACAGCTGCGGATGCACAAGTGACTCCTACACTTGAACCCAAGCCTCCGCGTTGTCACGGGCAATTAGAGCCAACAGTTGCCTTCATAACACACCGATGACCTGACGTCCGATCCTCTTAATAACTTGCACGAAAGCGCGTTTAATTCAGGAGCCTTAGTTTACCGTCTCCCATATATAATTGTGGTCGCAAGACATTGCAGGCGTGCGGTTTCTTGACCCTACGAGCAACAAATAAATGTCATCATGAGCTCGTTTGATGTGTACTGTACCGTAGTCCACGCTACTGTAGGCAAGTCTAGGGAAAAAGAAGGCCAAAGAAAGTGTGATGCGTGTTGTCACTTCAACGAGAAATGGCAAAGTCGGTTGGAAAATGCTCCCCGAGGCCGGCCTTCTTGCCTCTCTCCCAATCCCTACCAAACCCGAAAGCACAGGAATCAAATGTTCTATCAGTCAACTGGACCTTATATTCTGCATTTTGAAAGAATGTCTCAACTGTAGATGTTCTATCCAGCACTCTGAAATTCGTAAACTCTGCATGAATGAAAGAATGCTCATGGAATGTGTTGCGACAGGGTCCGAGATTAGCCATCAATCTAGCTGGAGCCCAGATGAGCTTGCGTGCTGCATGTTAGGTGCGTTCTAGTAGCCCTTTCCATCGGAAAGGTTGAGGATGCATTTCCTCTGCTTAACCAGTGTCATGGCTCGTACGGAATGAGCAATTAACACTGCCACCACCAATCTTCAATGGATATAAATGGCCACACGAACCAAGGCGAATTAATCGTTTGCTGCCCTCTTCCAATCCCACTTATACATGGGTAATATGTGATCTGAGCAGCCAGCAGACTGAAGCATATACTACATACCTCCACACGCAAAGCCACTTCGGGTCAGTCGCAGCACCGGACAACCAATTCCGCTGCTCTAGCTAGTTCCTACCATGAGACACGCTCCGTCCCTCTTGTTGTTATTGCTGCTGCTGCTGGCCATCGAGCAGCCCACCTTCACCAACGGCTGCAGGGCTCCAAAGTTGGCCGAGCCTCCGAGAGACGGCGGCGCTGTTCTGTGGACCGCACTCAAGAAGCCACCGTCGACGGCGCCGCCCGGTGCCGGTGGTGTGGGAGCATTGGCATCGCCAATGCGAGGCGAGTCCAAGAGGCTTGTTCCCCAAGGCCCCAACCCACTGCACAACTAGATAACCTGACACCCGAATGACTTAGAGCTTAGTTACGTCTGTTCTATTGCAATTGTATAAGTGTTTGTGTGTGTGTGCCAAGAATTACAGTAGCAATGTAGCGTCCAACTGTTTCTTTTCTTATTTTCTTGGCTTGTGTTTGCCTACATGCAGCACAGCATGATAGCTTGCGCCAACACAGCATTGTGCTTATGACATGTGGTATATATTGACCATTGAATAAAATAAGTTTGTGAAGTAACAGACCCACAGGGAGCTTTAAGATCAGAAAAAAAAAATGTGAGGCTGCACTGTTCGACGTTATCATTCAGTTCTCTGAAGAATCCTTAGACGGTCTCCTGTCTAAGGATTACAAGAATTTTGGAGTAGCATATATAAACAAGATATGCAGTTAGAGTTACTATATAAATGATGAAGAGCTCTACATAAATGCAGGTAGAGTTAGTTACTGACATATAGTGAGAAGATTCAAACTTACATCAAATTCCTTTCAAAGTAAGTTGAAAGGAGCTTCCAACAGTAATTCAAGAATGCACTAATACCGCATAGTTCCTTCCAAATTCCTGTTTTTCATACACAGTTAAATGGAAGAAAAAATATAAGTGTGTTGTATCCACACAACAGTCGACAGTAGAAGTAGAGTATTATGCTCAATGTATTTGTGCACTTCACAAGCAAGATTACAATTTCCAATATTGAGCAGAGTATCAACACAATACAGCTAATACATGCAGCTATTTGTAGCTGAAACTCACCAATGACTACTTTTGAAATAATCAACAGCGACAAATCAACGTTTCTGTACTTAGATGGATGGTATTCAAGGGCCGAAGGCTTCATGAATAAACTTATATTATCAGTACACTCTAAAAAAATCTCAAAGCATCTTCCTCTTCTCAATGAGATTGCTTCCATCCACCAAAGTCCTCAGGCAGGCCTCGCTGGCGAACATCCTACGCAGGTAATGAATAACCATGAGTTAACCAGAAAGCAATAAGGCTATTGTTTTCAGCATAATAAGGCAAAATAATTGTTTAGAAAATGTCAGTGAAAAGATAATTGTAGTGCATATACAAAAGGTGCCAAAGATAGATTCAACAATTTTAAAATATACATTATTCAATGGAATATAGACTGGATTTCCTGAAACTACCTCTGGAGTGAACGTGAGACCAGCTTTGATTTCCCCACAATATTTTTCACCTTTCACAACATTATATAGTGTTGGTGGAATACTCCTTTCTATATATACTGCTTCCAGGGGAATCCTACAAAAAAATGAGCTTGTTAAGTTATGTAAATACTAGGGAAGAAATAAAAGTAATAACTTCAATACAGATAGTCTCCAAAGGTTTTGATTCTTTAT
>JAUNZO010000334.1:0-273684 GCA_031894775.1 Chloris gayana | reverse complement strand
ATTGTCGGCGACTACGGGTCAAAGAAGGCCGGTGGGCGAGAAGGGCGACGGCCGCTTGAGCGAGTAAAGGGGACTTCCCTTCGGGAATCGTGCGCGGACGCTAACGAGAAGAGCACAACATTAATGGGCCTGGCACACGTTGTAAAATTAGAAATAATAGTTTAGTTTTGGAAAAGGGATCCTAGTCGGTTAGGAAATCGGCACGAAGAGGGTCCGAATAGGATTCTTTTTGCCGAGTATAAATACATACTCGGATGTAACACGTAAACTCGATTCACATCCAATACAACTTTCGGCGCATCGCCAAACCCTAATTTTCTGTCAAGTCTTTACTTGTTTTCGCGCGGGGATCTTCGGGGCTCCGGTCGACGATACGTTGGCTTGACAAGGTAATTATGTTGTCTAATTCTCGGCGCATTGTTCGTAATTAGATAGCTTAATTGCTAGTTATCCGGCGACGAGATCTGTTTTCGATCGGCGTAGTGAGTATCGGCGGGATGAGTCAAGTTGACCTGGTCGGGCTCGTGGTGGAGGTAGTTTGACTTGTCCTGCCTCCCCGTTCCAGCCTTTGCTCACGGCGCCGATTGGCTCGGATCCGGTCGTTCGAGTCACGATAGCTGCTATGAGAAATTTTCTATACCTTGGCCGATTCGGTCGTGCGGATTCGGTTGACGTGTCCTGTGTGCGCCTTTGCGATAGTTGACTTGTCCTAGGCGCATGCAGCCGATTAGCTAGGGTGTAGACTTACTTTCATAGTTAAGACGTTTATGATTGTGCTTGTCCTGAATCGGCCGGGCGTGCGCGGCCGTTAGACCTGGTCCAGCCGCGTGCCATCGGTTGACTTGTCTGTTGGAGCGGCGAGTCGATTTGGGATCTGTGTGGTTGTATTTGTCTTACTTGTTCTTTCGGAGTGTTTAGCCGATTGCCTATCACGTTCATTAAGCTGTTTTATGTTTAATTAATGCTAAACCTGTTAAAGCTGCTTTTGAACCCGAGTTACTTGAGTATGATCTTATTGATCATCATTATACCTTTGGACGAGATCTAAATAATTCACTAATATAATCAATGGCGAGAATCGGCCGCATATCCGATCGGCCGATTCACGGATCGATTGATGATTAAACTATCCTCTTGCTACCTAACTAATTACATCCTATTAATAGTTGCTCTGTTTACATTGTACTCGATAACATATCCATATAAAGTCTTAATGATTTGGTCGTCTACCGACGAAATCGGCTGCTAGTCACCGATCGCATGTTATAGCATCGGCCGATTTCGTATCGTTTGTACCACGGTTCGTTTGCCTAACATTTAATACATAAATGGATGGGCCGTGCTGTTCTCTGTTCATGGCCGATTTTGTCTATCTTATGCCGTGATCGGCCATGGCTGCACATCGGTCTATACGGGCCGATGACTTGGAATTTTACACTCTTTTATCGTCTTTGTTGGTTTGCGGGAAAACCATCGCGCACGCACCGGCGCACACGAACATCGGCGAGTTGAACCGGTCCGTTGGGAGCACGGGATTCTGCGTCGAGCTGGAATTTCGGTGGACTCTCCGGACGACGGTGTGTCGGCGACTTTTGACGTCAACACACTTTTTGGCACGCCCGGTGGGACAAAAGCAACCAAGATCAAGATGTCGTACATGCGAGGCGGTCGGGGAGGACGGAACACCAATGGTCGATGCTGAGAATCGGCCGATTTTCGTTCCGGTCCCTCTCGGGACGGATGGCAAAGGCCATGGGGAAGTTTACGATGACAACACACTTTCGGCACTGGGGAAGATGACGACAGAACAAAAGCTGCAGTATCGGGAATACTTGGCCGAAGCAATGAAAAAGTACTTTCAAGCCACTGACGGTGACACGTGGCGGAGTGGCCACAAAAGGAGACTTCCCTCGGATTACGCATCCGGAAGAACTAGACCAAATCAAAGCCCGAGAGATTGCCGGATGCCAACCAACTCGGTGATATGGTCAACTCGTCCGTTCATCATGCCCTAATCAATCAATCGGGCGTGTTGACCAACACCATCGGGAATTTGATCAAGGACACAATTGATGGTAGGCTGTTCATTGAAGGGTATTACGGACCTGCATACACTCGGCCTTTCGGCACTCCTGTACGGTCGAATCGGGGAATTAGCCTCCGAGTACCATACCGCGGGAAGGGTTTCGGCCCCGTACGGCATGCCACCTCACCTATGGCCTGGCAAGGACAATGCAAATGCAAGTACCGGTGCAACCCAGCCGGGCAAAGAGGATGACGGTGGCCCCAAGAAGTCGGTAACGGAAGAAGGCAACGGACAAGATGTACAACGGCCGACTTCGAGTTGGGGGCAGCAACCAATGTGGCGGCGGTCCCACGGATGGCACGGCAACCCAATTTCTTCTACGTACCAAATATCGGCCCGAGTGGAATTGAAAACTCACCTACTATAGTACGGCCGATATACGGTATTCCACGACCAAGCTGGCTGGGGACGAGGGATTCATGAGTCGGACGGCCGATCCAATCGGCCATGAATTATGGAATCGCTCACGCGATCATTATTCCCGGCTACTAGCACGGGATTTCCGGGAACGGTCGGTTGATACACCCAAGCGGGGACAACCCAATACAGCTTATATGACGGGGACCGGATCAGCAAGCTGCTGGACCCAATGATATGAATAGCCTCATGGCTAAAATCGCCGATATGATGAGAGATCAATTCGGTTTGAAGCCTAAGGAGAAGAGTGCATTATATCGGCGACCTTACCACTGATTGGATGGATTCCGTAGCTTTACCCAATAAATATAAAATTCCTGAGTTTTCCAAATTTTCCGGGCAAGATAATACATCGACTATGGAGCACATCGGCCGATATGACGCACAGTTGGGTGAGGCGTCTACTCGGGGAGGCTTTGCGGGTCGAGGTTATTCCCACTTGTCATTGTCCGGATCGGCCTTTTCATGGTTTGCTTCGTTGTCGCCTGGTTCTATTCAAAGTTGGGCCGATGCGGAGAAAAGGTTTCACTCGTACTTTTTACGGGCATCACCGAGCTTAGTTTGTCCGATTTAATGGCGGTAAAACAGAAAGCGGGGAATCGATGGCTGATTATATACGAGAGGTTCGGGACTGCGAGGGGACGATGCTACAACCTGAACCTGACGAGCAACGATTGGCCGAAATTGCTTATGCGGGGTTATTCTCCAACATCAAAGAAAAGTTTACCCCACATGAGTTTGATGGGCTGGCACAGCTAACACGAAGAGCGGTTGGCCGGGAAGAGAATCTCCGGCTCACCGGGAATCGGCGGTATCGGGTAGCTTATGCTGATTTCGACGGTGAAGGTGATGAGGAGGGAGTTAATGCGGTTGAATGGACTAATAACAAACGGCCGATATTCTCTCCGCATGTGAATCCCAAGGAGAGAAAATATGATTTTGATTTATCCAAGGCCGATGAGATATTTGATCAGCTACTGCGGGAAAAGAAAATCCAGCTTTCCCCTCATCACAAGATTCCTACGCCGGAGGAGTTGAAGAAAATGGCTAAATGGTGCAAGTGGCATGGGAATTCACATCATAACACTTGTTGATTGTTATGCTATGAGGGATGAGATCCGGAAGGCGGTTGACGAGTGGGATATTGCGAGCGGTGATGTGAAGAAGAAGATGAAAGTTGATGGGCATCCTTTCCACTGCTAATACGATGTGCATCAATACTATCGGCGGTGGATCGGCTGGTTTCATACGCCGATATGAGAAGAAGAGGAAAGGGAAGAAAGAGACCGGATGGCACATGAACAGGAATTTATTGGTCAAAATCAGCGGTACGAGGCAAGGTGTAGTCCGCCGAGAAGATTTTGACCCACACTGGGATTGTCCTTTCTTTCGATGCTTGTTGGGACCGAAACATGAAGCTTCCATCTATCGAGAAGCTGTCCGGAGTGTGCTGGCCGGGAAGAGTATCGTGATGTCGGGTCGTCAAGTTACCAAGGACGGCCGATTGATCGCAACTATGACTCTCAACAATCGGCCCCCGAGAAGAGCGATCGGCTACGATCACGGATACGAGGAACAAAGATACGTAGTGCCAAGGAGAACCTACGTCCACGATCGGCTGGGGCCAATCGATGATGAAGAAGAGTTCGATTACCAATACCATGAAGACTCGAGAGGTGATCGGACCGAGAGCGAGGGTCGATGGTGCCCGGTGGTTTGTTCGGCAAAACCCAAAAGAGGAGGCTTCAAAGAATGCGTTGTCGGGAAATCAAGGGTAGACGGCATTACGAGAGATGACCAAGATGATGAGCCAAAGCCCAAGAAGCAATGGAGGCCGAAAGTGCGGTCTCGGGTGGTCCAGGCTGAAGCCACGGTGAATATGATGTCATTGATGCCCGGGATTGTCGGATCGGACGATGAAAATTCGGTGAAGAAGAACCGGTTGGGGAGACTTCGGAGATTCCGTGGACACCGGAATCAGCGGTGTTTGATAAGCCGGTCAACTACGATCATTTGCATCTCAAGGCATTATACATTAGCGGCTATGTCAATGGGTCGCCGATGAGGAAAATGTTGGTCGACGGAGGAGCAGCGGTTAATGTCATGCCAATTACTACATACCGCAAACTCGGGAAGACGCCGGAAGAAATGATGAGGGCCAATCGACGCTCAAGGATTACGAGTGGGAGAAGCCAAGATGTGCGTGGGGCCGCAATAATGGAGATCATCGTGGGCAGCAAAACCATACCCACCACTTTTTTCATCATCGACGGGAAAGGTGCGTACACCACTTTATTGGGGAGAGGCTGGATTCATGCCAATTGTTGCATCCCATCAACTATGCACCAGTGTTTGATTCAATGGGTCGGCAACAAGGTCGAAATCGTGCGGGCCGATAAGTGCGTAACCGTTGCAATCGCCGATTTCGAGTTTGCCGGTCTAGAGAACTTGCCTTGTTTATCGGGCACGTATTGGGATGCGGAAGCCATAAACATCACGGATGACGGAGTTATTGTGACCGGGGAGTCGGTACCCCCGGCTGCTACGATGGGCCCCACGGGAGAATTGACGGACAATCGGCCGATCGGTATACACACCGAAGACATGGTAGGTCGGCCGATTGATGAAACGAGAAGACGGGAAATTAGGCCACGGTTTTGTGTCGGCCGACGAGTTAGAAGAAGTAGATATAGGGGATGGAGACAAACCTCGGCCGACATATGTTAGCAAGAAATTGTGTAAGGAAGTAAGAGATGAATTAGTGGCCTTATTGAAAGAATTTAAAGATTGTTTTGCTTGGGATTATAGCGAGATGCCTGGACTCGGCCGATCGATTGTTGAACATCGGTTGCCCACTAAACCCGGATATCGACCATATAAGCGGGGGCTCGGAAGATTGACCCTAGGTATTATGAAGCCGTCAAAGAAGAGATTATTAGATTGTATGAAGCCGGCTTCATCGGACCATGCCGATATGCGGAATGGGTTTCTAGTATTGTACCGGTGGAGAAGAAAAATGGAAAGATGCGGGTCTGCATTGACTTCAGAAATTTGAATAAGGCAACTCCGAAAGATGAGTATCCAATGCCAAACGCCGATTTGTTGGTTGATGCAGCCGCCGGCAACAAAATTTTGAGCTTTATGGATGGAAATGCTGGGTATAATCAGATTTTTATGGCCGAGGAGGATATATCGAAGACGGCATTCGGATGCCCCGGAGCGTTGGGACTGTATGAGTGGGTTGTCATGACCTTCGGACTAAAAAATGCTGGTGCTACATATCGAGAGGGCCATGAATTTTATATATCATGATTTGATCGGTCGATTGGTGGAAATTTACATTGATGATGTCATGGTGAAATCAAGATCGGTTGGGAGTCATGTGGCTGATCTCGGAGAAGTGTTGAAGAGGACAAGACAATACGGCCTAAAGATGAACCCGCTCAAGTGTGCGTTTGGCGTCTCGAGTTGGACAATTTACGGGGTTTATTGTGCATGAAAAGGGAATTGAAGTCGGCCCTAAGAGTATTGATTCTATCGAGAAAGTTGGAACCGCCGACGAACAAGACGAAGCTCCGATCCACGATCGGCAAGATTAATTTTATCGGGCGATTTATCTCAAACTTGTCCGGCCGACTTGATGTGTTTACGCCATTGTTGAAGCTCAAGGCCAATCAAGAGTTTCGGTGGGAGCCGATCCATCAAAAGGCTTTAGAAGATATCAAGAAGTATTTGGTGTCCCCACCGGTAATGGTTCCGCCAAAGTCGAGGCACGCCCTTTAAGTTATATTTATCGGCCGATGACGGGTGCATCGGCTCGGCATTGACTCAAGAACGGGAGGGAAAAGAGCGAGTCATATTTTATCTCGGCCGCAAGGCGATTGATGCAGAAACACGGTATCCGGAAGTCGAAAGGTTATGTCTCTGTACTGTATTTTTCATGCACAAAATTAAGGCATTATACGTTGGCGAGAAGAGTGTACTTGTCGTTTGCCGGGCCGATGTCGTAAAGTATATGCTATCGGCTCCGGTCCCCAAAGGCCGGTTGGGCAAATGGATGTTGGCAATTGCGGAGTTTGATTTAGGCTATGAATCGGCCAAAGCGGTAAAAGCACAAGTATTGGCTGATCTAGTAGTGCAGCACGGTGAACACTCGGCCGGGTATGTTGAACCGGTGCCATGGACGGTGTTCTTTGATGGTTCGATTTGCAAGGAAGGAAGTGGAATCGGCTTGGTTGTTGTGTCGCCTCGGGGGCGGTACGTGGATACTCTATTACAGTAGAGGCGTACACCAACAACCAAATCGAATATGAGGCGGTGTTAAAAGGATTGGAATTACTCATCGATGCCGGGGCTGATTTTGTGGAAATTTTCGGAGATTCCTTGTTGATTGTGAGTCGGCTGGCCGATGAGTATGAGTGTAAAGATGAAATATTGTTGCAATATCATGGAAAGTGTCGGAAGTTAATGAAAAGGTTCAAGTGTGTTAAAGTCAGCCATATACCAAGAGAGCAGAATTTTGAAGCAAATAACTTGGCTCAGCTAGCATCCGGATATCGGCTCGCCGAAAACAGCTTAGAGATAGCCGATATTGAAGAAGCCGATTGGCGTACGGAAATTCGAAATTTTTGAGCAATCCATCCCAATCTACAAATAAGAAGATAAGATATAAAGCTTTGAAGTATGTTCGTTGGATGATCAACTATTTTTCAAGACAATTGATGGGGTGCTTCTCAAGTGTATTGATGACACCGAGGCAAAAGTGGTGATGAGCGAAGTACATGATGGAATTTGCGGAACGCATCAATCGGCCCATAAGATGAAGTGGTTGCTAAGGCGAGCTGGTTATTACTGGCCGACAATGTTGGCCGATTGTTTCAAATATTATAAAAGTTGCCAAGATTGTCGGAAATTTGGACCTATACGAGAGGCGCTGCGTCGGCTATGAATCCGGTAATCAAACCTTGGCCGTTCGGAGGCTGGGCCATGGATATGATTGGCCAGATAAATCCAGCATCAAGCAAAGGACATCAATACATATTGGTAGCTACAGATTACTTCACAAAGTGGGTTGAAGCGGCACCCTATCGTAAAGTTTCGACGGCCGTCGTGGTAACGTTTGTTAAGGAGCATATTATTTATAGATTTGGAATTCCAGAGACAATCACAACAGATCAAGGATCAGTATTCACGTCGGACGAATTTCAAACTTTTGCTGATGAGATGGGAATTAAGTTAATTAATTCGTCACCATATTATGCCCAAGCCAATGGACAAGGTGAAGCGGCGAATAAGAGTCCGATTAAGTTAATCAAGCGGAAAATACAAGAGTATCCTCGTAAGTGGCATATGAAATTGATGGACGCTTTGTGGGCTTATCGTATGTCACGGCATGGAGCCATGCAAGTTACGCCGTATCGGTTGGTATATGGGCACGAAGCCGTACTTGCCATGGGAGACAGACTATCGGCTCCGGAAGGATTGAGTTGCAACAAAAACTTTCGGCCGATCAGTACTACGGATTGATGATGGATGAATTAGAAGATGTGGTACAAAATCGAGCTGGATGCATTAGAGAAAATAGAGCGAGAATAAAGCAAGGGTTGCCCGTCATTATGATAAGAAGGTTGTGCGAAACAGTTTAAAGAGGGCGATTTGGTGCTGGAAGCTTAGGATGCCGATCGGAGTAAAGGACAATCGGTTTGGTAAATGGTCGCCTAATTGGGAGGGACCTTATTTGATTAGCCGATCGGCACCGGGTAATGCATATATTTTGAAAGAATTAGAAGGGGAAGAATTCGGTCGAGCACTTAATGGAAAGTATTTGAAGCGGTATTATCCTAGTATTTGGATTAACTCATAGTGTTCGGCCTAAAAAGACTACGGCCGATGTCGATGCACATCGCCTTGAGACGGCCGATGCTGAGAGTATCGCCCTTAGCCCAAAAAATACAAAAGCAAAATAGAGGAAGTCATTGATAAATTAGCCGATGTTAGAACATCGCCTTCAAGATGGCCGATATGATTATATATCGCCCTTAGTGCAAAAAAATGTTTACGACCAAAATTTTGTTGGAGATCCTATTACAATCAAGCATAATTGACGGCCTCGGCGCGGGACGAGAAAATCTTGGACGGCGAGATAATGCGCGGAGCCGGCATAGAGTCGAGATTGGCCATGACCAAGAGGTCATCCTCGATCGGGCCGACATTAGCCTGCGCCGCAGCGACCATCTTCTCGGCTGTTTGAATTGCTTCGGCCGTCGTCTCTGTTGAGCCGCCACATCGGCCGACAGTCTGTACAATTGTAGCTTCCAAGGCCGCCGCCGCCTCCTCCTTGAGAGCCGGCGTTGCTCTCAAATCGGCAATCTCCTGGTTGATTGCACTGCAGTTCATCCTGCCGATTTGAGAGTTGCTCTTGCATCTCTTGGGTCTTACGGGCCTCCTCCTCGGAGCGCTTGATGGAGTTCTCGGCGAGCAACGCCGCTTGCTGCTGCTCCGCGTGGCGAGCCGGACGCCGGCCAGGCACGAGCAAAGTCCATTTGCCGGTACTCCATATACGCCACACGGTGCGGAGCGTCGCGCACATCCTCCGGGAGCTCTGTCCGAACCTCCAAGTACCGGGCCCTTATGGGGTGGGCGTCGGCCACCAAGCGATCAGCCGAAGAGGCCTCGAGCACTGCGCGCGATTTCGTTCACGGTGGTAAGACCGGAAGCGGATACCAAGATCGGCGCGGGACGAGGGAAGGCTGAGCGCACTGGAATACCAAGGAAGATAAAGTGAAGTTAATAATCGGAAGCAAATCAAGAAAATAAAAGGGAGATAGTAAAAACAAACCTGCGAAGCATCGATGCGGAGCGGCCGGACGTCTATCGGGCTGCGCCATTGAACCCACGGGTTCATTTGCCCCAATCAACTCTCGGCCGGCCGATTCTTCTTCGCCGGCGACATCTTCGGGGGCAGCATCGGGCACACGGCCAGCTTGCTCGATATCGGCGGGCTCCTCGGTAGATTCATTGGCAGCGGTGCCTACGGGAGAAGCCGCGAGCGGTTCCTGGCCGATTGGTTCTTCGTCGGCAACGGTGTCCTTAGGAGAAACCGCGGGTGACACGCGGTCCGCTGGTTCAACTTCGGCGGCGACCTCGGAAGACGCGAGCCGATCCAAGCGAGTTGAGCTCTCGCAAGGTTTGGATCGGCCTGGCTTGGTACAACCGCCGGTCCGGAGCTACGGGGATCGGCCTTTCGGGTGTCGGCGTCCTGGCCGGGGAGGAGTTGATAGGCGGATCGGCCTATCGGGCGTCGGTGTGCGGGCCGAGGAGGAAGAACCGCCGATTCTGCGAAGAACTCATGGTTAGGCGTGTAAAGTAAAGAGGGAATCGGCGATTATGCAATAACAACTTGACGCGGCGGAGATGGTTCGCTGAAGTAATCCGGGTCGGACGGGAGCGCAGGCTGCTTTAGCGGCGCGCGATGGCGCTCGGGGCTTGAATCGGCCTTGCGGGCTGGTGCATTAGCCTTCCTCTTTACGATTGCGGCCGTTTTAGTCTTGGCCTTGCGAGCGGTTGGTGCCCCTCGAAGCATTGCCCCAAAGGCTTGGGCAGGAGTACGATCCGTGAAGCCGATGTTTGGAGCAATTGGGCTCGGCATCATGTACGCAATCGACCGACCAGCGATACTGCGGGTCGGCGGCTCCTCCGTGTCCGGCGAAAAGGGAAATATACAAAGGTGAACATTAAGAGTGGCCAATTTCATCTACAAAATCGGCTTTATGGAAATAAATCGGCTACACATACCTCGGCAAAGGCCTCGCTCGGGACTAAGCCGGAGAAGAATGAGGCGGTGTTCCGGCTGCGGAGGTGCCGGTTCCACTCGCCCCACCGGCGGTCGAAGAGGCGGGTGCTCGGGCGCCGGGGAGAATCCGGCCAAGTCGCCGGTGGCGACATCGGCGGTGAGGCCGACGAGCCAATTCCATTGAATGGCGTTGTCGACGGTAGCCCGCGCTTTTATTTTCCCCACATAGAAGAGGTGGGGGCAAGCGGCGAAGCCGGATTGACGAGCCGCCACCGACGGGTGGTAGAACTCGTAGGAGCAAAGCGCCTTGCCCCCGGCGGCGAGTCCCGTCGGCGGCGGACGGGGGCGGAGGCGGGTGGTGAAGATTTTGACCGCCTCCCCGTCGGCCGTTGGGAAGGTGGGGTCGATCGGAAAGGGAGTATCATACCCCTTCTCGAAAAAATCAATGTACGGATACCAATCCGTACTTTCGTTGTTGAGGCCCTTGTAAAGGGCGGCGAACCAATATGCCGGGGTGTTATACGACATGGCTGCCCCTGGCGCCGTGGATAGCGCTTCGCCGAAGGAGATACACCGGCTGAATCGGGGTGTGGCCGATTCTGCGTGGTTGCCGGGGAAGGTGAGGACAGCGAGGTCCAGCTCGATGGCCTTGGTGGTGTGAAGGGACAACCACATCCGGATAAACCACCAAGGGCCACCCGGGTTCTTGACGGATCGGCCAAAACGCAACTCCACCGAAACCTGGTGAAGAAGGAAGTACGCCGACCCCGGAAGATATTTGCCCATAGGAAGGGCATAGCCGTCGGCCAATCTATCGGCTATCGGCGGGTAGTTGTTTGTGGGGCTCACGCTGACCCCACAAAAGAAAAAGTGGTCAAGCCACATGTTGAGAAAGGCGACGTGCTCGCGGCGATCGACCGAGCCGTGCCCCTTGTTATAGGTACTGGATATAGACCTTCCAACCCCTGGTTTCTTTGGGATTGATCCGGTGGGTGGACTTGATGCGGATGGCGTTTGGAGTGGCCTCCGCCGTGATATTTAAATCGGCCAACATGGCCAGGTGTCTAGAAGGGTCATGGTAGCCGGGCCGTGCCGAACATGAAGCGATTCGGGGCATCCGACCGAGAGATAGGAAGCGGCCGCCGGCAAAGGTTCGTTTTTGTGGTGGTCGGCCGGAGAAAGTTTTATGGCATGGGCAATGCCGATATCGGCCCAAACTTGCGATAAGCGGCCGATGCCCGGTTATACCAATCCCTCCACCCTGCAACGGGAGTCGGCCATGACCTAAAGCTACTTGGACCAATCGGCCGGTAAAGGAGATTGTTGCCGAAACGGGACCCGGTTCGTTTCGGCACGAATAAGATCCGTGGGGTCCGGATCGCCCATGGGGCCCAAGAAAAAATGGGTCGGGATGTTCGATGGGATGACGATTTGGTTCCGGATCTCCTAAAAACGAAGAATAAAACTAAAATGAGAAACAAAACGGAAAGAAGATAGATCGTGAAAATGAACAAGAACAAGAACACGAAGAAGATTGCAAAGGTAGAAAAGAGGGATGCCCGAATGTACATTACCTCGGAACGGCGTTGGTGAGTGGCGGCAGACGGGGCCGGCGGCGGCGGCTGCAGCAGCAATGACGGTGGGATTCATGATCGCCGGAGAAGAGAAAGCGACGGCGGCGCGGTGAGAAGTTGAAAAGGCTCGAAAAGGGCGAAAGACGCTAGAGCGAGAGGAAGATGAAAGCTAAAGGAGAAGAAACGGATGGGAAATGACCGGGGGTGACCTTGGCTTTTATGGAGAGGTGACGGGCGATAAAACCGGCGCAATAAAAAAGGATAAATCAGTCCGACGCATGCGTTGCATACCCCGGACCGGGGGGACATGTGTTGACGCCGGTTTTTGACCAAGGGACCCATTGTCGGCGACTACGGGTCAAAGAAGGCCGGTGGGCGAGAAGGGCGACGGCCGCTTGAGCGAGTAAAGGGGACTTCCCTTCGGGAATCGTGCGCGGACGCTAACGAGAAGAGCACAACATTAATGGGCCTGGCACACGTTGTAAAATTAGAAATAATAGTTTAGTTTTGGAAAAGGGATCCTAGTCGGTTAGGAAATCGGCACGAAGAGGGTCCGAATAGGATTCTTTTTGCCGAGTATAAATACATACTCGGATGTAACACGTAAACTCGATTCACATCCAATACAACTTTCGGCGCATCGCCAAACCCTAATTTTCTGTCAAGTCTTTCTTGTTTTCGCGCGGGGATCTTCGGGGCTCCGGTCGACGATACGTTGGCTTGACAAGGTAATTATGTTGTCTAATTCTCGGCGCATTGTTCGTAATTAGATAGCTTAATTGCTAGTTATCCGGCGACCAGATCTGTTTTCGATCGGCGTAGTGAGTATCGGCCGGGATGAGTCAAGTTGACCTGGTCGGGCTCGTGGTGGAGGTAGTTTGACTTGTCCTGCCTCCCTGTTCCAGCCTTTGCTCACGGCGCCGATTGGCTCGGATCCGGTCGTTCGAGTCACGATAGCTGCTATGAGAAATTTTCTATACCTTGGCCGATTCGATCGTGCGGATTCGGTTGACGTGTCCGTGTGCTGCCTTTGCGATAGTTGACTTGTCCTAGGCGCATGCAGCCGATTAGCTAGGGTGTAGACTTACTTTCATAGTTAAGACGTTTATGATTGTGCTTGTCCTGAATCGGCCGGGCGTGCGCGGCCGTTAGACCTGGTCCGGCCGCGTGCCATCGGTTGACTTGTCTGTTGGAGCGGCGGTCGATTTGGGATCCGTGTGGTTGTATTTGTCTTACTTGTTCTTTCGGAGTGTTTAGCCGATTGCCTATCACGTTCATTAAGCTGTTTTATGTTTAATTAATGCTAAACCTGTTAAAGCTGCTTTTGAACCCGAGTTACTTGAGTATGATCTTATTGATCATCATTATACCTTTGGACAGATCTAAATAATTCACTAATATAATCAATGGCAGAATCGGCCGCATATCCGATCGGCCGATTCACGGATCTGATTGATGATTAAACTATCCTCTTGCTACCTAACTAATTACATCCTATTAATAGTTGCTCTGTTTACATTGTACTCGATAACATATCCATATAAAGTCTTAATGATTTGGTCGTCTACCGACGAAATCGAGTTGCTAGTCACCGATCGCATGTTATAGCATCGGCCGATTTCGTATCGTTTGTACCACGGTTCGTTTGCCTAACATTTAATACATAAATGGATGGGCCGTGCTGTTCTCTGTTCATGGCCGATTTTGTCTATCTTATGCCGTGATCGGCCATGGCTGCACATCGGTCTATACGGGCCGATGACTTGGAATTTTACACTCTTTTATCGTCTTTGTTGGTTTGCGGGAAAACCATCCGCACGCACCAGCGCACACGAACATCGGCGAGTTGAACCGGTCCGTTGGGAGCACGGGATTCTGCGTCGGCTGGAATTTCGGTGGACTCTCCGGACGACGGTGTGTCGGCGACTTTTGACGTCAACAGAGTGTGGATCACCCAAGACTCCTTGACAATAAACTTCTTGATGACGTCACTCCCACAAGTTCCCTGCCTTTCCGCTCTAGTCTGCATGTCTTCTTGCCAGCTGTTTCAATCTCTTCTAGTTCTAGGTGTGCAACTGGAACTTGTGTTGACGTATAACGGTATAAGTGATCCCATCTTTCGCCAAATCATTCTCATCTCTTGTCCCGAAAACAAATGTCATTCCATCAGTTACAACCACAGGGCAGCAGTACTAAAAATATTATTTAAATGATTTTTTTGCCTACAGAACGAATATTCAATATTAGCAGTCCCAAACTACTAGCACTATTACAACCACAGGGCAGCAATGCTAAAAATATTATCTAAATGAATTTCTGCCTACAGAACGAATATTCAATATTAGCAGTCCCATACTACTAGCACTATTACAACCACAGGGCAGCAGTACTAAAAATATTATTTAAATGAATTTTTGCCTACAGAACGAATATTCAATATTAGCAGTCCCATACTACTAGCACTATACAATGAACGCCACGACGACTGTAATGTCGTCCGGCTTCCCGCCGGTGAAAGACGTCCCCTTCTCTTTCCGGCTCTGGATGCTGAACGGCGTGTCTCGGTCCAGGCACCTCGCGGCCTCGTACGCAAACCCCGCAATGATCTCCGCCACGTTCTTGGGCGAGAACCCCATGGCGGTTCCCATTTCCACGATCCGCTCCATCTCCTCATCCGCCACGTTGTCGAAGAGCCCGTCCGTTCCCACCACCACCACGTCCCCTTCCATCACGGGCACCTCCCCAACCGCCGCGTGGGACACGTCGGTGCCATCGCCGGTGGCGTTGAGCTGGAACGGGCAGCCGAAGTAGTACTGCTGCGCCTGCGAGCGGAGGAACAGCCTGCCGTCGCGGAACACCGCGAAACCGCTGTCGCCGACGAACGCCCAACGCAGCGTCCGGCCCGCCAGCGAGATGATCACCGCCGTCGACGCCGCCGGCGTGCGCGCCGCCACCGCCTTCCGGTACGCCAGCTCCAGCAGCCTGCGCGGGCACACGTGCTGGCCAGGCGGCGGCGCGGCGAACGACACCCCTGGAGCGCGTTGCCCATGAGCGCCCTGGCGAACGCGGAGGCGTCCACGCCCTTGTCGCGGTACCCGCCGACGCCGTCCGCAACGCCGACGACGCCGGCGTGGATGAAGTGCGCGTCCTCGGCGTGGTCCGGGAGGTAGCAGGACTGGGCTGCCAACCTCAGATCCCCGCGTCGCGCGACGCCGTCGTAGTCGCAGTCCATCGGATCGCCGGCGACGCGCGGTGGGAGCAGCGCGGCGGCGACGGCCGCGACCTCGTCGCGCTGGCCGGGAGCAGGCGGCGGGGTAGCGCGGTGGCGGATGCCAAATGCCAGGCGGAGGGCGTCGGGGATCCGTGGGTCGATCTCGTGGACGGTTTGTGGAATCAGCTTCTCCATGGCGATTTTCTCAATTGCGGAATCCGGTTTTGTGTTGGAACGTGGAAGGCTCTGTGTTTGCTTGTGACGAGGCACTAAAAGTGGCCGCGGACGTATATATAGCACGGACCTGTGTCCGAGGTGACTTGACATGTACGACTGCTCCCGGTTCTGTTCCCTCCGAGCCATTCCGAATTTCAATTTGCGAAAATTGCAAATACACACTTGCATTTTTTTGGGGTTTTCATATACCCATCTATAAGTGTTTTTGTTTCAGTCAAACACCTATAAGTTACACTTTGTTTTCAAATACCCACCTGGCAATCTTGACTGATGAATGTGGCACTTAGCAATCATTCTATACTGCTTAAATAGATTATTGTAACTAAGTAACATATAATATCATTTGATCATGCATATATATTATATTTTTAAAGCTTGTTTCCCTCTATTTTGCTCATAACGATTCATAAGATCATAGCTAAATTTGTGTATTGTTGGGACTATTACGAGAAGCTTGGTGATGCCATATTGTCTGGATGGTAATTACACTAAGGTGAAACATCCGAATCAATATTAAAAGTCAAACAATAGTCATATTAGTTGGTCAAAGTTACTAAGGGGATATATGAAAACTAAGTGTAACTTGTATGTGTTTAACTGAAACAAAAATACTTGCAGGTGGGTATATGAAAACCACCCTTATATGCAAGTGGGTATTTGCAATTTTCCCTTTCAATTTTATTATTAATTGCCACCACAAGATAATACTCCATTCTGCAAAATACTCCATTCTAGAATTCATATCGCCGTTGACTTTTTGTAGTTCAAATATATCAAAATTTAAATTCTATTTTGCCAGCTCATCTTATTCAAAATTTACTTCAAATATATCAAATATAAATTGTATTTTAAATTTTATTCATAAAATAAATTATAAACAAATATCTAATAAATTTATTTTCTAAAAAAATGGTCAAACAGAAGTTATAAAGTCAAAAACGTCAATTTTTGAATGGATGAAATATTTAGGAGTGTTCCAAACTATTAGAGATGACAGTACAACAAGATGAGAGATAATTATTTAGTATTAATTACTTGCAATTAGCTTAGTAGCAGCTTATTAAATAACTCTTAGTTTGATAATAAATGATTATTATCTGTACCATTAGCTGGATTTGTTCCAAAATATTATAAATAATTCAAATAGTCATGTATTTTTAGGAAAGTATACTCTAGTTGTTTGATGATACCCATTATACATTGCATAAAGTCCCTCGACGATTTGAGTCTGTCAAGGTTAAATTCATTTATTCCAAACGTGAGGTGAAATTCAGTAAAAAAAAGGATATGTTTGATTTTCCTATAACGGAAAAATGATGTGAGAAAAGATGTGTTTTGTTTTTGTCCTCAAAATATACTCTCTTTATTTATAAAATGTTTTAAATTCGAGTAGCAATATTTATCGAAATGAATTATCATAGATAGAGTTATTTTATTTATTATGACAGTTGATTGTATGGTGAATCTATCAAGCTTGTGTTTGCTATTATGTAATCATAGTAAAAAAAAACGTTTGATTTTAGGGAATATTTGAGGACCGAGTTAGTACTAAGACTTTCCGCTGAGCACTTTGCACCATTTACTAATTTCCATCTTCACTGGCATGGATGCTAGGTATGACAGAAACAACCTATGCATCTGACCAAGTAAACAGTGCACAGAGGGCAGCAGAGCTAATAAATTCTACATATTGAGTTTCTGCATATTGATTCAAAGTTATCAGTCCTACTAGCTACTATACAATGAACGCCACGACGACCGTGATGTCGTCCGGCTAACCGGCTTCCCGCCAGTGAACGTTGTCCCCCGGTGTTTCCTGCTCTGGACGCTGAACGGCGTGTCTCTCTCCAAGCACCTCGAGGCCTCGTAGGCGAAGCCAGCAATGAGCTCGGCCACGTTCTTGGGCGAGAACCCCATGGCCGTGCCCACCTCCACGATGCGCGCCATCTCGTCGTCCGCCACGTTGTCGAAGAGCCCGTCCGTGCCCACCACCACCACGTCGCCCTCCTCCACCGGCACCTCGCCCACCACCGCTAGGGACACGTCGGTGCCGTTACCCGCGGCGTTGAGCTGGAACGGGCAGCCGAAGTAGTACTGCTGCGCCCGCGAACGGTGCAGCAGCCTGCCGTCGCGGAACACCGCGAAGCCGCTGTCGCCGACGTACGCCCACCGTAGGGTCCCACCGGCCAGAGAGAGGATCGCCGCCGTTGACCCCGGGCGTGCGCGACGCCACCGCCTTCCGGTACGCGCGCTCCAGCAGCCTCCGCGGGCACACGTGCGGCGCCGTGCTGGCCGCCACGTCCTGGATGGCGTTGCGCATGAGCGCCCTGGCGAACGCGGAGGCGTCCACGGCCTCGCTGCGGCACCCGCCGACGCCGTCCGCCACGCCGACGACGCCGGAGCCGGCGTGGATGAAGTGCGCGTCCTCGGCGTGGTCCGGAAGGTAGCAGGACTGGGCCACCAACCTCAGGTCGTCCCCGCGCCGTGCGTCGGCGTTGTCTTGGTCGCGCTCCATCTCCATCATGTCGCCGGCGACGACGCGCGGAGGGAGCAGAGCGGCGGCGAGGGCTGCGACCTCGTCCTGCTGGCCGGGAGCGGGCGGCGGCGAGGTTCGGTGGGGGATGCCGAACGCGAGGCGGAGGGCGTCGGGAATCCGTTTGTCGATCTCGTGCAAGGTTTGCGGGATCAGCTCCTCCATCGTGATTTTTTTTTCAACGCAGTCTTTTTGCTTGGTTCTGTGTTCGAACGTGGAAGGGCTCGGGTGTTTGCTCTAAACCGTGGCGCGGCAGTGCGGCACAATACCTTGGGCCGGGCTTGGGGTCACGGAGAGGGCTCGGGTGTATATATAGCACGAACCAATGTCCGAGTCGGCTTGACATGTACGCATTGTACGGTAAGCGTAGCTGCTCCGGTTTTGTTGTCACCGGGCATCGCCTCACCGCCATGGGTTGTACTTCTACATAGCTTTCACATCCCTCTATGATTTAAGCAAATCTTCGTCATCAAATCCATTTATTCTCAAATGGAGGTAAACTTGTAACAAAATGGATGGAAGCCGCACAACGAAGCACAACCTGCCCATGCTGAAACGGGGTCAAGGACTCAAGGTACTTAAGCCATTAAGCCTAGGTGCGCGCACCCACGAGGGAAAAACAATTTCATGAACACAGGAGCATTTGTACCTTAGTTCAATTATTAAACATGATTTAATATTTTAATATAAATATTGAATATTTGATTATGCTCTTAAATATGTTAAATTAGTTATAAATATGTGTTATTTATGTGTCAGATCATAATTTGAATTGCAGAAATATCAAATTATATAAGATTCCGTTAAATTTTATCAATTACACTTAATTTAACACCTCTTATTTGACTTTTTCACTATTTTGAAATTAACATAATTTGATATTTTTGTACTTTAAATTATGATTTTACATATTAATATGACATATCTACTACTAATTTCACATGATTAATAGTATAATTAGATATTCAGCATTTATATTGAACCAAAATTAATAATTAAATTTGGGTAGGGGGCATATGACCCTATACTCACATAAGTCATTCTCCACCCACCAGGTATAAATCAAGATCTTGCAGAGCCGAGGATGTGCGAACTGTGAAACTCGGCCCCCTAATGCTACAATGTTCAGGTGCGACATTACTACGCAAAATCAAAACATGAAAGTTACAAACATATTTTGCTGTGCATAACAAATTTGTGATTCTGCCAAGTGAGAGTGGGCTTCGCCCAATGCCCACTTTGAGATCAGTTTCGATAAAATGCCCATCCCCATATAGAGGCTTTGAAATTATGTCAATATTACCTCTTGGCCAAGACAAAATTACACCGTTCGTTTGCCTCCGGTCATCTTCCTTTGAAGAATCAAATGACAAACACCGTGGTCCACCTAGCCACCTTGCCCACGCATCGCCGCCTCTGCCTGTGTGCAGCCATGTCACCGCCACGCACAATCGCTTGTCTAGACCTCCCTTGCTCACACGCGCCACCGCCTGCCTGGACCTCCCCTGCTCTCATGCGTAGCCGTGACATATAGGTCTGCACAAACCGCCGTCGCAACGCGTGCAGCCGCATGGACCTCCCTGCTTGCGTGCACTGCCGCCGACCGCCTATAACCGTAAGCTCTGAGCCCAGCGCAACCGCCCACTTGGGCCTCCCCAGCCGGAGTGCCTCTGCCTGTGCAAGAAAGGAGATTGTGAGGGTATTTCATCCTTTCAACATAGCCAAGAAGCAATATGGATATAACTTCAAAGCCCATATATTAAGAAGAGCATTTTAACAAAACCAATCTCACCACGAGCGTTTGGGCGAATCCCACTCTCTGTCACGGTGTGGTGTCAGAATCACAAATTTCTCGCTTTGCATGGACGCGACGCGACCAGCTGACGCCTGACGGCCTGATGCTGCGGCAGTTGCCTTCACATTGCATGCACGCAGCCAATTTGAACACAGTGGAAGCTAGAAATTTCTTGCGCGTGGGGCTTGCGCGGGAGGCTGCCGGCGATGCCCCGACTCCTTGAGAAGCTCTCTGTCCTCTTCTTACGTGACAAGGGATTTCATACTAACTTTGAATAGCAATATCCCAAAAAAATAACTTGTCTCAAATAGAAAGATTTACATATTGTGATAGTTGGTTGCTTTGTAAATCTATTGGGCTTTAAGAACATTTTGCTACTGAAAATCAAACTTAAACATTTAATTTTAGAAAGAAATATTTGGAGTACTCGTATTTGAGAACAAAGGAGATATTGTCCCATTGGCAAGAATTTACTGATTTTCCATGTTCATTAGCAATGATGCTGCGTATGACAATTGGAATAACCTACATGCTTTTGACCAAAACTTAGAACAAAATGTCTAAGATCGTGACTTCCAATAACTCCACTGGTGGGTAAGTTTTTAATATTTTTTAATTCCATCCAGAAATAAGTTAATGTACCCTACTGGTAATATTCCTCGTTGCTCTTGGTGCGGCCCTTAGCTCGTTCACCTTGGTCTTTTGGAAATACCTCCCCTATTTGAATTCCATGATTCACCAATATGGATGCAATCCTTCAGCTTAAACACATTGATGACGATGTAGTATGCACGAACTCGTCTTCGAAGACATGATAGGGAACTGGATATTTTGACACATGTGTTACATTTATGGTAACTATTCTTTCAGTACTAGGTGACGTTTCCGTCGACAACGAGACGTGTATGACGACTTGTTGAATCTGAAAATCAAGCCGGGTAAGTCTTTTGAAAATGCTAAAATAGGTAGGATGTGCTTGTTGTTTTCATAATGACGAGTAATCCTACATGTATGTGCATTTATACTATTTTTTAGGGGAACATTTATACTATGTTTATTGTGAAAAAAATGAATACCCCAAAAGTTTACCTGAATCGTCTCATGGAGGCGTGGAAATTAACGAATGAGAGTTCGGAATGGCGCTCTGTTCTGGACGGAACAGAACCGAAGCAGCGTTCTACCGTGGCTTGTTTCTCAAGCCGCCTCGGACACATGAGGTCCGTGGTCTATATACGTAGTTCGCACCCTCACAACGAACCAATTTTTTTATGCCGCGTCACGAGCACCCTAAACTGGCGAACAATCAAGCCCTTCCACGTTCCAACAAAACATCGCTACAATGCATAGAAAACTCAAGATGGAGGATCCAATCCCGCAAACCTTGCGCGAGATCGACCGGCGGATCCCCGACGCCCTGCGTCTCACCTTCGACATCCCCAACCGCACCTCGCCGTCGCCCCTTCCCGGCCAGCACGACGAGGTCGCGGCCTTCGCCGCCGCCCTGCTACCGCCGCGCGTCGGCAAGCCAACGGAGTGCGAGCACGACGCACGCACGCGGCGGGGCCAGCTCACAATGGTGTCCCAGTCCTGCTACCTGCCGCGCCACGGGGAGGACGCCCACTTCATCCACGACGCCGTCGTGGGCGTGGCGGACGGCGTCGGCGGGTACCGCAGCGAGGGCGTGGACGCCTCCGCGTTCGCCACGGCGCTCATGCACAACGCCTACATGGAGGCGGCGTTCACAGCTCCTGGCACGCAGATCTGCCCGCGCGGGCTGCTGGAGCGCGCGTACCGGAAGGCGGTGGCGTCGCGCACGCCGGCGGCGTCGACGGCAGTGATCCTCTCGCTGGCGGGCCGGACGCTGCGGTGGGCGTACGTCGGGGACAGTGGCTTCGCGGTGTTCCGCGACGGCAAGCTATTTCTCCGCTCGCAGGCGCAGCAGCAGCACTTCAACTGCCCCTACCAGCTCAGCTCCATGGACACCTGCTCCAGGATCTCGGACGCGGCGGTGGGCGAGGTCGCCGCGATGGAAGGGGACTTGGTGGTGGTGGGTACGGACGGGCTCTTCGACAACGTGTCCGACGACGAGCTGGAGCGCATCGTGAGGATGGGCGCCGCCATGGGGTTCTCGCCCCAGAACATGGCGGACATCGTCGCCGGCGTTGCGTACGAGGCGTCTAGGTGCTGGCACCGAGACACGCCATACAGCGTCGCGAGACGGAAAGACAGGGGGACAGATTCCGCCGGTGGGAAGGCAGATGACATTACCGTTATCGTGGCGTTCATTGTATAATTGTAGGACTGAGGAACAAATCTTCACACTGCTGTATACCAGTGAAGAATCTACACACGGTCGAAATTGCTCAATCCCTCTAGCTAATTTATTTCCGTGGCTGCAGAGTAACCCACGAACGGTCCAGGGTCTCTATGGTGTGTGTGAACAGCAACGATTATATAAGCAGTAAATGCCGGTGGATATTTTAGCTTCATCTGAGCTACCTCCTTTCATATACTATAATAACTGTAGCAAAGGTGAACGATTTGGATGGTAAAAAAATCAAAATCCCAAAACAAGCTATATACATTTGATCAAGTAAACCCATTATTCAGGAGAAAAAAATCAAATTCTTCAATCATTTGAGTAAAGTTCGGAATAAAAAGAAAAAAAAGATAATGTTTTTTCAGTATATAACTTCATTTTGATGGAAAATTCACGATTTTGTTATTTTTCATATTTCTAAGTCATCCTTTTTAATTCCGTCCAGAAATAAGTTGATGTTCCTATTGGCGATGTACTTCACTGAACCATCCATGACAGACTCCCTAAGCTCACTAACTTTCTTTTGCACACGTCTTCCTTCTTCGCCTTCCATTACTCTCTCAATGCAGTCCTTCACACCAGTTTGGTCCGTGGCCGTCAGACGGATCCCAGCCTCCCACATCTTGACGATGTAGGCGGAGTTGATGAACTGGTCACCGGAGATAGGGTAGCACATCATGCGAGCTCCATATCGGATAGCTTCCAGCGTCGAGTTCCAGCCACAGTGCGTGATGTAGCACCCGACGGACTCGTGCTTGAGGACATCCTCCTGAGGCGCCCACGGCACGATCTTTCCAAGCTCGGCGACATTATCTGCAAAGTTGTGTGGGAGGCCAGCTCGCCACGACGGATGGTCCTTGAGAACCCACAGGAACGGCCGGCCGGCGGCCTGCAAACCCAGGGCGAACTCGGCTATCTTGTCCGGGCCGATCGGCGCGACCCAGCTTCCGAACGAGACGTAGATCACTGACCCAGGACTCTGCCGGTCCAACCAGTATATGCAGGTGGAGTCTGCCTGCCACATGGTGGGTGCGGTCTTGTTGCTTGGCAAGCACGACGATGAGCGGTCGTAGTCCTTTGGTCGATCTAGCAAGTCGTCGTCGTTGAACAGCGGCCCAACATGGAGGATGTGCTGGCCCGGAGGTGGATCGTACCGATCGGAATCGCCGGCGCCTTCGCCGGGAAAGGAGTTGACCAGGATGGAGCGGAGGCTCTTCGCCCTGTCCATGGTCTGAAGCCAGAACTCGAACCTGGATCGCTGGGATGCAGTGCCGCCAACGAGCCATGGCAGATCGTGGTTGGTCAGTTCCAACTCGGCGGGCAATATGCCCAGCTCCTTAACCATGTTACGTTCGTTGACTTCATCTCCGTTGGTTTGTTTCGTCGATAGCGGGGTACCTTAATATATGTCACGGTAAAGGAAAATAAGCTGCAGACGAACGTTGGTAATGAGACAATACAATGGTAAATTGGTAATGCAGATGGCTTCATAATTATTTCAAAACAAAAGGCTACCACGCAATGCGATTATACGAACCATGACCACGCAGTCCGTAATTAGTGTCTGGCGCATACCGAATTTCGAGATGTAGCCCTTGCTGATTAGCTCCGGGATGGCCGCCACGACGCGGTAGCTCGCGAACATCACCGGCCAGAAGCCCACGGCCGGCACGCCGCACCGCGCGGCCACGGGGAGGGCCCATGACGCCAGGACGTCAACGACGAGGCACGCCACGCCGCCGCGGCCACTCAAACCTCGCTGCCTCGTAATCAGCATGCCCTCCAGATGGCCAGGCATGTGGTGCTCCATAGCATGCACGATGCTGGCGAAGCCCGGCGGCTCGTCGCCGCCGTCGTCAGGCACGCCGCTGGGGATGGCCGCGAGGCTCACACCGTCGACCAGACCCATGCGGCGGTGAACGAAGTCAGGCACGGCGACTGTGGCCGCGACGTCGCCGCGGGCAGCGAGGACGCGCGCCAGGTGGAGCATCGGAGTGATGTGCCCCTGAGCCGGGAACGGCACGAAAATGATGGCTTCCGCCCCCATTCTCCGCTTTGGTCAGCTGTCTATTGTGTGGCACTTCTGCCTGCGTATATGGATCTCGGCATTCAAGAGGTTTATATACTGTATGTTGTGGCAGCCGTGGACTTTGATTATTTGCCATTTCACGTTTTTTTTAGGGAAATTTGCCATTTCACGTTGATTGCGTCTCATTTATTCCCGGCCTTGACGCTCGATATCAATCATATGTACTGTAAGCAAAAGGCAAAACACGTGTTTTTTTCAACCGACTGTCCGTTAAGTACTCAAAGTATGGACGGAGAACGTACGAGAGAAGCTAAACTTGGTCTCTCCTGGCGCACGTTTCATTCTTTGACGATTCTATGCGTTGGAAACTACAAATTCAATGCTAATCAGTCAGTCTGCACATCGTCAAAATTACAATGAATGGTTTAGTTAGAGGTTGTTGGTTGCTATTAGTTTATGTACTTCGATGCTGTTATTACTACTTTGATTATTCTCAGAACACATAGATAATTAGTTATACATTTTGAGGAATTCACAGATATAATTTAGCCGACCCAACCGCTCTAGGTGTGAGCGTGCAGACTTATGGACGGCAACTCTACCCTCTAGTGTTCAAATAAAGGTCATTCTTAGTGGGTTTTTTATTTGTCATTTATTATGTTACATATCTATAATAAAGATGACATGACATGATATTTAATATGAATGATGATGGAAGACTTTTATTAGGATTGAAAGGATAGTGACACTCTTTTCAAGTTGGTGAAGAAAGAATGAAAGGTATATTGAGACTTTTATCCTAGCATGTGTAGAAAAAACAGATTCCCATCGTTACACCTTTGCAACCATTTAAGATATTGTTCAGCCTATAAAATTGTGAAATGAAATAATACACCGAGAGATCCACTTATCATGTCACATAACAAGACTATAAAAATGATGTGTTATATTTGAAAAGCGAAATAAACGAGGCCACTGAGAATGGGATAATACTGTAGGTACAATCTTTAATTTATAATAAAGATTAAAATAGTATAATCTCTAGCAACAAACCTAGGTAATTTTCTGTGTGCATATATGCATCATCTTTGTGATCGCAAGCAAGTTACAATGAGTAATGTTGGGCCCAACTTCAAACTAATGGTATGACACACAACATCATCGTCGACTCATCATATAATAATGTTCTCCTATCGCTGGACTAAGTCAACTAACTCAAATTTGATAAATATTATAAATAAAATTACTTGCATCTAGGACATATGATAAGCACGCTATGTTATCACTCCTGATATATCTAATGATATTAATTGATGTTACAAGAAATTATACTACAAAAATGTACTATATAGTACAAACTATTAAATAGTTTAACATTCATGAAGAACGTTGACGAAGGGACCATTTATTAACAACATAGAAGAAAATATTATTGACGAAATATTAGGATAACAGATATAATTTTTTGTTTTCATTTTATTTTTTATTCCAGCATTGGTCAGAGCTAATATTTCTAGCATTTATCATTATATTTGTCGTTATGTTTGATCCTTCTTCTTAGTTAAAAAATTAAAAAGTTTAATATATATTTGATTATAGTTTGTTTTATCACTTAAGACAATTTTAATGTAACTTATAACATTACACATTTGAACCAATATTTTGAATAAGAGCCAACGTAATGCAAAAGTCAATAGACGATAGTCAATTTCAAAACAGAGGTGTATGTAGCAAGATCGACAAGTTTCCCTACCCTTAGTTTGAGAGTTGAGACTCAAAAACTTAGTTTCCTAGCTAATGCAACGTCATCTCTCTTAGTAATACCATCAACAAAAGATTCGAGGTTCATCTTTGCTGTACGTCTTGCTCCACCCATCATGACTCTCTCCCTCAACTCGTTCACCTTCTCCTGCAAACGCCTGCCGTCTTCTCCTTCCATGATCCTCTTAATACAATCTTCGACGACACTTCTGTTGGTGCTACTAAGCCTGATCCCTATCTCCCACATGTTAACAATGTACGCGCAGTTGATGAACTGATCACCGGCCACTGGGTAGCACAGCAGACGCACCCCATGTTGTATGGCCTCCATGGTCGAGTTCCACCCACAGTGCGTGAGGTAGCATCCCACAGACTTATGCCTCAGGACATCTTCCTGTGGTGCCCATGGAACGATCTTACCCCGGCCGGCCACTGCCTGCACGAACCGGTCCGGGAGGCCTCCCCGCCACGACGGCTCGTCCTTGAGCGTCCATAGGAACGGCAGGCCGGTGGCCTCCAGACCAACGGCGAGCTCGTGGATCGCATCTCGCCCGATTGACGCAACCCAACTTCCGAACGAGACGTATATCACAGATCCTGGATTCTGCCGGTCAAGCCATTCCATGCAGGTCTCGTCGGACTTCCACATGCTGGGCTTCTTGAGCGGCGGCGACGACGCCTCATGCAGGATGCTGTCTTTGCCGGTGCAATCAAACAGACCGTTGGTTGGCAGTGGTCCGACCTGGAGAATCCGCCGATCCTTCGGCTGTTGATCGAGCTCCTCGCCGCGGCTTCGCCGGGGAAGCTGTTGACGAGGATGGGATGGAGGATCTTTGCACGCGCCATTGTGTTACGCCAGAGGGTGAATCTTGACCTCTGGCACGCTTCGTCGCCCACGAGCCACGGCAGTTCTGAGGTACTTAGCCCTAGCTCTGCTGGCAGTAGGTTGATGCTGTCTCCAATCAGGTGGTCTTCGTTTACTTCAGCACCATTATTTGCTAATTGTTTTGTCGATATCGGAATGCCTACATGTGACAATGAACATGACAAATAAGTGGCTATGGAAGTAATAACCTTTTTGTAAGAACGACCTATTGCATTCCTATGTACTGTCTGATCTGGGTATTGTCTAATGTTAATGCTCGGAGCCCCATGCCCCTTCGACATTTGAACTCAAATCGACCAGGGAGGAAACTTCTTCAATAATGCATATTTTTAGCAACTTGAAGATGTCCTAACAGGATCCACGATTAATTGCAAGTGGACTAATCACGTACAAAACAGTTTTTTAATGGCTCTGTCTAAAGTCAACTGTATTGTAACATGTGTTGCCAGCTCCCTGCACGTATTATTTGACCCCCTCACGGGTAACCATGCATATGCATAGGCAGGAAAGAGAAGTCGAGAAGTACACCACCATTTTTAACTATAATATAAGGTAATAACCTTGATGGACATGCTGGATTTCCTCCATCCTAGGATAGATGCAAACATTGATCTGATGGGTAGGTTACAAAACATAATGCAAACTTGAAAACTGACGCTCTTTGCGATTCAAAATCGAAAATTGCCGGGATCTCACTCTACCTTTTTGCATCACGATGGAGTATCTAATTTAGTTAAGTACAATTAGAACTAACTGCTGCGGTCCTGATGAGCACATATATAAAGACCATATGGTTAAGCTCTATCCGAGGCAGGCAGCTACTGTGCATCGGTGTTTGAAGCCTAACCGTAAGGATAATGCATGACTAAGCTAGCTATAGTCTATAGCTTAGCTTATGGATCCCAAGAATACCAAATACGCGACGCTTAACAGTTGATATATAGTAAGGTTACCTAGATATAAAACAATGTTCATAGCCGTTTTGTCACAGATGCATGTGAGCAGGAGGCTATCATGTGAAGCTAGCGAATATAGGTGCAAATCTGAAATTAACCTGCGGCAAGGTACAATGCATGGGCGACACGCGCCGGACATACCGCAATCTGAGATCAGGCCCTTGGCGATGAGCTCCGGGATGGCCGCCACGGCGCGGTAGGTGGCCAGCATCGCCGTCCAGAACCCCACGGCCGGCACGCCGCACCGCTCTGCAACAGGGACGGCCCACGAGGCCAGGACGTCGACGATGAGGCACGCCACGCCGCCGCGGCCCGTCGAGGCGCGCCGCGTCAGCATCATCTCCTCCAGCCGCGCTGGCATGGTGTGCTCCATGGCGTGCGCGAAGGCGGCGAAGCACGGGGGCTCGCCGTTTCCGTCGTCGGGAACGCCGGTAGGGATAGACGCGAGCTCCACGCCGTGGCGGCCGTCGGTTCCGTCGCCGTCGTGGCTGCAGCTGGCGCCGACCATGCGGCGGTGGACGAAATCGGGCACGGCGAGGGTAGCGTCAACGCCGCGCGCGGCGAGGGCGCGCGCCATGAGGAGCATCGGGGACACGTGGCCCTGCGCGGGGAACGGCACGAGCACGACGGCGGCGGGGCGGGCCACTGGCACGGGCTCCGGCTCGGCGCCCATGACGTACGGCGGCGCCGCCGGCGGCGGTCAATCGCGGTTGCCTCGTACGCGCGCGTCGGTGGACTCCGGCTATGCTGTCTTCACGGGGCGATGTGTATGGTGGTATTATCCTATTTAAAGATGGCGCTGCCCAGCCTCTCCTGGGCTTGATTTCCCGGCGTCCTTGTTGGCCAATCGTCGCTCCCGCTGCCTTTGACATCCGTTCATTACGGTATTGCGGTTTGTTAAGCACGAAGTAAACGCTTCTGGATATATGCCTGACCTCATTTGCAATCCACTTGAGCAATCAAATTGGCATTTTCGACGTGGACGGCCGGGCTGTTGAGTTGTCGAAATGCTAGCTCCCGCTTTAATTTTCTTGCCCTCACGGTTGGCACATGGTTCCTGGGTTTGGCTTGAAATGCCAGGAACTCTCGTCTTGCTTTGTTAATGCACTCGTGGTTGGCATGGTTATGTCTGGTTTGCGCTTAGCAAGTCCTTGAGCAACCTAAGCTAAGCTCTGAAAGTGGACGGTTTAATGTGTTTGAAATTACGACCGGGATTGGACCACGTGTTTGATAGCAACTCTATGACTTAGCGATTTTGAAAATGTGCGATGATGAATAGGCAACTGGCGACCAATTGTAGCTTCGATTGCAACTACCAAAAACATGTTCCCCCAAATGAGAGCTTTGGTAGCGGATGCTAGAAAGTCCCATAGCCCAGTGCCCAAGATTGTTGTTATAAACGTCCATAGCAACTTCACAAAAGAGCGTGACCTCTGTGCGAAGAATCTGGGAAGAAGAGAGCAGCAAGGCTCCAACGTGTGAACCCCTATTGCGATGTGAGGCGGTGTGCCCATGCGATGAGAAGATGGGCGTGCTGTTGTGATCCAGAAACGTGGCACCGGGTATGAAATTAATATAGTGTCATGGAAATGTAGTAGTATGCATATTCAATGGAACGAAGTGGTTTAAACTAAATATGGACGGAGAGCCCTCATGAATCACGATGGTGACAGATAGATATGTAAGTTCTAATGTACTATCTAATTAAGATTCTGATGATGATAGAAAATCCATCTGAGGCGTAATAAAGTCCACCTTTTCCCCTTGCACAAAAATTATGATTCTGATGATGATAGGAAATCTGGAAACTCGAGGATTGAAACGAGTTTTTAGTCAAATATGGATGCGCCCATGCCGCAGCAGTTGAACAATCTGGCAAATGGCGTGTTCTGTGCAACTAGTGCAAACCCTAACATGGGCCTAGAGTGTTTGCACTAGAAGTAGCCCCTGCTATAAGATGCAAGCAAACGAATGTTTAGTGCAAATTGTTCTGGAAAGAAGATTCTTTTAGTGCGATCCCCAAAAAAAAAGAGAGAAGATTCTTTTAGTGCAAATGGTGCAAACACAATGACATGGGCCTAGGGTGCTAAAAAATAACATGGGCTTAGGGTGTTTGTAGAAAGAATAGCACGGAGGCCCATAATAATAGCACAAAAGGCCACATGTCGGCAGCCGGAGCAGGCCAGTCAAAAGAAGTTCCGACTTCCGAGCTTGAGCTTTCACCAAAAGTGGAAGATGGACTGAAACTGCAGCAGTGCAGCCGCAGCTCGGACTCTGACGACGGTTCTTGCATTAGCTGAAAGGGACCGAGCAAAATATCACTCCACCGGGTGCATGGCAGTGCATTAGCTGGTAGTAGCAAGAATCCAAAGGTTGCCCGTGTTTTCAAGACGGCGATGGCTACCGCCGCGGGGGCGGCCCCGCGCTGCAACTCTGGGGATCACAGAAACGATGTCCGAGGCAGCTCCTCCTCCGTCTCCCGCCTGCAAGCGCATCAGGCTCACACGTGCGCCAACCCCGTACGGTTGATAGCCGCTCCGCGTAGCCCGCCACATCGCAGGTTCCGGCACCACGAGCTGCTCATCTGCACGGGACAAAACTGCCGGAGTTGCCTGGCTGGACCCGCCTCGGCCGCCGATTTCTCCTGGTGACTGCATCGTGAGCCGGTGGAGCCAGCAACCAATCTTTTTCGGAAGATCGTGGAGCTAGCGATCGCGCTCGAGGCTGGAACTGGAAGCTGGTGACTCGCACCTTTTTTCTTTCCGAATGAACGAGAATGGCCATAGCCCTGCCGCTCGCACTTTTTTCTTCACCTCCAGGAAAACTTACCATTTTTCGCTGTGCGGATGGTATTCCGCAAGGAGCCGTGCAGCAGCGATGATCTGGAGAAGCACAACTATGCCACACGCTTTCGCAAACATGGAAAATATCAGTCGAATGCGGCCGAATTTACCGAGCCTGCACACGGAAACAAATTATCGGCCACCCACAGTTCCCACTCGCTCACACTCACTTGCTAACTGTATCTTGTGGGCCAAATTCTTTCTTGCAACTCGGGCAAATCCCGGAACAGGAAGACGAATCCCCCACTGCAATCCAACCCCGAACCTCAGAAAAGATCCGTGCGAAACGGCCCGGAACCGCACCGTCTCGACTCCCTCCTCTTCGGCTCTGCGTCTCACCCTATCCGTTTCTGCCTCCTCTTTGTTTATAACGCCTTTCCTTCCCCGTGGTCATCCCCAACCCACGCCCACCTTCACCGGCCACCGCCTCAGATCCCCCCGTACCCCAGCGCGGCGACGCGGCCGGCAGCCATGACGCCCTCTTCGGCCCTCGCTCTCGCCCACCTAACCGCCGGGGCGTCCCCGCTCCCCGCCTCCGCGCCCAGGCCCAGGCCCGGGCCCAGCTCCGTGGCCCTGCCCCCGCCCCCGCCGCGGCGCGCCGCCTCGCGCTGGCGGCGCCCCCGCGGGCCTTCTTCTCCTCGTCGCCCTACCAGCAGCCCCCGTCCCAGCCGTCGGGCTTCTCGCCGCACCGCGAGTACGGCCTCGTGCCCATGGTCATCGAGACCACCTCCCGCGGCGAGCGCGCCTACGACATCTTCTCGCGCCTCCTCAAGGAGCGCATCGTCTGCATCCACGGGCCCATCGCCGACGAGACCGCCTCCCTCGTCGTCGCGCAGCTGCTCTTCCTCGAGTCCGAGAACCCGCTCAAGCCCGTCCACCTCTACATCAACTCCCCCGGCGGCGTCGTCACCGCGGGCCTCGCCATCTACGATACCATGCAGTACATCCGCTGCCCCGTCACCACGCTCTGCATCGGCCAGGCGGCATCCATGGGCTCGCTCCTCCTCGCCGCCGGGGCCCCCGGGAGCGCCGCGCGCTGCCCAACGCCAGGGTCATGATCCACCAGCCCTCCGGAGGCGCGCAGGGACAGGCCACCGACATCGCCATCCAGGCCAAGGAGATCCTCAAGATGCGCGACCGCCTCAACAAGATCTACCAGAAGCACACCAAGCAGCCCATCGACAAGATCGAGCAGTGCATGGAGAGGGACCTCTTCATGGACCCGGATGAGGCGCGCGACTGGGGGCTTATTGATGAGGTCATCGAGTCCCGGCCCGCCTCGCTCATGCCCGACGGCCTCGGTGGCGGCGGCAGCGACCTGCCCATCGGTGTCGGCAACGGTGGCGGACGGGGAGGGGACGTCGAGCCCTCTGCTGTTTAACGACGGCTACTAAGGTGAAATCTTTTTCGTGTCCGGTGGCCGTGTTGTTTGTTGTTAGATGTAAGGTTACTGCACAAGGTTAACCTTGTTGTTCTGTGTAGCCGAGGCGTCCGGCTCCCCCATTCCCCCCTTGTTGCTTCAATTGCCTGAATTGAGCTATTGCTGATAATTATTGCGACATTAAGTAAATGTTGTCATCCCTTTGATACTCATAAATTGACACACTGCTGTGTACTGTAAAGTCTCATTCTATTCTCAAGCACATCTGTTTTCTTTCATTCTCACCATTTTTTTTCATGTTACTGATCCTATTAGTGACACTCAAATACTAGTAGATTTGGTAGGATGTTTGTTATATAAATCAACTTCTGTATGATTCTCTCTTATTGTTTTATGTATCTCAGTTTTCATCACTTGCCTTGGTTGCTTAATCTTTCCTGACCTTCATATATCATATATATGTGTGAAATATGAATAAACAGTGTGATGTTCTGATTCTCTGTGATAGTACCTTCATAGATGCTTCAATATAATTTTTACTTTCTGCTTCAATTGATTACTATGTTGTGATTCACAATTGGATGGGTTTGTTGAATTGCTTTGTGATACTAATAAATCAAAACAATATTACATATTGTTTTGTGATTTATGAATTTACGTTGTTAAACTTCTCATGTTAGTGTGATGTATGAATTTACGTTGTTAAACTTGGCTCATGTTAGTGTGATGTATGAATTTAAGTTGTAATGTTCTGATTCGCTATAATAACCTCACCCCCCCCCCTACTTCCGAGATCTTGTTGCACTTATGCACGGATGATTAAATGCTTAGGGTGTGTTCGTTTCCTCCCTCTAAAATTTAGCACTGTCACATCAAAGAGAATCTTAGTATTTATGAATATTTCGATCAATTTAATGACAAAACCCTATTGACAGATTGGTGCTAATTTTCGAGATGAATCTAATGAGCTTAATTAATTTATGTTTTGCTAAAGTGATGCTACAGTAACCGTCTTCTAATCATGACTTAATTAACCTCATTAGATTCGTCTCGTAAATTAGTCTAGGGGCCTGTAATTTATTTTATAATTAAACTTTATTTAGTACTCCTAAATAGTAAGATCTTTTTGATGTGACAGCTATAAAGTTTAGACCTCAAGAAACGAACACACCCTTAGTTTTTTGTTCACAATTGAGAGGATTAGTTAATAATGTAAGCCACAGTTAAGTTAATGTACATACTGTTTGCAGATGGATATGTAAGTTGTCTAGTTAGTTTTTAAGGTAACTTGATTCTCCAGGATAGCTCCAAACTAGTTGAACCTTATTTCTTCTATGCTGATTGTGCACAACATTGAAGTTAAATGAGTTTGCTAGAACCAAGATGCCTGCAGCAGGTTGACACCATATATATGGCTCGTATGGAGCTCAATAAACCATGGTGCTGAGCTTTTATGCTCTAGACATATAACAAAATGCATAAAAGTGGTGATACGGGTTGGCTGGACATAAATTTTTCTGAAGTACCTATTGTTGTGGTATCATAAATTGGAGTGCATTTTTACATTTTTGATCGCATGTTTTCTATTCTGGTATATTGATGAGGATAGAATTTGGAGAAATATCGAGCATTTGATGTCAATGTGATTGTAAAACTGGTAGCTGTTGATCCTCTATCCAGCATACGACCTGACGATTCATTGTTGTTTGGTTTGTTTCCGGATTCAAAGTGGAATGTCATGTCCGACGGATCAAGTGAATTTGGCTCGGAGCCTTGTACGATAGAGTGACACGGATGCATCATGTTTGTACATGAAACACGTTTTGGCATCACCATAAAAACGTGATGAATGATTAGCAATTTCATTGTGACATTATCTTGTCTTTCAGTTTTGTTAGGGCTGAGCGTGGTTAATCGCAAAAACTGTTAACTGAACCGACACTGACCAGAATTGGGTGTACATGGCAACCACACACCTAAAAATTTAAGACCCATTAAATTCAATGATACTGTAGATTACAACTGAGGTAAATTACAAATTAACGAGATGGCTTTTGAAACAAGAAATGATTGCATCATCACTAACTTACTGGAAAAATACCTTTTCAATAAACAAAACCAAGTTCATTTAAGGGCTCCTGTGGCATGGCTCTAAAAAACAGATTCTTCACAAAATGGATTCTCTGCCAAAATGAATTTTTTGAGGTGTTTGGCAAAACGGATTCTTATGCTTTTGGCTATCAAAAAATAGATTCCTGAAATGGTTGATGAGCTGAAGGAGCTAAGTTTTTAAGCTTTTGGCTTCTGGTTCATTTTGGAAAAGTGCTTCTTTAATCTTAGAAGCAGCATCCATTTTCGAAAAAACTGTTGGATTGATTCTTATCTTAAGTAGCAGAAGTTGGTCCATGAGATGTTTGAGAATCCATACCAAACAAGCCCTAAGCACTGATCAAGGTGAAAATGCTAGGACCTGTTTCTTAACTTGTTCTTCACAAAATTCATAGGTGAAAATGCTCTCTCGGCACTTTGCTACCTCGATTCAGTTGCAACCGGCAGTAGCAGTACCAACTTAAGATGCTTGTAGACGAGTGCATATGCAATATTCTTCACTTTATTAAACCGTTCATCTCCAAGATTGAGGAGGAAATAGGCTGGACCAACACGATTTTTTTTGTTTGCAATATATTAATCACAAAGAATATTAGTTTTTGTCAGAATTATTGGGTGTCCCTTGACCCATGCTGCGTCTGGTCTTCGGGGATGATGAGCAAGATTATCATGCTAGGCTTGATTTGGTTGTTACAAATTAATAAAAATACAATACGTGCATTACCATCTGTATATTTTGCCGTTCTCCTCTGCGTGTCACTCTGAAGAATCATTGTTACTCAACACTAGGTACTCATACTGCAACTTATTTATGGCCCAGGAATCCAGGATAGTCGAGTATTACAGTACAGTCCAACTTTCGCTGCACACGTATACTGCAGTCAAGAGTCAACCAGCAAGGATAGTCGAGGATTAGCTGACTATAACAGGGGCCCAGATTGATATACTGCTGTCATGGGCCTATATTTATGGCCCAGGTTGATGCTGCTCAAATTAGCCTAAACCCTTCTTCTCCCACGATGACACCGGTCGCGGCGGCCGCCTCATTCCTCGAGTGCGAACTCTTCCGTCGTGACCACCATTCCGGCCGGTGTCCTCCTCTTCTCCTCAATCCTAGGAGCAGGCGCCGGCGGCTACCCTCTTCCATCCCAAGATGGCTTTCCTCTTCAACAGGTTCCAAGAGGTACGCCTGCCTTCACATCTCGCAGCCATCGCCGGATCTCGATCTGCTCCATTTCCCTCCCGTTTGCACCCACTATGAGTTTATCTAACTCATGGAAAGGCTCAATTTCGGTTGTGAACAAGTAAACAGTCTGGAGGATGGACTTTTTGTGCCATCAAGCACAAGCTACTTAACCATACCTTAGATCGCTATTCCGTTCCCTAAATTCGGTTTGCATTTTGTTTTATAGACGTGTGATTGATGTCTTCATGTTTCTTACATTACCAGTATAAATGACTCAAACAATCTCTGTTAATCTGTATCGTCACTTTAATTGAATTTCTGTATGTGTGATTGATGTCCTCATGTTTCTGTGTATTTTCAGGCGGTCAGAACGCTTGCTAAGAATCCCATGTTTGCCCGTGATCCAAGACACCTTCAATTTGAAGCTGATATAAATCGTTTATTTCTGTATACAAGGTTTGTTAATATCCAAATAAAAAAGCTCTGTTCTCGTTTTCATATATTTTCTCAAAGTAGAGATCATCTACGTGGCAGTCCAGACTATTGAATGGAATTTGGCCTACTCTTTCTAGATTTCAATAAACTATGTAAGTTTCCTTGGATTATTGTAGTTTGTAGTTCACAACTCACAAGGAATCTTGTCAAACCCATATAGTTGGACATATTCCATTTTGAACACTTCAGCTAGGCTGTTACCAGCAACTACATGGATTAAGCCACTAAAATTTTCTTTAATCATCACTGCATTTTTTAAGTTTCCCTGATAAGCGATATATGTATACATTTGCTTTCTGAATTTTATTTTCTGCGTGTACTTAGTTATAATCGTTTGGGGGAAAATGCTGAAGAGAAAGATGCGGAGGAGATTATTGACTTGGCCAGCAAAGCTTCTGTCGATCAGCAGCAGAAACAAGTGCAGGAAAATGTCCATTATCAACTTAGGAGCATATGCCAAGCTATGGATAGCTTTCTTCATCCTGATTCAGCGAACGACCTGCCAAAGGATCCTTCAGAAGGAGATAATCATTCACGGCGTAGTGGATTGAGTTTCGCTGTTGGCTGGGTTGGAACTGCAAACAAGCAAGGTACTTTGTTCTTACTAAGTGGATCGCATTGGTGCATAGCTTTGTGCAGGCATATAATACTGATATAAGCTACTTAGCTAGTTGATGTCTTGCTTTGGATGATTCCGTTGCATTATATACATTCAACAGTTTTTGTTACTCAGTTACTGAAGATACTTCAAAAGTGAGATAAACACAGTTCATCTACCTGTATGGGGGATCAGTATTACTGCTCCATATGTACAGACAGCATTCCTGTTTAACTCCCAATTTATTTGCCCTCTGTATGGCCATGCTTCAGCTGTATGTACCATAATAACCCATCTCTTATCAGTATTTTGTCACACTTTAGTTGAAGTTACATGTGAGAATAAATAGTGTGTGTATTGATTTGTTGTTTATGGCATCATTGCATTGATAAGTAGTAACAATAATAAAAACGCTGAACCCTGAGCTGAATATGTATGTATACTGCATGTGTTTCTTACTCTTTAATCTGCACTTTTGAAACTCTTGTGTAAGATGTGTTCCTTACTCTTATCTGCACTTTTTATTTATTGGATGAATCCTTAAGAAGCTATGTGCTGATCTATTTTCAATGCAGTGCAGCTATCCCTGCTACAAAACCTTTGACTCGAGCGGAATTGTCAAAGAAATTTAAGGATCAGTTTGGGTACTCCCTTGACATCAGACACTCAGGAATTCCTCACAAAGATGCAGGACAAGGTCTGTTCCTATCTGGAGAAGCCAATGTTGGTGCTGTCCTAGCTATCTATCCTGGTGTTATATATTCACCTGCTTATTATCGATATATACCTGGATACCCAAGAATTGATGCATGCAACAACTATCTAATAACGAGATATGATGGGACAATAATTGATGCAAAACCATGGTGTTTTGGTGGTGAAGCAAGAGAACCATGGGATGGCTCAGATTCAGTGGACTACAATGCTATACCACCCAAAGGCTCAGAGAGTAACTCTGATAGAGTGTGGAGAATGCTCAGCAAACCTCTGGAGAAAAGCGTGAGGGGAAATTTTGCGGAAGTGCTTGAACGGCGAAATCCACTTGCTTTTGGCCATTTTGCAAATCATCCACCACAAGGATCAGTGCCAAATGTCATGATCTGTCCATATGATTTTCCTTTGACAGAGAAAGACATGAGAGTATACATCCCTAATATTACCTTTGGTGGCGAAGAGCCCATTACGATGAAGAGGTTCGGCTCTTTCTATTTCAAGTCAGGAGGTTCTGGTAATCAGGCTGGGGATTCTCAAGTACTGAAGACACTAGTGTTAGTGAGCACGAGGTCCATCTGTGATGAAGAGCTATTCCTTAACTACCGGTACAGTAACTCAAAGCGGCGACCAGAATGGTATACCCCCGTGGACGAAGAAGAGGATAAGAGGAGATGGAGCTAGTTTAGCTCTTGTTGTATGGTTCTGCCGTTCTGCCTGCAATGTTCTCTTTCACTATTGATTCTGTTATCTATCTGAAAATTAAAATGGGAGCCGGGTAAGCTCCTGAAAGCGGATTGGCAATCTCTTTGTGCTTCATAAATACAATTTTTCTATTTGCTAGGGCAAATACTTTGAGGTGGACTTTTATTTCATAAAATGGAAAGAGTAGAGTATTTCTTTAACTCTACTCTCAGCCTGTTAGGCTCTGATCCTTTATAGCACATAAAGAGTATTGAGTATATTGATGTTACTTCTTTTACCAGTTGTGCATCCCAGTAGTCTCTCAGCATGAACATTGATTGTACGGTTTGTTCCTAGCAAGTGATATATCATGTTGGGATTTTTTATTGAACTTTTCTCCTCCGCTTACAGTGGTGCTTTCCAGATCGATGCCAATCTATTCAAACATTCTTCATACAAAAGTACAGAGATAGGGAATTCAATGAAATTTGCTTCTTAAATTTGTGATTTCTTTTCCATTTTAGTAATATTTTCAAATCAATTTGCTACATCTATTTTTTTTAAAAAAAAACTTGAAAATGAGCCAAAGCAGCTTATGTTACCTACTAGATTTCCTTTTTGACCAAACCGTCAAATTGAGCCCTGCTGCCAGAATTAGTTGTTTATGAGTTGCCCTGTATTGAATAAGCTCGTGCTATACAGCGTGGCACTTTACCTACTCTTCCTTACAAAGCCCGCTTCACTGAAAATCATGCAAGTTGACCGTTGAATACGGTATTTGGCATGTTTGCTCTTCCTTCGGATGTGCGTATCTGGACTGGTACTATCTACTATCATTGCATTTTAGCTAGTAGCACCGAAAGAGCGTGTTTTTTGGTTAGATCGTAAGAAATATATCAGTCAAACGGCTTCTCCGGGAAGCCTTGAGATTTTGCCGTTTGGGCGGTGATTTTGCGTGGAGATGTAGGTTAAATATCAAGATAATAAAAGTTTACTTCTGTATTATAAATCTCTTTGGTTGATTATTCACTTGCTTGCCGAAACCTCTCGGCATACAATTGTTCGGTTGGTAGAATCCTGCGGTCCTACCGAGTGCTCAATTGATATATATCAGGGGTGTAGCTATCTCGTTCTCCAGTTGGATAAGTTGTACTCATTTGGTAACGGGACAAAGCACCGAAATAATTTTGAAGCAAACTCGTTCGCTGTCAGCCTATCACTACATGTCGGCGTAAACAATTTCACAACAGTTGTGGCGCAATGTGCATATATTGTTTTTTATACAGAGTGTGGAGTTTTAGTTTTATTATTGAAGGATTAGACTACCGTTAAAGAGCAATCCATGAATAGAAACTCGTTTTGGTTGCCATTTTTATTTAGTTATAAAGGAGATAAGAAACAAAGAAAAAAGTTATCATGTCTTTAATTTGTAGAAACTCTTTTTGCATGTTGTTTAGCATTATCTTCCTTCAGTCTGTTTTTTAGACATTTTCCTTCACAGTCCAGAAGTACTGTACACTTAGGTGACGTCGCTGAGAAGATCTAAATTTGAATGGTGATTAATTCAACATCTCCTGGCAAGAAAAAAAACAATGTATTATGTAACCGTTGGAAAATGCTTCGTTCACAACCGAATGAACCGTATAAATTGGTCAGATATATATATCGGCCCTCATTACTATTATCCGTCGTTGTCAATTTCAATAACAAGTTACTGTATACGGTAGTGATGTTGCTGGGGTATATCTCACGCATGCATGTTGTCGATACAAACTGCCATGTGCCGGCCGATACAATCATACACTAGCTGGAATTTGGAAGTACATCGCCTGGGAATTTGAAGGATTGTACATTTTGTACTAGCTTTTCCCCTTTTTCTTTTGAGGAGATCCCGGTCCAAGACCCACACGATGGCAGCTAGTAGAAGCAGCGTGGCACCGCTGGTGTCTGAAGTTCCAAAAGGAATAAACGATGTAGCTGAATACGATGCGATTGCTGCCCTATTAATTCAGATAGTAGGATCCCTCAAAAAAAAAATCAGATAGTAGGAGATAGGACAGGCTAACAGGGAAATGTGCGAAGGCCAGACAATTCCTCCGGTGGTCAATTATATTATCAGTCAAGCATTGTGAGAATGATTTTGATTTCAATAAGAGCAAGTATAATGAATCATACTCAGCAGGCTAAATAGCAATCCACGTCATTAAAATCTTTGCTGGCAGAGAGAGAAGGAAGGAAAGAGAGTATTGCCGACAATTACTCCGTCGCTAGCTCAAGCTGCTATCCCAAGGAGACTTCCAACATACAGCCAATGTAGAGGTTGTCCAAATAAATAACAAATAATTAAATACTGGACCGTGAGCTGGCTAATAGTCAGAGCTTATTATATTAATGTTTTTTAGTGGTGACTAAGAATGATATGGCTCCTATATTTCACCGGCAGCCGACGTATCCGTTAGCCCTGCTCTAAGAACATATATTGGCATAGACGCTTTTTATTGGGTATTCAGTATTCACTCCATCGGCTGCTTTGCTGGTTTCATACACAAAGCCCTCTCCCAGGTTGGATGTTTTTCCCTCTCCTGAAGGTATCTAGTCAATTGAGCAAACCAAGCATGGATATCGATCTGAATGTTATACTCTGTAAAACAACTTTGAAGCAGCTTGAGGTAGAAAAAGTGCTCCCGATATATTAGTTGCAAGGGGGAAACTATTTTGAGACGTCATCTGTCCGCAAAATACAAACACTCTCCCGGCCATTAATTTTTGAATTCTTTTATTGTTTGACAATAAATTAGTCATTTATTTTAGATTCACTATGTATCTAATAAAATTCACCTGTTGCTTCACTACGAATTTTTAGAATTTTGATAGTTAAAGATAGAATCACAATCTTCAGTGTTGCCCATCTGCTTCCAAATGTGTCACTGTACTGTACCAAACATGTTTTTACCGCAAAAAAATAACTTAAAATGTCCCCGACTCCTATCCTAAACTGCTTTGACTGCAATCGAGATAGTTACAGGCACAATGACGCAATCAGACAAATCACGGTGGCAGCAGCATCCGCGGCGTCGGCATTTATCGAGCCGAGGTCTGTATATATAGAACCCACTCGGTAGGGGACGACGACGCATCAGCACCAGCAGCCGCAGCTGCCATCATCAACGGCGCACGCGCCACACATTTCTCATTTCTCACGCGCGATGGCCGCTCGTCTCCGCTGCGCCTTGCTCGCGCTCGCGCTCTCGCTCTGCGCCGCCGCCGCCGCCGTCCATGGCGCGACGGTGGACTCCGTGGCCGCGGCGCAGCAGGCGGCGGACCGCGTGGTGGGGCTCCCGGGGCAGCCGCCCGTGGCGTTCGCGCAGTACGCCGGGTACGTGACCGTGAACGAGACGCACGGCCGCGCCCTCTTCTACTGGTTCTTCGAGGCCACGGCCAACGCCGACAAGAAGCCGCTCGTGCTCTGGCTCAACGGCGGTACGTCGTCCTTACTTACTTCCCCCGCCGCCCATCCACTCCACTACTTTAGTGCGCGCATTAACTGATTTCCGTCGCTTTGCTTGTTGAGGTTCAACGTACTCCATGTTTTCCTTGGCGCAAGCTTTAATAATAATTTGCCGTCCGCTCCATGTTTCTTGAGTTACCATTATACGGGTAGTCGATGCGTGCGGTTACTGCTGCCGTAGCAATGGCTGGGGACTGAGAGATAGAGAGAGGACGACGATGGGTGCCTGGTCGCCTCAGATAATTCCTTCTTTCTTCGAAACTGACATGCATCGATTAAGAAGTGAGGTGGTTAGGCTATAGCCTATAGCAGGTAGCGTGTGTGGTTGCAACTTGCACGAGTACAAGGCATAAGATGTGTATGGTACTCCGTACTTGTGAATCGTGATGGCGTGCAAGTACCACTAGCAGGCTAGCATCTAGACAATGTTGCATGTTTCAGTCACAGTACCGCGCTATGCACTTCGACCCAACCGATTTGAGCGACATTTAGAGTGAAAGTGAAGAGCTATCGAATCACAAGTAATTATTCCCTACACCATTGATTTCCTTTTTGAAAGTTCCACCATTAATTTTTCTGATGAATGTTGGGGGTTGATGGTGTACATCGTCATCTTGTGGAATCTTGCTGCTCCATTTTTGTTGAACATACCTTTCACTCGATGACCAGGCAGTTTTGAATTTTCAAGGATTGCGTAATCAATGTTTTTTTCCTCTCTCGCATCTTTTTCCATGTTGAAATATTAGCCTTCTTCCAAAGTCACGATCTTATTTTTTCTAAAAAAAAGTAAATCGTGAATTCGACGTGGACGTGTGGGACGTTTTCCTGGTTTGGATTTCTGCCAAGATTCATGCACATCTGATATTTGCACTTGCACTCAATTAATGTGCCTTCTCCATCCGAAAATCGGCCAATATTGCGGCCAAAAGCGCAGGACCGCGCTGCCACCAGCATTCACGCACTTGCTCACAGTGATGAGCCGGGCTCGCTGACCAAGAGCAGCTAGCATCCATGCGTTTCTGTTTTCGTATCTCCTTCTGTCCATAATAACAGTGGGACCCACGAGAGTCGAGACGTAGACTGCTCCCGTTCGATACGGAGGACTGGTGCCATCTATACACACTAGTGGCTGCACCTAGACAGTGGTGGCGTGGTGGCGGTGCTGGTGCTCAATCTGCTCACCAGCTCAGCTTAATTTCTTCAACCACGATCGCGGGAGCACCATTGGCGTGGTCAGCAGTCAATACAGGGTCCGGGAACCAAGGGGGATCCATGCAACCAATGGGGCCTCTCGCTATATATGTTTCTTCCTCCTAGCGATGAGCTGACGTTTTGGCCGAATTCGCGTAGTACTCGTGGGGATCCGCGAGGGCGTTGCTAACATTTCAAGCAAAGCGTTAATAACCTGACGCCGACTGAGCTGTTCTTTGGACCCTGGGTAATATTCTAGCCAGTCGGAAACGTGTGAGCTATGGCTACGACTCTAGAGAATGGTATGTAGCGATATGTCACGTTACACGTATCATCAGAAATGGCTCCCCCGCTAGCTTCTAATAAGACACTAGGTTCTTTGTAGGTAGTTCAAATCATGTGCGTGGAAAGTGCAGAAATTGAGAAGAGAGACTACAATGATTAGAAGGGTCGTCGAATGCAATCAACAGGTTTGTTAGGGCGTATACAAAAAATCGTGCGATTAGTTTTGCAGGTAGTAGGTAGGTAATTAGGACGACAGGCGACAGTTATCTCTTTCCAGTTTCGCGGAGAATAGAAAACAAGCTGTTCGGCCACCAAATCCTGAATAATAATGCCTCTCGATCGCTAGTGTATATGCCCTGGCGTGCCGGAAGCAGCCAAACCTCTCTCTGTCAGACCTGCGCACCGATCGTTCGCTTCCGATCCCTTTGCGGTGCGCGTCCGTGAACCGTAAAGGACGGCAGGCACGCGTCCGTGAACGGCAGGCAACGCGAGCTTTACCGCGCTCTCTGACCTGACTCTCCCCATCAAGACGTTTCTCTTTCAGCCAAACGCACGCGCGCGCGGCACCGGTCGTCCTCGCTCGCAATATTCCTTCCGAGAAAAGAGAAGTAGAGAAGCCCAGAGGCCGCCGGGCAGGCTTCCATTCCCGGGATACGTTACGTAGAAAGTTGCTCGTCCGTTTGCGTTTGTGCGGAATGGAACCGGACGCCGCGCGTACGACAGTGCCGGTAAACGGCAGGAAGAAGCGGGCCGGGCACGGCGCTTTCACGGTGGGTGCGCGCGCGCGCACGCCGACACGAGCTCTCGGCCGGGGACCAGCGCCACTGTGCTCAGCGATGCATCGTGCGCCCCCACGGGATGGATGGATCGGCCGGAGCGAGGCGAGGCGAGCAGGCAATGCAAACAGGGCGCAGCAGTGCGTGGTTGCGGCAGCTTGACCGGCCGCTAGCTCCGCGCGCGCCCACCACTGTACTGTCCCTCTTCGCGCTCCGTCCACTGTGCTGATGCCGTCAGCTTCAGTGGCCCGGTCACATGCGCGGCCGCATCGAGCAGTCCACGGCGAGATCGATGCGCGGGGCGCAGGCAGGGATTTTTACCGGCCCGCGGCTAGCTGCAGCGGGATGCTGCTTCCACCGCTGCCTGTCTATCCGTTCGTTAGATCAGTGGGCGGGTCCACGGCCCATGATTGAGCGGCGACTCGTGCCGTGTCGCTGCGCGAATATTTTCAGTTCACGTCCTTGTCGCGGCGGGCCTCTGTTCGACTGTTCCCATTCCCTGCCGCGGCACTTTGGAAGGCGTATGTGGCCTGGTTATGAACATGCAGGGATTTTTCCTTCTTTTTTTCCGTTCATGATTATCAGCTGCGACTATACGTGGATGCTTTTCGACTTGTAGAATTTCCAGTTGAATGCGAGATATACCAGTACATTGACCTTGCACAAATATGTTACTGAAAGGAAGCTGGCTGGATATTGTTGCTGTTTGCAGGGCCTGGGTGCTCGTCCATCGGGTACGGCGAAGCGGAGGAGCTGGGCCCGTTCCTGGTGCAGAAGGGCAAGCCGGAGCTCAAATGGAACAACTACTCCTGGAACAAAGGCATGCCTTGCACTGAGGAGATTCATTATATGCTACTCTAGTATGTTATGAGCCTGTGCTTCAGTTTGCTGATGAAACTTGAACGAACTGCACGCAGAGGCCAACCTGATGTTCCTGGAGTCACCGGTGGGCGTCGGCTTCTCCTACACAAACACGAGCTCCGACCTGCTGCAGCTCGGTGACAAGATCACCGGTAAACTCGACGCTTTAATTATCCCCAGAATCACACTACTAGCTTACTTATGATGATTTCAAACCGTCGTCTCTGAACTTGTTGAGACATGCCGTCTACGTGCAGCCGACGACGCTTACATATTCCTGCTCAACTGGTTCAAGAGGTTCCCGCAGTACAAGTCTCGGGACTTCTACATCGCCGGAGAGAGCTACGCCGGTGAGTGCTGCCAACTGCATTCGTCGTCGATCCCTGCAGTTTTCAGTCAGAGCACGCGTCTCTCTGGAGGAAGTTAACTGAACGAACGTGACGCGAGTTAATAATTAGCTGGCTTTCCTTTTGCTGCTGGCACCAGGGCACTACGTCCCGCAGCTGTCGGAGAAGATCTTCGACGGGAACAAGGCGGGGCCCAAGGAGAACTACATCAACTTCAAGGGGTTCATGGTCGGGAACGCGCTGATGGACGACGAGACGGACCAGGCGGGCATGGTGGACTACGCCTGGGACCACGCCGTCATCTCCGACCGCGTCTACCGCGACGTCAAGGCGCGCTGCAACTTCAGCATGGAGCACGTCACGGACGCCTGCATAGCCGCGCTCGACGCATACTTCGCCGTCTACCGCCTCATCGACATGTACAGCCTCTACACCCCCGTCTGCACCGACGCCGGATACTCCGCCGCCGGCCACCGCAAGGTCGCCGTCCACGGCGCCGCGCCCAAAATCTTCTCCAGATACGTACGTCGCCGTCACACGAACGCGTTAATTATTGCGTCATCTCTCTCCGGAATTTCACTGATGATCTCCTCGATCGGTGCATCATCAATCATTTCGATGGTATCTCACGCGAGCTCAATCTCTTGTTGCAGCACGGGTGGATCATGAGGCCGGCGGGGTACGACCCCTGCACGTCCGAGTACGCCGAGACCTACTTCAACCGGCCCGACGTGCAGGCGGCGCTGCACGCCAACGTGACCAAGATCGGCTACAACTGGACGCACTGCAGGTGCCGCACACTGCTGACCTTGCTGTATCGTTTGTTAATTACTCCGGCCGGATTGATCGATCGATCACGCATGCGCATCTCATGATATACCACTGATGACTGATCAACCCGTTTGTGCATGGTGCCGCAGCAACGCGATCAGCAAATGGAACGACGCCGCCTTCTCCACGCTGCCCATCATCCGCAAGCTCGTCGCCGGCGGGCTCCGGGTCTGGGTGTTCAGCGGCGACACCGACGGGAGGATCCCCGTGACGGCGACGAGGCTCACCCTCAACAAGCTCGGGCTCAAGACCGTCCAGGACTGGACGCCGTGGTACGACCACCTACAGGTAATGTACCCGCCGGCCTGATAACGAACAGATTAGAGATCGTGAATGCCAGAACGATCGAGCTCGTTGTTGCGAGCATCAAACTAACGGGTTACGGGTTTCTTTGGCGGATGGAATGTACATAGGTTGGCGGATGGACGATCGCGTACGAGGGCCTGACGTTCGTGACGATCCGCGGAGCCGGGCACGAGGTGCCCATGCACGCGCCGCGCCAGGCGCTGACGCTCTTCAGCAACTTCCTGGCCGGCACCAAGATGCCGCCAACGGCGTACCCGTAGTACGTGGCGTGGCTGATATGTTTCATCTTCTTCTTCTTCTTTTCTTTCGTCCCAAAGCTGCAAGTGTAATTCGATTGGGAAGAAAATGGGGAATAAAGAGTCTCGATTGCCAGTTTCAGCGTTCGCAGCACATGGCCTGACGGAATCATCCTCGTTGCCCTTTTGTGTGCCTCTGAAAATCAACAACCCATGATTGTTTCATCAGTAGCTTAACGACGCAGGAGACCATGGAGTGTTAGAGCACGAACTGAGATCGATGAATACGTATCTCAATAGATTAGTGGCGCCAACAGTTGAATCCGAACACTACATCATGATACCCCCAGACGGCCGTAGTAGCATAGAATTCCTTTTGCACCTCCGGTCCGCAGCTAGCCTTTCTTTGGCGCAGAAGAGGAAAAATTGCAGGGGATTGCCTGGCAGAAGAGAGAGAAAACAAATTCAGGGTAAATGCAAGACTTCGGTGAATGAACTTCAGAGAAACCAATATAATGAGATTTTCTATGCAATGCATAACTGATTTCAAAATTATCTTAAAAATAAAACAATATTTTTCCTTACGCAACAATCATTCTAGTAGCTGATTGTATGTCACATTACATTTTGATTCACGATTCACAGTTAGGAACCAAGTAATATAATCGACAATGTCCTGCAGATTGGCAAGATGCTGTTACTTTCAAGTTTGCACTCCACTTGTGGTTCGTTTGATTTTGTCAAAAGACAGAAGAAAACACAACCTGTGGACCCATGCAAAACGGAAGGAAAGATTCACGTTCCTCACGTCGCGATTTGGATTCGTAGGCCGGTCCACCATGAAAGCGGCCCGTTCGAAAAATAGCAGGCTTCATCGTCACGCACACGCGACGCGACGCGACACGCCCGTCCTTAACCGGTCCGAACTTGTAGATTCTCGGCCCAAAGCCATCTTCTTGCGAAACACTCCACTCTCCTCCGTTTCCTCCTGCGATTCAGCCTCTGCCCACTCCGCCTCGTCGTCCTCGCACCCCTTCCACCAGCCGCCTCGCTCCCCTCTGTTCGCCGCAAAACCTCGCCGCGACACGCAGAAGCCGAGGAGGTAGCACTGCGCGCCGGACATGGGCGACAGCCAGTACTCCTTCTCCCTCACCACCTTCAGGTTCGTGTCTATGCTCTCGCGCTCTCTCCCTTGGCTCGAGATCGGGCGAGATTTGGTTTAGTTTTGGTGGTGCGATCGTCAGTTGTTCGTTGATTTCGTTGCAGCCCGTCGGGAAAGCTGGTGCAGATCGAGCACGCGCTCACGGCGGTCGGATCCGGTCAGACCTCGCTCGGGATCAAAGGTACGATCTGTTCAGGAGTCGCTTCCCTTAACTTTCTCCTGTGGCTATTAGCTTTCCTTCTGGCGGATAAAAGTAGATGTTTAATTTAGCTAGTACGAAGCGGCGATGTGGACCTTTTAGGTTAACGATGGCATTAGGGAATCGTGTGGGGTTTAAAGGTTCCTTCAATTTGGAGCCAACGATTTAGGTTTTGTGTTTCTTGTATTTGTGGTTGTTCGCCCTTGTTGATGTCTGCTTTGATTGGAGCCTATTCCCCTGGCATCTAAAATATGAACCTGTTCCTCACCTTCAGTGTTGAATTTCTGTACAATTGCAATTTAACCTTATATAGTTTTGCTTGTTTGTAAGCTTCTGAATATGATAGGAACATTGCCATTGCAGAGTTTGAATTATGGAATTCTAGCGTCACTGAATGCTCAATGGGGACTACGCACCATCTGCTTCATATCTAACATCCTGATTAGTGTACCAGTTCTTCAAATAAGCTAATATTGCCACTTAACAGCCCTGTGCAGTTTTTTTAGGCAAAGCCCTGTGCAGTTGAAAGCTATATTTCAATCTTAGCCCACAAGTCTTATATTAATACTTCAATCACTGTGAAATTGACATGCATTCGTCTAGTAACTGCTGATACTTGTTTTACTTAATGAATTGTATCAGTCGACTGATGGTATGATTTTTTATCAAATTATTCTATTCTATATTTAGTCATCACTGTTCAGTGGTTAGGGATTGGAACCCTTTTAGCTTTCCTGATTCTGAGATTCATCTTTTATTGTTGCAGCTGCAAATGGTGTAGTTATTGCCACCGAGAAGAAATTGCCTTCTATTTTGGTGGATGAAACATCTGTAAGTTTAAATCATCCTTAAAGTTAATCTTTATTGTTCAACCAAATCGTATCCTTTATTATTATTATAACAAGTGCTTATAAATTCCTATTTGCCGAATTGTAGGTGCAAAAGATTCAGTCATTGACTCCAAATATTGGAGTTGTTTACAGGTGATTTGCACAATCTTGTAATTAATTATTTTTATATTAAGGCTATGTTATGATTGTGTTCTATTTGCTTGCTTTGAACTGTCCCAACTTCATGTTAAGTGTTTCTTCAATCTCATGATTGCTGAAGTAGCGTGTTTATACTTGCTTTGAACATTTTAGTGGCTATATCTTGTTCTTTGATTAAACTTGATAGGCTCAGTAAATAGAACTATATCTTTTAAAGTCAACATGTTTCAGGACTCTTGAAAAGACAAAAAATGTCCAGATACCTGTCCAATGCAAAGCAACAAGATGATTCATAAATCAAAACTGTGTATATGCTCAAATATCTGGACATCTCTAGCTGAACCTCTTGTAGCAAACACAAAGCTTTAACTTTTCTAGGCAATTTGATGAATTGCAAGGAGAATTTAGATTGTTTTTGTTATAAACATGTAAATTATGTGTGGGCCAATTCACTGGCTAAAGTGGTTCTCTTAATATGCTAATACTTTGTTTAATTTGAATAATTATCTGAAAACAAAGGTGGCCCTTTAATGTACTTCATAATAAGACAGTAGAAATAGAAGTACTTATTGAGAATAGATCATTAGCCTTTATAGTGCTGATGAATGAGAATATCTCTTCAAATGTTGGTTTCTTCTACCAGTTTCTTCCCATTAATGTGTCCCATTTTAGTGTTGTGATTGCCAAACCAACCTGTGCATTGTGTACTTACCTTGCAATGTTTTCAGTGGAATGGGTCCTGATTTTAGAGTTCTTGTAAGGAAAAGTCGTAAGCAAGCACAGCAGTATCACCGACTTTACAAGGTACGCTTCTTGACATTAACTTTAGGCATTGGAAAGTTATTCCTATAGGTACAAAAACCCTTATAGTTTCTTATGTTTATGTCCTGTACTTGTAGTTAAATTTCCACTAGGTAATATTTTTGTTTGTGACTATTGTTTCTCATTGTCAAATGCAGGAAACTATACCTGTTACACAGCTTGTCCGAGAGACTGCCGCTGTTATGCAGGAGTTCACACAATCAGGGTATGTGTATATGCTCATTTCATTGGTGGTGATTCTCAGATCATGATCTCACTCCTATATATTTATTGATTAGAAAATGAATATATATTAGCATTATCTTGTTAAAAACATTGCAGCATCGTATTAGAAACAACATAGTAGTCTACATTTCCTTTTTTTATAGCGATTGCGGAAGCAAAAAGAAATCTTTTATACTTGTACCAATGTATTTTCGTGTGACATTGTTTGTTTCAGTGGTGTGAGACCATTTGGAGTATCATTGTTGATTGCTGGGTACGATGACAATGGCCCACAGTTGTATCAGGTATGTACGAGGTTCTACATAATATAGGATTCTCTTCCGACTATCCATGTTGATTAAGAGTAGCATGATAAATATCGTTCACTTTTTCCAGGGCTTTTGTTAATCTCGTTATAATATATCACCCTTTTTATTAATAAAGTGATGTATGCCTTTTTTCTTTTCCTGTTCCTCTCTGGTCAGGTTGATCCGTCAGGATCATACTTCTCGTGGAAAGCATCTGCCATGGGGAAAAATGTGTCCAACGCTAAGACATTTCTTGAAAAGAGGTATGTTGAAGAATTATCGAGCTGACCACTGATGTTGTATTACTCGATTTTTTTTTTGTAATTTATGTACCTTCCAATATACTAGCAGCATGTATTTCATTTCATTCATCCACAGACGATAGTTTCACTGCATAACTTCTATTGTTGTTTCATCTCAGGTACACAGAGGACATGGAGCTTGATGATGCCATCCATACTGCAATCTTGACTCTGAAAGAAGGGTATAACATTGCTTTCTTATAGTTTCTTACTTTGAAATTTGCTTAGTTGCTGACTGTTTCCGGACTTCGCAGTTATGAAGGACAAATCTCTTCCAACAACATTGAAATCGGAATTATTCGAGCGGAGGATCGTGTGTTCAAGTATGTTGTAAACCCATTGATTATTCTTGTCTTACTGCTATTTTTATCAGTGCCTTTTGCTTCTCCAGATGTGCTTCCTTAATTGGTATAGGATGCATCTTTATTCGTTTGATAACGACTTGTAATGATATATTAACTCTTTACTATGCACTATGTAGAACATTCTGACTTTGAGCAATAGTCCAATATGTAGTTTTTTTTTCTTCTTTAGATGGTGATACCGATAAATACAGATGGCTGCTATTCTGTTATTTTATCTACTGACCCTTGTGTAATTTAGCTTGTGAGATACGTACTACAAGGTTCAGTACCTATTGTGAACCCTAATAGTAGGTAGTAGTACAATGTTCAGCTGCTATTCTGTAATAACTACTGACCCTTGTGATACCTTTATGAGATAGGCAGTAGTCCAAGACCAATGTTTTTGTGCTTAACCCCCTTTATATGTTCTGCAAAAGTAAAATTATTTGGTTTAAGTACAGTTTCCTTTCTAGAATCAAGTTGTTTACTGAGAAATAATACTTGCTCTACGAAATGCAGGGTTCTAAGCCCAGCAGAGATCAAGGATTTCCTGGAAGAGGTGGAGTAGGTTGTCTGGCAATGTACTGTTTCACGGATGGAACTACAGCAGCTGGCCCTGAAGCTTGTCTTATGTTCTGTTTTTATTGTCACTTACTGTAAACTGACTTGCTCCGGTGACATGGGATGAAATTTACATTTGAACCCTCGTGATGCACATTGTAGACACTGAAGATAATTTTAGGTTGTATTTGGCTCGCTCCCTGTTTGTGTTTCTTGCCTCAGCTTTTATGCAACTTGTGTGATGCATATACTCGTTTTCCTGATTCTATTCTTTTGTGAGTCGGAACATGAGGCAGCTCAATAGTGCGTTTAGTTGGAGGGTAAGGTGGATGGCTGGTGATGGCTGATATTTTGTGGGGGTGGCTTGGCTCAATCTTTTGTTTGAGAAGACAGGATAGTGGTTCTTTTTTTTTGTTTTTTTTTTTTTTTGGTTGTCATGGATGAAGTTGGATGTGGTCACCAATTTTGTATTCATACAAAGGTGATTCCTGAATCCTGATCTCCCATAGCACCTCATCCAGTTAATCAAACAAACCCCATAATGTACTGGGCTTTGATGTTGCAAAAACCAAATTCTTGTGTCAACTAGGGCTTATCATTGAGAAATACTCCCTCCGTTCTTAAATTGTTGACGCCGTTGACCTTTTTTATTATCTTTAACCATTCGTCTTATTCAAAAAAGTTTAAGAGTTATCAAATATTTTATTATGATTCATTTTGTCACTAAAGGAAGTTGAAACATGACTTATAGTTTTACATATTTAAAAAAATATTTTGAATAAGACGAATGATCAAACATAACGAAAAAAGTTAATAGCGTCAACAATTTAAAAACGGAGGGAGTATACTTTATTATGAAAATATAGAAAAGAGCATGTGAACTTCAATTGGAAGCTTACCATTATATTGATTATTGCTCATTCGTTATGCTGAACTCACATTTGTGATCCTCGAGTCAAAGGAAATTTTGGATGTTATATTCAAGAAATTATGTTTTTGAAAGGGTCACCCTGGAACAAAATAGGTACTATTAGGGTTCAGAATACCGGAGCAATATCAGTTTTCGGTGCCCCAAAACCGGTTTATCACAAACCGTAAAATCAGTTGAAAACCAACTTTGCTACAATACATAAGTTTGGTTTTTTTATTGAAAATAGGTTGTTCGGAGCAATCGAACCAGACCGATTTTTCTGATATTTGCTAAAATCGGATGGTTTGCACCGATTTTGTTAACCATGGGTACTATCTGTCATTATCCCCAGCCAAATTAAGTGAACAACTAAAATACTATAAATTTTGGTCCAAACCGAACAAATTTCTAATGTTCCACAAACTTGTATCATCCACCGATGTCCAGTTGTACTTGCGGGATGATATCAACTCATATATCTGTGTCGCTCTGCGATAAAGTAAAAACGAAAATACTACTACCTTCGTCTCTTTTGGGGACTGACGGGTGTAGCAAACAGAACAAAGATGAGATGAAAAAAATGTCAAAATTACAGGAATTTACAGTGACCTGAACAGAACTTTCCCTCTTCCAATCAGCACTCAACAGTAAACTTCGACCCCCGATCGCACATCCATCGTCTTCCTCGAGAGCACATGCCAGTTCCCTTTTCCCGTATAAATCGCCCACCAAATCCATCGGATGGGTTGGTGCTCCCCGTCCACTTCCCGACAGCTTCTCTCCACCGTTTCCCTCTTCGCCTTCGGCGCGGGCCTCCTCGCCGTCGGCATCCACCTCTCCTACGTCAATATCGAGCCACAGCGCGCGCGCACGCTCGCGCGCGACCAGTTCGTCCGGGACTATCTCCGCAGGAAGCACGACAAGTGAGCTGCCCGATGGCTTTGGCCCCAGCCAGCTCGGGCAGCGGGTCCGTGATTGCGGAGGTGGAGATGAACGCCGCCGCCGACCAGAGCGCCACCACCGTACGGGCTACCGTCGTGCAAGCATCGACCGTGTTCTACGACACCCCTGCTACTCTCGGTGCGTGCTGTGATTCTGCTCTTATCCTGCTGCTAAAGTTGTTGGCATAGCTCTTGCTCGTAAGGTGTTCGATCTATTCCCTCGCTCGTGTGGCCATCATGATTGGTGCTGCGATGCGCTGGCAGGGTGCTCGCTATTTCATCTCACCGACACTAGTTTACCAAATTTTATTCAATTGAACTTACTACTCACCTAAAGGTGCGTGTAGAAGAATTCTTCACTTGAATTGTGATCGGCATGATGGCATCTGCGTCAAGAAGACATTGTTCTCCATTATTTGTTATGATATTAGACATTCCGAATGTGTGGTGAGTTTGCTTGGAATGAATGAACTAGATGAACTAAAAAAGGAATAGGCTCTGCTTTCTCTAGCTAGTGGTGGGTGAGTTGCGTGGGCAGTTTTTGTTGCTTGGAGCTTGGAGGACAGGTAGGATGCACAGACATGTTAGCAGGAAAACCTTTATGGGCATTCTCTACTATGTGGTACTTAAGTTTCTGCACAATTTTGGGTTACATCTTAAAAGTGCCCTTGATCAACATGAAATTCTATGGGATTGGAGATTGGTGTTTTATAATTTTGTTCATTGCATGGTACTACAGATAAAGCTGAGAAATTAATAGCAGAAGCGGCTGGATATGGTTCGCAGTTGGTTCTGTTCCCGGAAGTCTTTGTAGGTGGCTACCCTCATGGGTCTACCTTTGGACTGGTTGTTGGCAATCGGTGCCCGAAGGGAAAGGAAGATTTTCGAAAATATCATGCAGCTGCCATAGATGTACCTGGTATATGAAATAATTTTTAATCTGTTTACCTTATTTGTTGCGAGTGTTACCATGTTTTGTCTTCCTTTTTACATTCATAGAATATGATTATGCTTAGAATTGAATTTTCATTTTTCAATAATTGTAATTTGAAACTGCATTTTTGAACCCTTCTTAAATCGATACATTTTTTTTTGTAAATTACACACATAATAGATGTACACTAGAAACTGCAGTGCTAGGAATGAAGCATAGTAGGTATCAAAAGAATTATAAGCAGTATACTTCCATTATTTACTTGGTTCCGTTGAAAATTGCAATGGAGATGCAATTAGGGTCCATACATCAAGCTGATAAGGTGCTACTGATGTTAGCTTTATGCTATTGAAAACAATTAGTTGCAACTTGGCATTTTGGTGTCTATTTGAGGATGTGTTTATATATATCTGTTAGTTTTTATACAATCATTTGGGAATGCAGGCCCAGAGGTATCCCGGCTAGCTGCATTAGCTGGAAAATACAAGGTTTTTTTGGTAATTGGGGTGGTAGAAAGGGCAGGCTACACACTCTACAACACAGTGCTTACCTTTAATCCACTGGGAAAATACCTAGGAAAGCATCGCAAGCTCATGCCTACTGCTCTGGAACGAGTATTCTGGGGATTTGGAGATGGATCTACTATACCTGTCTATGATACTCCTCTTGGAAAAATCGGTTCTGCCATATGCTGGGAAAATAGAATGCCACTCTTGAGGATGGCTATGTATGCCAAAGGTATTATTGCTTATTGGAGTATTATAGTTGATATGAGAATTTTGAAACAAGAAGTAATGTACTTGGACCCAATAATGGGCAAATGCACGACACCACATGTACTTTCCTTTCTATTTTGCATTTAGTCTTTCTCTCCAATGTGTTTGTTTTTGCGTTTGTGTAGGCGTTCAGATATACTGTGCTCCCACTGTTGATTGCATGCCAAGTTGGCAGTCTTCTATGACACACATTGCTCTCGAAGGGGGATGCTTTGTGCTGTCAGCAGTCCCGTTCACTCGCAGAAGGGACTATCCTCTCCCTCCTGAGTATACATTTGTTGGTGGTCTAGAGGAAGAGCCGTCCCCAGAATCTGTTATCTGTTCTGGAGGAAGTGTTATCATTTCACCTTCTGGAACAGTGTTGGCAGGTCCCAATTACGAAGGCGAGGCCCTCCTCACAGCTGACCTGGGTAAGTTATCGAAAAATAAGTTAATTATTCACACAATATATCTTTTTTTTTGTCTTTGTTGTTCATACTAGCTAGACGTTTACAAATAACAGTATTATTAGTATTATTGTGACTCTGAGACATACATATACAGTTCTCATTGGGAGTTTGCTTGATTTTTGTCGCAGATATTGGGGAGATTACTCGAGCCAAATTTGATTTTGATGTGGTGGGCCATTACTCGCGACCAGAGGTGCTGAGCTTGGTTGTGAAGACGGATCCAAAGCCCGCCGTCTCTTTCACTTCTCCCGCAGGAAAGGGTGACGAAATTTCGGAGACCTAATGCGTTTCAATAGCCGTTCGTAACAATATAATAGGTCGTCGTTGTATTGTATCCCCAATAATTGTACCAGCGTTTTTGTTTCTTGTTAACGGGAGACGTGTCAGAATACACCGTATATCCTACTGACCATGGATCTTGTCTATTTCCTCTCGTTCTTAGTTTGTGCTTGTTGTCGTTTCATGATTGTCGGGACAAAGACGTTCCATCTTCCATGTGTGGATTGCGATGAAGAATAATTTCTTGCTATGTGAGGTCACTATATAATGACCTACGTCGTTCTCTTTCTTTAAGCCAGGGTCAATAATATATCGTATCAGATTGTTGAACTCATACGGGGATGAAAACGACAGTCACTTGTTATGAAACATCACTTGGTCACTCACTATACTCGTATGTCTTTTTCATTCTTTCTATCGGCACTGCACCGTGCCTTTTTGCTGCTGAGGGTTCTCTTCAGTCTGCACTCTACAGCAGTAGCAGCCAGTTAGCTTCGATGCAAATTTACGTGCAGTATGGCCAATAGGAACAAGGGTTAGGAGTTAGGACAAGGATTGAAAAAAGAGTGGAAAACCTATCGACCCCATCGACCCCTTCCCTTATTGCCCGCTCGAAAATAAACAAGAAAAGTTGGAGTGCATTACAAAAGGACACGCCTAGAAGCATCTGGATCCGACGGCGATGGAACGTTCTTCCTAACTCCCCATTGGCCACAGCCCACAGGAAGCCAAAAGACGCACGCAGTCACACCAAACTACGGTTCCCGGTGCTCACCAACCACAGCAGTAATCCACTCCCCAGTAGCTTGCGACCTGTCCCCATCTCCACATCGAGCCCAGGCAAGTGACAATCGGTCGGCGGGTGGCGGCTAAACTCTCGGCAACTGGCAGGAGCAAGTTCCCCGGTCCGCAACCCATGGCTCTGGTCACAACGGGCTCGGGTCTCGTCGAGCCTGTGATCGCTGAGGTGGAGATGAATGCCGGCTCTGACCCGGGCGCCGCCACCGTGCGCGCCACCGTCGTGCAGGCTTCCACCGTCTTCTACGACACTCCGGCCACTCTCGGTATGCGCGCGCTCCGCATTCTCAACCCTTCCTCGATTCTGCTACTGCAGTGTAATCAGCTTGCGCCTGTCGGGTGGGTGAATCAGTTGCCCGTTCTGCTGTGTGCAAGGTGTTCGTCCGATTTCCTCTGTCGCGCACCCTGAGCTGGGATGTGATTGCTAGTCCCTTTAATATTGTTATGCGAGCGAATTAATGGGTGGGGGACTTGGTGATTGTGGATGCGTGTGTTCGTCCGATTTCCTCTGTCGCGCACCCTGAGCTGGGATGTGATTGCTAGTCCCTTTAATATTGTTATGCGAGCGAATTAATGGGTGGGGGACTTGGTGATTGTAGATACGTGGGTAGTGCTACGGGCTACAATGTAGCTCCGCCAGTGCGTCCGACCCGGGTTTTACACGACACCTTCTTAAGATGAAAATCAGGGCGATATCCCTCCCCTGCTTGAGTCTTTAGTATTTACTCTGCTTGATCAAATAAAAAGGTTTCGAAAAGCAATTACACTTGTGAGGTTTGCTGTTGCAGTATGTCGTGTCCTGGCCTCATTACCATGGTCCATCATTGTACTCTACGTTTTCCCTGGGATTGGAACATGAATGGATAATTTACCACCTCTACCTGGATATTCATGCAGTTCCTCCAATTTCTTTGTGAAGACCAGATCTATTCCAAGAAATTTATGCATATGATTTAATTGTTAATAATAATATTTCGCTACAGATAAAGCAGAGAGATTGATAGAAGAGGCTGCTGGGCATGGTGCACAGCTAGTTGTGTTTCCAGAAGCTTTTGTTGGAGGCTATCCTCGTGGATCCACCTTCGGTTTTGGCATTAGTATTAGCCTAATGAATCCAAAAGACAAGGGAAAGGAAGCATTCCGGAGGTATCATGCATCTGCTATAGATGTGCCTGGTACGTGAAAACAAAACAGAATTAGTTTGTTTCTTATTGTTTATTTTTCTTAATCTTTTTGAATCGGTTCTCAAGAGCCTTAGGTGTTTGCTTGTTAATCTCCTGTCCTTGATATATGTGCCAATTTGTAGGCAGGAATGGACTGTTGCCTTGCCTTCTGAATAATATTGGCTATTTGATACTACTTCTTTTTTCTCTTTTCTGATTCAGTTGATAAATAGTAGAGCTTGGGATGATTCTCACACATGACAATCATCTAATTTTGCTCCTGACTTTGATACTTGGTGGTGCTACTTCAGCTACATGTTACAACCCTGTTGTTCCAGTTCTTACATGCCCCCTATATAGTTCAATATAGTTTTAGGGTTAATAACTATTTTTTATATATTCATTTTGCTGTATTTGCTCCATCTATGTTTGTTTCAACCATTTGTATGTGTATACATGCTGACTGAAGAATGTGCAGGTCCAGAGGTGACACGTTTAGCTGCTATGGCTGCAAAATATAAGGTCTTCCTGGTAATGGGAGTGATTGAAAGGGAGGGTTATACACTATATTGCTCGGTGCTCTTCTTTGATCCTCTAGGCCGTTACGTGGGTAAGCACCGGAAGCTCATGCCTACAGCACTAGAACGAATTATATGGGGATTTGGCGATGGATCAACAATTCCTGTTTATGATACTCCGCTTGGAAAGATTGGGGCCCTCATATGCTGGGAAAATAAAATGCCACTGCTAAGGACAGCACTATATGGTAAAGGTAAGAATCTTCAACACTACTCTGTAGTGTTATGTGCTAGTATATTCCGTGCAGATAGCTTACCTACGTACCATTATTTCCTGACTTCATTGGACTGTATCATTCAAATGCAAAATAAATGCAGTATTGCTGAAAAATCATTGGCGGTATTACATGTACTTGAGATTCTTCTCTCATGCTATATGTAGGTATTGAGATATACTGCGCCCCCACTGCTGATTCCAGACCTGTTTGGCAAGCCTCCATGACGCATATCGCCTTGGAGGGGGATGCTTTGTTTTGTCCGCAAACCAATTCTGCCGCAGAAAGGACTATCCTCTCCCACCTGAGTATGAGTTTGCTGGTTTAGATGAAGAGCCTTCTCCAGAAACTGTTGTTTGCCCTGGAGGTAGTGTTATTATTTCTCCATCTGGACAAGTCTTGGCAGGACCAAACTACGAGGGTGAGGCGCTGATTACGGCTGACCTTGGTAAGAAATGCAACCACACAACACGATTCTTTGCTTGCACGTTTATGCCCAGCTTGTTGTAGTGTCCTTATAGCTATTTTATTTGCAGCTTTTTACTTTGGAAATCTATCGTATTCATGTTTGAAGTTTCTAATGAAAAAACTTGTGCAGACATGGGAGAAATTGTCCGGGCCAAGTTTGATTTTGATGTAGTCGGTCACTATGCACGACCCGAGGTTCTGAGTTTGGTAGTGAATGACCAGCCGCAACTCCCTGTGTCTTTCTCGTCTGCTGCTGAGAAGACTTCAGCAACAAAGAGTGATGCTAAGCCCTACTGATTAAATATGACCTTTAAACTCGGTTATGTCAATGTGTTTTGTGAATGTGGATTTGTTCTCATGGTGCATCTGTCTAGGATGGTGGTGTAACTTTGAACTTTTTCTGCCGGTTGCCGTGTAGCGGAGCCTCCTGGTGGAAATGGATATGTTCCTTGTAAGGACGCAATTATGTTGCTTAGAATGGGATGTACAGTTCCCTAATCATCTGTAATCTGTGCAGATTGTGCTTTTCTAATAAAATTACCCTCATACATGCCAAGTTTCAATCCATGCTAAAATGTATCGTCTGTTGACCTCCCTCCTGCTACCATTTCAAGGTAAAGAATGCCGTAGCTAAATATTTCTGATCTGAAACTGTCATTGAAGCACCGTGTTCTGTTAAATTGGAAATTGATGTTGTTATTATAAAGGACACTACTGCATTAGATTTGTTTCCGTTATGCACGAACAAATATAATGGTTGGATGCAGTTAGCAGATTTAGATGAGAGAAAATTAAACTGTTTGTTATTCAATCATGCTGCATAAGCTCAGCAACTGTGGCACAGTTTGGGCCTCGTTCGGTAAACTATATTTTTCTGCATTTGGTGCATTACTCCAGCAGCCTGGTCTTGAATGCCATTTCGTGATGCCGCCTTGAATCTGCTAGATTCGTTGGTGGAAACAGAAAGGGGAAACGTATCCAACGAGCTGCGCCCGAATAAGCCGACGCGATGGCCGGTGCAGAAGGGGTCGACGGGTTTCTAAAAGAGACAATTTCAGTCAATACAGGAGGAATTGACCCAAAGTTTTTTATCAGAAAGTCAGTCCACAGCGCGATTAAAAAAATAGTAAACATGAACCCCCGTGTGAATGGATCAATCAAGCAAAGATAAGGAGGAGAACGGCGCGCTTACGAACACTCTATAGTCTATACATTATACAGATACTTAATACTGTACCGTACCGATATATCTAGTATTCTAGTGTGATCCTGCGAAAGTCAAATAAGCTAAATCAAAAGTTTTGCGTAGTACGTGAGGCCTCTAATCTTGGTATTTGGAAAGACTAATGATTGCACCCGAATTTTTCAGAGTGACGACGTCGTCGCAGAATCGCTTGTGCCTTCGTGCTGGTTTCGTAGCGTTGCTAATGCAAGCAGCAATGGCTGCGACAGCAGTTCTCATTTCTCAAGACTGATTGGTGGCGGCTCACATAAAAACAACCATAGCCGTCATCCGCCCTCACACATTTTTATTTAAAAAAACTTAGCCGTCGTCTCGCGATCGACGACTTTAATTTTGATTTGCTGCCAAACAAATTTATGATCGCGAGAGCTGTGGGAAAGAGATATCACTGGCACACTGTCAGCGTCGAACGCGACGCTGTGTTTCGGCGTCCCTACTTATAGCGTGCCACCTTCCGGCTGGAAATGGCACCGAACGATCACGCAGCAGACGGGCTCCACACCTTCGATCCTTTCCTCACGCACAAGATGCAGTCGGCACTCCACGTACCGCTCCTGGCACGCGCTTGCTTGTCTCTGCTGTTGATGCTGCAGCAACTGTCCTGCGGGGCAGCGCAGTCCGAGACCGGCAGGAACAGCAGCAGCGCATTGGCGGCTGACGAGCTCGCGCTCATGTCCTTCAAGTCCGCGCTGTCGGACCCGGCCGGGTCGCTCGCCTCATGGAACGCATCCGGCAGCCTCTGCAGCACGTGGCGCGGGGTGACGTGCGGCTCGGGCCGGGTGATCGCGCTGCGGCTGAACTCGCTCGGCCTCGGCGGGCACGTCTCGCCGTTCCTCGGCAACCTCTCGTTCCTGATGGAGCTTGAGCTCGGCAACAACCGCCTCTCGGGGCAGATACCGCCACAGCTCGGCCGCTTGAGCCGGCTGCAGCTGCTCAACCTCAGCACCAACTCTCTCGACGGGGACGTCCCCGCGGCACTGGGGAGGTGCACGGTCCTGGCAACTCTGTCTCTCAGCTCGAACCGCCTCCGCGGCGGGATCCCCGACGAGGTAGGCGCCTTGAAAAACCTCGTCTACCTGAACCTTGAATCCAACCGTTTGTCGGGGCAGATACCAGCATCTGTAGGCAACCTGACGTCCATCCAAGAGCTGCGCCTCGGGTACAACACGTTGTCACTTGTCAGGAGCCATCCCTGCGTCTCTGGGTCAGCTGCCAAGCCTCTCCGTGCTCATCCTCTACTTCAACAACCTCACCGGACCAGTACCAGACACGCTGTGGAATATCTCATCTTTAACAAGGCTGAACGTGTTCGAAAATGATCTCACCGGGGAGATTCCTTTAGATGTGTTCCATAGAGTTCCTCGCCTCCGCAGCCTCATTTTGAGCTTCAACAGGTTCCACGGGAGTATCCCACGTTCATTATCAAATGCTTCCAACCTTGTGACCTTTCAAGGTAACCACAATCTTTTTAGTGGGACTGTTCCTTCTGACCTTGGGGGCTTACAAAATCTCCGGTCTCTAGTCCTGTTTTACAATTCGCTGGAAGCTAAAGAACCTGAAGATTGGAAATTCATGGACGCACTGAGAAATTGCTCCCAGTTACTGACTCTGGAATTGGATGCAAACAGATTGGAGGGGAGCTTCCCTCTTCGATTACCAATCTATCCACTTCACTTGAATGGTTGGGCTTCAGCGGTAACAAAATTTCTGGAGTCATACCGGAACAAATTGGTAACCTTGTTGGTCTACAAACTCTTGCACTAGAATCTAACATGCTCAATGGACCCCTCCCCTCTTCTTTGACCATGCTTAAAGGCCTACAATACTTGGCACTAAGCGGTAACAATTTATGGGGAGCATCCAATTGATTGAGAATCTTACTAAACTCAATTATCTATATATTGGATATAATTTCTTCAATGGTAGCATACCAACTACAATTGGAAATCTTAAATCCTTGTTGGAATTCGATCTCTCTCGGAACAACTTCACGGGAAGCATTCCTGCCACTTTGTTAAACATTCCGACACTTACACATTACCTAGATCTCTCCCATAACCTTTTAGAGGGGCCAATTCCATTTGAAATCGGTAATCTCAAAAGTGTTTCTGTCTTCCATGCTGAATCAAACAGATTGACAGGTGAAATTCCAAGTACCATTGGTGACTGCCATCTTCTCCAGAATCTTTATTTGCAAGACAATTTATTGAGGGGTTCTCTACCACAAGTTCTGAGCAAGCTACAAAATTTGGAAGTTCTTGATCTTTCGAACAATAATTTCACAGGGCAGATACCAAAGTTTTTAGGTAACATGAGCACACTCCTCCAGCTAAACCTCTCCTCAAATAACCTAACCGGGGAAGTGCCGAAGTTTGGTGTTTTCTCGAATCTTAGTGCGATTTCAATACATGGCAATTCCAAACTGTGTGGGGGCATCTCTGAGCTTCATTTGGCACCGTGTTCTTTTGAATCACCCAAGAAGAAAAAGATCCAAGTGGTGCTAATTGTTGTTCCCGTCATTGCAACAATAAGCATCCTTTTGTTTCTTTATTTCTTACTTACCTGGAACAAGAAACGATCAACAGGCAGTCCTTTAATAACACCCACGACGGGTCACCCACAACTCGCTTATTGGCAGTTACTAAAAGCAACAGATGGTTTCTCATCAGCAAACTTACTAGGTGCTGGCACATTCGGCAGTGTATACAAAGGCAAGCTAGAAGAAGACAGTGAAGAAAATGCTGACCTGGTTGCTGTAAAAGTATTAAAACTTCAAATACCTGGAGCAGTGAAAAGTGTTGAGAGAGATGTGATGGAGAGAATAATAATTCTGTATTATTGATAGATGTAGGCCGTACATATTTATATCCGGCTACAAGTGGGAGACGCGTCCGTACGAAGAGTCGCGTCCGTACGGACGCGCCCCTGGGAGTCGGTTCCCCCAAAAGGTGCCTCCTGAATGTTCTAACATATTCTACTTAATTACATTATTAACTTAATTAATTAATCATTAATCACTAATAATGTGTTTCACAACACTCCCCCTTGATCAATTATATCTTGTAATTTGTAGTATGATCGCTCCTCGAAAAACCCCGTGGGAAAAATGTGAGGAGAATGTGTAACGAAGTCTCCCCCTAAACCTTGTTAGGAATTAAAGAGAACTTAAGTGTTAAAACTCCCTAATAAGATTTATTAGTGTAATTAGGGAGAAATAATGATATGTCATAAGAGATTCCTCCCTTTAAAACCTTATAGGATAAATGAGGAGAAAATTTAATATGACATATGTGAAAGCTTGTAATATTTATATTGCCTTATTAAAACCCATGTCATGAGGAAAAACCTTGATAGGAGAAAACTCATTAGGAAAAAGAGTGCAATATTCATGATTTGAATACTACGTTTAGGTTATATAATAAGAATTTTCTCCCCTGGTTATTGCAAATCTTTTAGTCGTCTCATACCAATTCCATGAACGTATTTCTGGAATAATGTTTTTGGTAGAGACTTTGTGAATAAATCTGCAAGATTGTCACATGATTTTGTTTGCAAGATATCTATTTCTCCATTTTCCTGTAGGTCATGTGGGTAAAATAATTTAGGAGAGATATGCTTTGTAATGTTACTCTTTATATAACTCTGTAGTCATTTGTGCAATACAAGCTGAATTATCTTCATAGATAATTGTTGGTTCCGTGATGGGACCAATACCACATGACTGTTGTATGTGATTTATCATTCTGCGGAGCCATACACATTCACGTGATGCTTCATATAATGCAATTATTTCAGAATGATTTGTGGATGTGGCTACTAAGGTTTGTTTTGATGACTTCCATGATATAGCCGTTCCACCATGTAGAAATACAAATCCCGTCCGTGATCCGGCCTTGTGGGGATCGGATAGATAGCCAGACATCGAGTATATCCAATTATGGTTTTATCTTGATTCAGTCTGTAAAATAAACCAAGATCTTTTGTGCCTTGGAGATATCGGAAGATATTTTTAATTCCGGTCCAATGACGTTGTTGGAGCTGCGCTATGTCTAGCCAATAAATTTACAGCAAATGCAATGTCGGGCCTTGTGTTATTTGCAATATACATTAGCGCTCCTATGGCACCGAGGTATGGAACTTCAGGTCCCAATATCAAGGGCTCGAACAACCATAGGTGTTTTAGAAGGATAAGATTTATCCATATTGAATTTCTCCAATATTTTCCGAATGTATGCAGACTGGTGTATTAGTATCTCTGTAGGGAGGTGTTCAAGTTGAAGACCCAAGCAAAATTTGGTTTTACCCAAGTCTTTCATTTCGAATTCCGTCTTAAGATGATTGCGTGCTTCATTAATATCTTGTTGATTGCCTATGATATTGAGATCATCAACATATACTGAAATTATACAAAATCCAGTTGTTGATTTCTTAATGAAGACACATGGATAATCATCATTGTTAGAATAACCCTTCTGTAGAAGGAATTTCTTTAGTCGGTTGTACCACATTCTTCCCGACTGTTTTAAGCCATAGAGTGACTTTTTAAGTTTTACACAATACATGTTGCGATTTTGATTCTGATTCGGAATCTTTAGTCCTTCAGGAACTTTCATATAGATATCCGAATCTAGTGACCCGTATAAATATGCAGTCACAACATCCATAAGATGCATGGATAGACCTTTCAGTACTGCCAATGATATTAAGTATCGGAATGTTATACCACTCATAACCGGAGAATATGTTTCATCGAAATCGATGCCGGGTCTCTGCGTGAACCCTTGTGCTACAAGTCTCGCTTTATATCTCACCACCTCGTTGTTTTCATTCCTTTTTCGTATGAAAACCCATTTTGATCCCACAGGGAATATGCTTTGAGGAGTAGCCATTACTGCAGTAAATACATCTCTTTTCTTAAGCGAGAACAATTCTCGCCTCAATTGCTTCCTTCCATTTGGCCCAGCCTCGAGCGCTTGATGCACGCTGCCATGGTCTTAGGTTCTGGGTCCGGTTGAAGGTCATTTGCAATTTTGGAAGAAAAATGAATGTCGATAATTGTAGTCTTTCTATTAAGTATTTCTCCGTAATCAATGTAATTAGTGGAAATTTCTTTTACCTTTTCAAACTCTTCGTGTTCTCCCATAACGATTGAGTTAGGTTCTTCCGATGTGCCAGCAACTATATTTGTGTGCACATTTGTGCTGGGTATGTGATGTATCTTTTGAACGTCATCATTATTTGGATTTTCATTATCCAATTCATGTCTATCAACATGATGTTGATTTGCATTTACTGGTTTGGAATTGATCTTCCTTTGTTTCCGCGGAGGTTTCTGTGGAACCTTATCCCTTGTAACTCGTACTTCTCCCCTCTTATTTTGATTTGGGAGTTGGGTGGTTTTATTTGGTATCACCACTCTTTCTGGTACATTAACAGCGGGGTTGTGTGATTTTGTAACACCTTTATAGTCAGTAAATGCATCCGCGAGGTTATTTGCAATATTTTGCAAATTGATAATCTTTTGAACTTCACGTTCAGATTCAATAGTACGTGGATCTAAGGACTGAATACCGGTGGCATTCCAATTTATTTCTTGGTATTCTTTTTGGTACATATTGTCTCCCCTAATGCCGGAAAATTGTCCTCATCGAAAATGCAATCAGCGTAACGGATCTGTAAATAAGTCCCCTGTAAGGGGCTCGAGGTATTTTATGATTGACGGTGATTTATACCCCACATATATTCCCAATTTTCGTTGGGGGCCCATTGATGTACGCTGCGGTGGTGATATCGGTACGTATACAGCGCAACCGAATTTTCGCAGATGGGAAATACTTGGTTGATTTGCACGTACTAACCGCAACGAGAAGTCGTATGATATGCGTAGGTCTTATTTGAATCAATTTTGCGGCGTGTAAAACCGCATGTCCCCAACATGATGTTGGTAAATTGTAATTTTATAACAATGGTCTTGCAATTAGTTTAATTCTCTTAATAAGAGATTCGGCTAGTCCATTTTGTGTATGTACATATGGCACAGAGTGCTCAACATTTATGCCTAGAGCCATACAATAGTCATTGAATGCTCTTGAAGAAAATTCAGCGGCATTATCCATTCTAATTGATTTTATCCCGTTTTCGGGGTAATTTGCTCTCAATTTAATGATTTGAGCAATTAGCTTTGCAAAAGCATGATTTCGAGTGGATAATAGACATACATGTGACCATCTAGTAGATGCATCTATAAGTACCATAAAGTACCTAAATGGTCCTGTCAATGGATGTATAGGACCACAGATGTCACCTTGAATGCGTTCAAGAAATTGTAGGGGTTCAGCCTTTATTTTAAGATAAGAGGGTCTTAAAATTAATTTCCCCGTGGCACATGCGGTGCACACAAAATCTGAAGGTTGAGGAAATTTTGTGTTTTGCATTTGATGACCAATTGAATTGTTGATAATTTTGCGCATCATCCCTATTCCAGGGTGACCAAGGCGGTCATGCTAAAGCTTGAAGATATCAAGATTTTGAAAAATTATCTTATATGCAACATGTTGTACGGGTTTGATGTATGTGTAATACAATCCTGTAGGTAGAGAAGGAATTTGTTCAAGCACTTGCTTATTATATCCGTCGCCTTTTGTGATGAATAGAAATTCATCTTCGTTGTCATTATGTGTTTGAACATGTAGACCATTACGACGGATATCTTTATAACTCAAGTAATGTACGAGTTGAATCGGGATACAAGAGTGCATTCTCAATTATGATTTGTGTACCCATTGGCAAAGTTATTGCGGCTCGACTCGAGCCTACAATTATAGCGTCACGACCTGCGATGGTGGTGACATTGCCTTTACTCTTAGTTAGAGTTTGGAAATATTTCATTTCCCCGAGTATAGTGTTAGTGGTGCAGCAATCCACTAAGCAAATTTCTTCCTCCATTTGGATTGTTCCCGTAAAATAATCTATATAATGAGTAAATAAAATATAATAAGAATTTAAACTCAATATAGATTATTTAGTACATACTATATTAAGTAGCTTATGTCTTAATACAAACTGCAATATAAATGATAACTAAAACTATTCTACAATATACACATACTATTATTTAACTAAGTTTTTAAACTAAGTCTTGGGGAATATGGAGACTATATGAGGTCTCCAAACATGTCGTTGGATTGGAATTCCATGATCATGTCGTCAACTTTGCTTATGTTGTCCATGTCTTGAGAGATCTTGGAATCCTCTTGTTCCGCTGGAACATTCTTGGAGCAACTTGTTTCTGGAGGTTGATCTGTTGAAGTGAGCTTCAAACTTGTCCCCTTGGACTTGTTTACCTTTGCCAATGGATTTTTGGTAAAGTTCAACCAAATGCTTAGCGGTGTGGCACTTCTTTGTAATATGATTATTACAACCACACCTTTGACAAGCTTGCGAGTTGTCTTTGTGTGCTTGTTTCTTGAATTTGCCTTTACCTTTGTAAGGACCCTTGTAAGGACCCTTATAATTCTGCTTCTTGTTCTTGACCCATTTTCCATTGAAGTTTTTCTTCTTCTTATCACCAAATTTGTTGTCATTCTGAATATTGTGATGAACTTCGAGCGATGGAGCAAGCACCCACGGGCGCATTTGATGATTCTTTGTTAAGAGCTCATCATGCTTTTCTGCTTGAAGTAAATTGTATATCAATTCGGAATATCCGGTGTACCCTCCGTTACGGTATTGCTGTTGCAACAACCTGTTTGAAGGGAGAAATGTGGATAAGGTCTTTTCGATCATCTCTGCATCATCAACAGAGTTGATCACGAAGCGAAATTTAGAACAGATCCTATGAACTACGAGAATTATATTCCGTGACGGATTTGAAGTCCATAAGACGGAGTAGTGACCACTCGCGCTTAGCTTCCGGCAGAATTACTCGCCTTTTCTTGTTCATATCGGTCTTTGAGTGCAACCCAAAGAGCCCTTGAATCTTCTTCCATCATATATTCATTTTTAAGATCTTGATGGAGGTGATGTCTTATGAAGTGTAATGCAGCATATTTGGTTGTATCCGCAACTACGGTATTGAGATCAGGTTCTTGTATGGACCCAATCCAATTTTTGGATGCTAGATAAATCTTTACATCCATAGCCCATGTTAGATAGTTGTGACCATCTCGTTGCAAGTTCACTAAAATCCTTATTGGCAATGTGAGCCATGTCCTACATGAAAGAATCATGTATGAATTAATTTACTCGTGGTAAATTAAACAATATGTGGTCTTTGTAAATTATGCAAAAATATTTGAATCAAGGCATTATAATATATTATTCCTATTTGGTGAGGATTTTTGTATATATAATTTAAATATCACATCATAAGATGATCGCAAATTTTAATTATGGATCATTATTTTATTATATGTTTTATTCAATTTTTTAATGCCTTTCATTTTTTTTATTTTGTATGTTATCTACTTATGAAAGTAGATAGGATTTTTATAATCTAATAAATCAAATATGTGAGTTTATGTATATGTTCTAAAAAATAGAACTAGAAAAACAAGTAAAAATATTTGTGTAGACACAATTATCGAAGTAATTGAACATGGGCGCTAAATGTAGACCTCGATGGTCTAGATGATAGTCTCACACAAATATTTACAATGCAGAACACTAATACATGAAACTACAGGGTCTCGTATGACTAAATTACGTAACTACAATGCATAAATGAATAAATAAATAAAAGCCTAGGGGCTTATGCAGAAATTGTCACAGCTGCGGGCTTGATCTGCAATTTTCAGCCCATTAGGCCCATTAGGCCCATCCGGAAGGTGCACAAGTATAAAAGGGAGGGGATTGGGCGATTAGGGTTTCAAACCCTAACTTCTCTCCTTCCTTTTCCCCGAGCTGCGCCGCCCCTAAGGGCCGACCGCCTCCTAGCGCCGGCCGGAGCTGCCGGCCGCATAGCGTGCCGCCTTCGGGAGCCGGCCGGAGCCGCCGCTCCTTGGTGCGCCGCCCGGGAGCCGGCCGAGGCGCCGCCCTCCGGTGCGTCGGGCCGGGGCGCGTCACGCCGTCCGCCTCCGGGAAACGGCCGGGTCGTCGCCTCCGGGCGCGCCGTTCGCTGTGGGAGCCGGCCGGAGTCGCCGGCCCCATGGCTCGCCGGCCGAGGGCGCCGCATCGGCGCGCGCCGGCCAAGGACGCCGACTCCGGGTGGAGCCGGCCGGAGGTGCGCCGCCTCCGAGGCCGCGCCGCCTCCGGGGAACCGGCCGGAGGAGCCGCCCCCATGGCGCGCCGCCACGCGCGCTAGGCGGAGGGAGGATGAGGCCCCGTCGGGCCCCGGTTGGCCCGTTGCGAGCGCCGTCGGGCCGGGTCGCCGCGCCCCACGCGTGGATCCGGATGCGGCGGGCTCGGATCCGGGCGGACCGGCGACGAGCCGGAGGGCAGCCCCGCCTCCGGGTGGGCTCGGGTGGAGCGCAGCGACCGCCGGGCGGAGGCCACGGAGGAGAGCCCCGGCATCGGGAGTGCCGAGGGCGGAGGTCCTGTCGGCGGTGCCACATCTTCGGGGTTGGAGAAGAAGGCCGGAACGCCGCGCCTAGCCGCCATGGTGGTTGGCCCGGCTCGTGGGCTGGCCACTCCGGCGGGCGGTTCCATCACGGCGATGCCGTTGTTGGGCCCACCCCGGCGGCTCATACGGAAGACGATGCGACGGCGTGGAGGCTCTTCCGCCGGCGTTGGTGTTGGCGAGCGGCCCTCCCTTGGATCCGTCGGTGAGTACATCGGCACACGGCCGACGTTGTGGACGAGGCCGTTGATGTACGGTGGAGTCGCGTCGCCGGGGTTCGAAGAACTGCTGCCGTCGGTGGGGAGAACCGGCGGTGCCGGTGTTCCCATGCGTCGGAAGACGCCGCGACGGCCATGGTCGTGGGCCCGCCCCGGAAGCCGAGGCGATGGAAGACGCTCCGGCGAGCAGGGCCTCCGCCCCGAAGGGGCGGCGACCACGGGCAAAGCGACGGCCTCCGTTGTCGTAGATCGAGCGACGACCGGGCGGCCAAACCGCCGGCGGCCACGACGGCCAAACCGCCGGCGATCGGAGTTGCGGCGGATGCCGCGGAAAGGCTGGAGTCCCCGTTCAACGGGAACGGTGAACAGGATGAAAGGTGAGTTTATGGGATCCATTCTTACCCTGGATGGAGGAAGAACCGACGAAAATCTTCTGCGGCGGACTTCGTTGAAGTCCGGCGATGATTGTCGACGGTGGCCGATTAGCGGCGTGATTAGTGGAGAGACTAAGTGCTGATGACGTGTTGAGAGAGATGTGATGGAGAGAATAATAATTCTGTATTATTGATAGATGGAGGCAGTACATATTTATATCCGGCTACAAGTGGGAGACGCGTCCGTACGAAGAGTCGCGTCCGTACGGACGCGCCCCTGGAGAGTCGGTTCCCCCAAAAGGTGCCTCCTGAATGTTCTAACATATTCTACTTAATTACATTATTAACTTAATTAATTGATCATTAATCACTAATAATGTGTTTCACAACAAAAAGCTTCGTAGCAGAGTGTGATGCCATGAAAAACCTACGACATAGGAATCTTGTCAGGATAATCACAGCTTGCTCAAGCATCGATTCCAAAGGGGATGACTTTAAAGCAATTGTATTTGAATACATGCCCAATGGCAGCTTAGAGCACTGGCTTCACCCTCGTGCAAACGACCAATTAGCGGAGAGGAAATTGAGTCTTCCCCAAAGAGTGGACATACTATTTGATGTGGCTTATGCGTTGGATTATCTTCATTTCCACGGTGCAGCACCAATCGTGCATTGTGATCTCAAGCCAAGCAATGTTCTCCTGGATACCAACATGGTAGCACATGTTGGAGATTTTGGACTTGCCAGGATTCTCGCTGAGGGATGCACGTCTTTTCAAATCGCAACGAACTCCGCGGGCTTCAGAGGGACAATTGGCTATGCTCCTCCAGGTTACTTTTTGTCCAGTTGTTATGCCTATTAAATTATATTATATTCAACCTAGCATATAGTAGCGATTTAAAAAACATAAAAAAAGAATTACATATAATGCCACTAAACTAATTTCTTGTATCATTTTTAGTTCAAGATTATGTCACATTCCCATCTGTTTGTTTCTCACTGTCATTGTTGCATGCAACAGAGTACGGTGCTGGTAATATTGTTTCAACTCACGGAGACATGTACAGCTATGGAATACTTGTTCTGGAGATGTTAACTGGCAGGAGACCAACAGACAACACATTTGATAGCTCTTTAGGTCTCCGGAACTACGCTGAGATGGCCTTAAACAGCAATGTGATGGACATCATCGACATGGAATTGCTCACAGAGGTTGAAAACGATCGTGCGGCCGTGCGTGATCCATCAAGCATCACTAAAAGGGTGGACTCACTGATATCACTACTTAACTGGGCTTGCTGTGTTCTGTGGAGACGCCATCTAGTAGAATGACAACCAAAGAGATAATCAAGGAGCTGCATGTAATCAAGTAGAGGGCTGCTACAGAGTAGACCAGAGCATCCGGCTGCTACTCCTGCGATCGGCGCCGTTTGCTCTGAAGCATTTTCGAATCAAGAATGCACTTTCTGATAGAGAACAATGTTCAAGATAGTGTGTCAAGAACTTTGATGCTGCATTAAAAGATATCGTAGATGTACAATACGCTATGATGTGTTGAAGAACCATTATGAAATGAATGGTTAAAGTGCAGAACATAATAAATCAATTGAAAAGTAGCATGGTTTTCAAGAGCTTTGTTACTCTGTAATGTGTGTGTCAACCAATCCAAATCCTTCTTTATTGTTACCGTTAAATATTTGGATATCCTATTAACTAGCTCAACTCCACATGTTTGCAACTCTAACATTTAAACGATAATTACAGTCCAGAGGAGCTTAGCAAAGTGATGGTTTTTGCTTCAGTTTGATCATTTGATGAAGCACACAAACCCCAATGCCGAACACTTTGATGAAGCACCAACGGTGTCTAACGCATCTGGCTCTGCTGGACCACTCATCGATGTTCTTCTGCTTTCCGATTGCTGGTCATTCACGGCGGGAATTCCTTCACGACGACACAAAGAAATGTACCAAACAACTGGGGAGCGAAGTGGATGTCTCCAAATGGGCCGAAATAGGGCTAAGGATTCGGTCCAGTACATCTAGCGGCCCAGTCCCGTGGGAGGAACCGCCGAATCGAGAAGAGACCAGAACTAGGCGCACGGAAGAAGGGGAAGAAGAAGCAGGAGAACGCGGCGCCGGCAAAGGGGTCATGGAACCGGAGAAGTCGGCGGCGGCTGAGAAGCATCCTATGGACGCGAAGGCCGGAGACCCCGTGGATCCCCACGAACTAGGTACCTTTCATAATCCCTGGTAAATTACAGCGGCATCACGTGGCTAGACCCCCTTTTCCTCTCTTCCTCAAGTACCATGTGTTTGCAGTTTGCGCAAGAAATAGCTTATTCGCGCCTTGTTCTGATGCCCTAATGCTATGGCTCTGATTTGCTAGTTTCCAGCGACGACGAGATAGACTACTCCGTGGAGCCCGAGTTCTACGACCCCGACCTGGATGACACCGATGAGCGGTGGGTGAACAGGCAGAGGAAAGGCCGTACATCCGACGCCGTCCTCAGCTGCCCCGCGTGCTTCACGACCCTTTGCTTGGATTGTCAGAGGTAACCCATTGCAGCTTGATACAGTCCTAGGTTAACTAGGGAAATCTTGGATTGTAAACAGATAGATTTATTAGGTTAACCTATGTAGTTTCTTTTTTGCTGATCAAATTACTAGTGTACTTTATTCAATTTGAGGCATTTGCAGTGATGATTTTCCCTAGGTAGAGAAACTCTCAGTTAACATTATTTGATCATGGTCACGTTGTTTACTTCCTTTGTGAAACAGAGTGCAAAATTGTCATATATGTTGATGAATTGATTGATACTTATAGTTTAAGCCATACTTAGTCTTTTATTTATTCATATATAAGAATATTTGATGTGTATCATACGAGCAGGACTGACTATGTAAGTCCATCTTTTAAGCATAACCAACCTTGTCAATTTTTACTTGTGCCCGAGAATTTGGTGCGTGTTGGGATGGTTTCTGAATTTTGGCATGCCAATTGACCTTTGGTTGCATCCAATGCATTATCCTGTCAATCACTCTAAATCATAGGTAATCAAAATTTGAGAATCAGTTGGGGCACAAAGAAAACAAATCTTTGTTATGCATGTTTATTCTGTCTGCTGTACAGGTAGTAATTTATTTCTGAAAGATACTCCTCTTAGTGTGGGTAATAGAGGAACAGAAACACCCCTGGCCCTGGAAGTGGAAAACATTATTGTAAACTCGTGAGAGACATCTAAACGGCTGGCTTTGTAAACTTGTGGATTATTGGTGGTAGGACTGCATCAATAATCTTAGGATTTACTGTGCCTTCTCAGATCATGGAATTATAGGATTTGTTTCTGCTCAAATTTGTTTGGATTCCATATGTGAAAGTGAAATAGATAAGTTGAATTTGTTTATGAATTACTTAATAGTTGCTATATATGTTTAGAAAGACTTTTTCTGTATGTTTGAATGTAGTATAAGCCTTACCCCCAAACTCTCTTTTTCTCGAGTTTATTGAACACTACACATTTATACTAGTATTGCTGATTTATAGCTTTCTTTGATGTTCAGACACGAGAAGTATGTAAACCAGTACCGTGCAATGTTTGTGCGCAACTGCAAGGTCAAGACAGATCAGATTCTACGGGAGGACAAGGGGAAAAGGAAACACCGCAAGGGAAGGGCTGCTAATTCTTCCGCTACACCAACAGAATGTGAAAACAAGGGGCAAGCTTATCACCCTGTTTGCTGTGAGGTCTGCTCGACCGAGGTTGGAGTGTACGATGAAGATGAAGTCTACCACTTCTTCAATGTCATCCCAAGCAACTCCTGAACGTTGTCCTGTTCTGTGAGGTTTTATTGTAGAACAGGTTGTCGTGGCATGGGTACTGTTTTCTGAGATATCGTTAATGAGTTCATAAAAAGTGATCAGGTACTGGGGGTACCATGTTTTAACTTTCATCCATGGCTGTATGTAGTGGACAAGTTTTTGGATAGGGCTCGCTACATAGTACTGTCTTGTGTTTCATAATGTTTGTGAAGTTATGCTAGATATTAACCAACTAATTTTGTTGATTGGTCATTGCGGCCGATCCATTTAATCCAATAATGTAGGAAGTCGTTGCAGTTGTAGCTTGTCACCTCATGATGAGAATTTGGTCCTGAGGTGGCTTTCTCAGTGTGCTAGAACTGAAGCTGTTTCATCGGATCCTGTATCCAGACCAGGCATTCCATTCATCATCCGTTCTGCGTTCTGCAGATCCATTCCATATCGTGCCAAGAAGTTGCGACGTGATACTTCTAGATGGGATGCCCCGCGCAGGGTGAAATCACAACACCTGAGGAGGACGAACGCCGACATGGCCCTTTTTGGCCAACGAGGCCGTGGAGACTTTTGCCGGCTGGGTCTGCCTCCTCCAATTATACGCAGAAAGCGAGCTGGCGACGGAGACAAGCATATCCAAAACTAGGAAAGCTGGTGGCCCGTCCATTCGCCCCTCCCTTTCAGCACAGGTCATCGTCGCCATGATGCGTGCCGGACCTCGGCCACATCGACCTGCTGGCCCTGCCATACCGAGAAACGCTCCCAAGTCAACCAATTTAATGTGTTGAGCTCACACTCGCCTTCATACTGGTTTTGGTATCCTCGAACATGCGCAACGCCCCGTGGTCGTCGCAGTTAGGCAGCATTTCGTCCGGTAACGACGGAGCTGCAAGCTTGTTCCGTTTAGGGTGCGTTTGGATCAGGTGACTAAAAACGAAAGTGACTAAATTTAGTCAGTTTAGGGACTAAAAATCAAACACAATGACTAAAAGGGATTAAAATCCTTTTAGTCCCATTAGACACCTTCCTGAAGCTAAAAGGAGCTAAAGAAGAATCTGGACACAACTACCCTCTTCATGAAACAACTTACGTGATGTCCTCGGCCCTCTCCTCAAATTACTTAGGGGTATTTTAGTCTTTTCAGAATTATTTATTTAACTTTAGTCTCTTTTAGTCACCAGATCCAAACAAAGGTGACTAAAATTTAGTCATCATTTTTAGTCACCTTGCTCTAGTCATCAGGATCCAAACACAACCTTAGACGATGGCAAATCGATCACCGCATCACCGGCACCATCAGCTGGCGCTGGCACTGCCTCGGCAGGTCGCGTCAGGCCGTGGACTCGTCCCGGTCTCCCGTGCTCCCGGCCGCCGACTCAACCGTGCGTATTACGTCCCCGTCGCCTCGTTGATGGTGTGGCTACGCAGCCCTGGGCCCCCACGCCCCGAACCCCAAGTCTGGGGCGGGCATCGTGCACTGTACCGCGGGTCGACGTCCATTCAGGTCACAACTTGGCGGCAGGGCCATCCATGGCCTGTGCGCAGTCGCACGCATGGCAGTGGCATGATAACGATTTTCTAGTAGGCCAGCGGCGAATTCCGCACAGCCGCCAGCAGCGCGCCCCATCATCCGGTGTCGATCGGCCCCCGACCTTTTCGATCCCTTCTCCACTCCACGCGAAATCCGTCTTGATCTTGTGTTGCAAAGATCAGAGCTGGGTGGAAAGACAGGGGATCTCTCGGCGCAGGTCAGGTTGCTGTACCCGCACAGTTGATTTGTTTCACCGCCATATGGAAAAGATATTTGTATATGCGGCAGCAGGCTCTTTCGCGGCCGTCTAATCCCGATTGCGATGTGATACGACGGTAGGCTTCCTATTTGTAAAAGACCTGCAGATTCCAGCAAAGTGAGGGCTACTGGACCCAGATTCCCATGTGGCCTGCCCCCCCCCTATGGGTACTGTGCTGCTGCAACCCGGCCCTCTGCTCTGCCGCTTCTACCCCTCTGCCGTGCCTCGCGCTTTCAAACAATCTGGGTTAACAACTTTCAAAATCTGCGTGATAACTCGTTTTACTACAGTAATACTACCCCTGTTCCTGTAAGAGGTTCATGTATTTACCGTCAGTGTTACATGAACGATTTTCCTTCGGTTACCTTGTTTTGTGATAACCTCGTTGCGTGTCTTTTGTTGTGGAACTGGTACTCATGCCAACTGTACTATTGGTAAGCTGGGGAAGCAATACGTCCATCAAAATACGTACGCATACAAAGTGGAGTAGTAGAGTACACCGTGCACGGTAAGAAAGTGAGCATCATGATAATTTTGTGTAATGATACATGAGGTCCATTATAAATCTACCCGGCGTGTCCCTCTCCCCATCACCTCAAAACCTGTCCAACCCCACAGGTCCACCTCGCCCTCCCCTAGTCCTCCAGCGAGTCGATTAAACTCCGCTCCAGCAACGCGACGAAGCGACAGGCGCCATGGCCACCCGCGACGTCTCCACCACCGCCGCCGCCATGTTCCACGTCTACCAGCCCCTGCAGGTCCATTCGACGGCGGCGCCAGCGCCATCGCCGTCAGACGGCACGTTGGCCGTCGTCGCCTCGACGCCGCCGGGGAGCAAGGCGAAGAAGCCCGCGCAGGGCGGCAAGGACCGGCACAGCAAGGTGAACGGGCGCGGGCGCCGCGTCCGGATGCCGATCGTGTGCGCGGCGCGCGTGTTCCAGCTCACCCGCGAGCTCGGGCTCAAGTCCGACGGCCAGACCATCGAGTGGCTGCTCCGCCAGGCCGAGCCCTCCATCCTCGCCGCCACCGGCTCCGGCACCACCCCGGCCGTCTTCGTCTCCTCCTCCGCGCCGTCCACCTCCTCCTCCTCCTCGCACTACCACCACCACCAGGCCGCCACCATCCTCGGCAAGCGCCCGCGCGACGAGGGCGCCGCCGACGCCTCCGCGTTCTGGGCGGCGCTGCCGGCGCCGCGCGCGGAGGCCGCGTGGGGATTCTCGCCGCTGGAGGCGGCGCAGGCCGCGACGTACGTTCCCATGGCGCAGGCGCACCACCTCAACCTGCTAGCCGCGCTATCCGGCGCCGCCCGGCGCGCCGAGGAGGAGACCCGGTGATTCTCTGACGCGCTCGACGCTTCACTCCTGCAGTGTGTTCTCGGTAGCTTTTCTTCTGGATTTGTGTGCGCTTCTCAGTCAGTCGGTGTGTGTGTTGTTTCCATGATTTGAGGAAGATTGATGGTGCCAACTGCCCAGCTCTTTCTAATCATAGTATGTAAATACGAGTGAGTCCTTTTGGATCTTACTACTGCGTTCCAGTGCCTCGCGCCAGAAAGAGGATCTTCTTACATTCCTGTAGCTTGAGTTTACCATCTGTATTAGGTTCTCTGTGTTTTTGTGATTCCACCAAGGAACTTTGTCTGTACCAAGCCCCAGGTCATTTAGTAAGGTAGCGTTTGGTTGCGGTACGAAATCATACGTGAACGGAACCATCCTGTATCTGACATGGTACCTGTGTTTGCTTTGTTGAATGGAACGAGCTCGTTCAGGATAGCATGGTTCAGATTCGTAGAATATTCCACGGAGATGTTGCACCATGCGGTGCGGGCAAAAATGTCGAACCATTTCATCCCGGATGAGCGCGCGCGTTTCTTCACCTCCGCGACGAGCGCGCGCATTTTCCGTTCACCGCTCGGACGAGCGCGCGCTTTTTCCTTCACCTCTGGCCTGAGCGCGCGTTTTTCTTTACCTCTATTTATCTTTCCTTCCCCTCTGGTTCACCTCCTCTCCCGAACTCATTCTCCTCTGCAGTTCCCCAGTTCCCCACACATCGAACTCAGTTCGGCCGTCACCGGCGGCCAGCAGCAGCAGGTACGGCAGCCAAATCCCTTCATCTTCCCGTAGCATCTCACACCCCAAAGCAAGAGTATTTATTTCTCTTTCTTTTTTAGGCAGGGAAAGGGATTTCGTTGGTTGGATCTCTCCCTCAAACCAAGGTACAAATCCAAAATCTCTCTTTCTTACAGCATATGGATCTCAGTCGTGGATATGGAATGCTGGATCTAGCCGTCGTGTGCTCTTTTTTTTTCCTTTTTTTCTTGCAAAAAATGGTTGCTATGGCCTTATTTATGCCTGTGCGTGTCTTCTTTTTTATTTTGCATGAACCGGATTAGCCACTGTACATGCTTTTGCTTGAGTGTTGCTATCAGTGCTCGAGCACCTATTGTTTTGCTAATCTTCCTCCATCTTCGTGCGGCATTTGTCATGTAGATGGACATAAGGAAGACTAAAAGGAGAAAATTAGCTGCGATGCTTGTTGTTAGCTCTGCTGCATATGTGGCTTCTTGTATTGTCGTGCTTTTTGTGGTGTCAAGATTATTAAGAAACAGAAACAAAAGAAAGCGTATTACCTATGGGTCAATAGAGGAGAGGGATAAATCTAGAATTGACTACCTGAATACAAAAATTTATAAGGATGACACAACCTGCACTAAAATGATAAGGCTGAAGAGAGAACCTTTCTTTCGATTGTGTCAACTTTTGAGGGAGCGAACTTTGCTCCGTGACACGGTACATGTATGCATCGAGGAGCAGGTTGCTATGTTCTTGAATACAGTTGGACACAACCTAAAGAATAGGCTAGTTGGTACAAATTTTACTAGATCTGGTGAAACAGTTAGTCGATATTTTGGCTTAGTTCTCCATGCTATAGGACAGCTAAGAAGTGAGCTTATTCAACCACCTTCACTGGAGACCCCTGCCAAAATTGAAGGAAACCCAAGATGGGATCCATATTTTAAGGTATGATAAATTAAAAAAAAACCTTAAACATATCTAGTCAAAACTATTGATTTCTGATTATTTTTTTCCATTTTGGTTTCTGAAAAATAGGATTGTATCGGTGCTATTGATGGAACACATATAAGAGCATCTGTTAGTAAGTCTATGGAGGCAGCCTTTCGTGGTAGGAAGTCATTTCCTACACAAAATGTGATGGCAGCCGTAGATTTTGATTTGAAATTCACATATGTGTTGGCTGGTTGGGAGGGGACAGCACATGATGCTGTTGTTTTAGCAGATGCACTAGAACGTGACAATGGCCTACGAGTCCCTGAAGGTAATAACACAATTTTTTTATAGACATAGTTTCTGGCCATAGCACTTTAATTTGATCACCGTTTTTGATAATATATTAGGAAAATTCTACCTAGTTGATGCTGGATATGGAGCTAAAACTGGATTCATGCCACCGTTTCGTGGTGTACGATATCACTTGAATGATTTCGGGGCCAATCCTGTGCAAAATGCAGAAGAATTGTTCAATCTCGGACACTCTTCTCTACGGGTGACTGTTGAACGTGCTTTTGGATCACTCAAGAGGAGGTTCAAAATTCTTGATGACGCAATCCCATACTTCCCCTTCCCTGTCCAAGTTGATATTGTCTTAGCTTGTTGCATTCTTCACAACTGGGTTCTTTCTCAAGGAACGGACCGCTTCATTCTATCTGAAAATAACTGGACACCAAATCCTCGAAGGACGCCTAGGCAAGAAGCACAGGACCATAGATTGATGGTTGACAAGAGGCGATTGATTGCTGAAACAATGTGGGCAGATCGCCAAAACTACTATGGCCATCAAGTGTAACAAGAAAATCTGTAGTGAACATTTGTGTTTTGTTTTCTGAAATTAATGTACCATTGTGCAATATGAACCTCTTTGTCATGTTGGAATACTATGTTTGGTTGTTCTGCTAGGATTCAGTTGCTGAGTTAAATATTATTAATATTTTATTGCTTGGTTATAAATGTGTTCCTGTGTTATTTCTTAGATGGAACAGCAGGGAGACAACATGGTTGCCAATGGTGGGGGTGCTGTTCAGTGGACAGCTGCAGCGTCAAGTTTCGTGCTTACCTACTTATCTCAACTTGTTGCCAGTGGCGCTAAGACTTCTACAGGCTTTAAGCAAGTTCATCTTAATGCATGTGCAAAGGCTCTGAATGAGACTATGGGCTCACATTACACTGGTACCCAGGTTGGCAACCATCTCAGGAAGTGGAAAAAGATTTATGGAAAAGTTGAGAAGCTGAAAAACTTGAGTGGTGCTCTTTGGGTTGAAGAAACTTGCACAATATCCCTTGAGAAAGAGCATTACATCGGTCATGTCCAGGTTAGTTTCCTTGCTGAAATTCTTTTCACATAACCCTTGACTGTTTTTCTGAAAAAAAAATCTTATTATGCATCTACTGTCATCTAGGTCCACCGTGATGATGCCAAATACTTGAACACTCCAATCGAGCACTATCATGAGATGGCAACTATTTTTGGCAATAGTTTGGCTACTGGTGCTTATGCTAAGGGAGCATATGATCCTCTTGCTACATAGTTTACTGAAACAGAGAATGGTGATATGTAGGAGATAGTGAAGTCTCTTATATATTAGGATGTGGCAACCTAGTAAATATTTTGCTAACCACAACTAGTACGGTGATTATTGGTATGTAAGCATAGACATGGGCTGGTGGTGCTTGGTAGGGTCAGGGTGGTGCGACCTAGTATATATTTTGCTAACGACAAGCTATTGTGGTGGTTAATGGCTTGTAAGCATGCACTTGTGCTGCTGTTATTTAGTAGGGCGGAGTTGACCTAGTATATATTTTGCTAACCACAAACCGTTACTATGGTGGTTAATGATGTAAGCATGCACTTTATGCTGGTACTTGCATGTTTTATGTTCTGGAAATGAAATAGTGACATTGCTGTGCTAGTTGGAAAAGTCATGACCTGAGTATTTTTTCAATGCGAGTTCACACGGTTTTTTATTTGCTCAAATAAAAAAATTATTTATCCATTTTAGGATTATAGAACTTGAATCAAGTTCATGGAGGTAAAGTTACCATTTTTGAGAGAAGGCCACCACATCATGACTTATCATCCAACCAAACAAAATCTTGTACCATCCTATACCATTTCATTCAGTCAAGCAAACAAAATCATGGATCATTCTGTACAGCCTACCAAACAATCAACCTGAACCATCCTATTCAGGATCAAACCATCAGCTGAACCATCCCATCCAGGATAAATTTGGTTCGTGCAACCAAACACTGCCTAACATGATTTCACAAAGTTGGCAGTCTTTCGGGTCATTTATTATTCCTAAGCTAATCAATGACATGATTTCATGTACTTATCCCCCATGCTTAACTTTCACTATACTATTCCTCTTCTCAAGGAACACCAGTAGTACGTACTGGAGCGGTAGACAGATGGAGATCTTTTTTAAAGGAATTGGTCCGGTTGGCCATCATCCAGTCTGCAGATGAGCAGATTACAGCAATGATAACACTGGGGAATCCCAAAGGAATTCCATTTCCCTCCCGTCGTCGGTCGCTTTTGCCCGCGAGACCTCGCTTTCCCGCTTGCGGCTCCGAGGGGAAAGGAAAGGAAAGGAAGGGCGGCAAAAGCCTGCAGCTGCCGCCCGCCTCTGAAAGGTCGAGGCCGTTGCTGCTGCGCTCCTGTGCTGTGCACCCGGTTCGCGTGTCAAAGCTGGAGGCAACTTCGCCTCGGCCTCCGAACTGCAAAGACGCATCTGTCCATTCGGCGTCTCGTGCAGCGTACCGCCTCTGGCACTGCTGTGGCACAGCCTCCAACCGGTACAAGACTGGTAAGGAAAGGTTGACTCCGCCGGCGACGGTAGATCCATGCTGCCCACGGCGCGGCGGCAAATGGTTTCGACGTTGCCCAATACGCGCACCGCTGGCTAGAGTAACCAAACATGCCTTTGCAGGTGAGTGGCTCTGAAGTGTTTGCTGGAGGGGGAAAATCGAAGGCGGTAAAGCAAGAATCGGGCCACACGGTCAGAGGCTGCACCAACAAGTACTGTAGGACATGGGGCAGGCGTATCTCTGTAGAGTACGTACGCCTGCTATGTTGATCAAGTACTGCTGCCTGCCTGCCGGCCCGTACACTGGAGTACCGTATATACGGATAAGGAGGAGGGAGGGCTTGGTCGTGGCTCTGAAAATCAGGAGACTGACCCGGCGTCGCTAGGAGCATCCAAGACAGATACGAGTACAGAGAATACAGGCCCGCGGAGTAGGGACCCGGCTGCTCGGGCTTTCAAAACAGTGCACTGCAGCCTTCTCCTGTTCCCCGTGCCGTGCGCCTGCCCGCTGCCTGACCTGACCGGCTGGTGTACGCGCGCGCCGATGCATACATGTTCACCGAAAAGCGTCGGCGCGCGTGACTGAGACGAGACCGGCCGGGCATCGGTCCTTGCTGCCGCCTGCTGGGATCCCAGAGCACGGTGCGGCGCGATGCCCGGCGCCCCGGTCAGGTTCGGGCTGGCGCGCCGTACCGTACCGCTGCCGTGCCTCGTCCTGCCTGCCGGTCTCGTCTGCCGGCCAGCACCAGCGAAGGAGGCCAGCGAGGAGCCGCTGCGCACCTGCATGTGCGGCATGCATGCACATTCTACCCGCTGTCAAAAGCGTGGTACTGCCGCTGCTCGGCGCGCGGACTCCCTCGGCTCGCTCCGGCAACGACCAGCAGGCGGTAAGTACACGCGCGCACGGCGAGGCGAGGCAGCCGCGCCGCAGACCCCGCAGTAGCAGTACTGGGCTTTGGGGCGCCGTGCCGTGCCGGGCGGGGGTGCATCGGCGCCGCGCGCGGCAGTGGATAAGGAGAAGCGAAGAGGCGTCTGCGGTCATCAGCTTGGTCGAGCGACAGTGTGGTGCAGGTGAATTCAGCTGAGCGCCTGAGCCTGCTGCAAGCCGCTCGGCAGTCGGGACGCGGTGGTGGTCCTTCGGCAACTGAGGCCTGTTGGTTTTCAGGTATATAATTTTTAGAGGGTCAAATCAAAGAGAATTTTATTATTTTAGAGTATTAAATAAAGTCTAATCTCGAAACTAATTGCAGACCTCCTATCTAATTCACGAGACGAATCCAATGAGGGTAATTATGGTGTTATTAGAAGATATTTACTGTAACATCACTGTAGCTAAACATAGATTAATTAGGATCATTAGATTCGTCTCGCAAATTAGAGGGATCGCGACATAGGTTTTGTTATTAAATTAATAAAAATACTACTAAATAGTAAGATTCTTTTTGATATGACAAGTATATAAATTTTAGAGGGTGGAAACGAACGGACCTAACACACATGACGCGCCGCGCTCTGTTTCAAACGACCTCTATTCCTGTTTTGCGCTATACCAGGAGTCACGTGCCATGCCTTGTGGCCTCGTCCAAGTGCATTTCCGAATATGGTAGTATTAAGTAACTATATACAAGATTCTGTTATGAAATTCCCAATAAGCGGGGATAGCTCAGTTGGGAGAGCGTCAGACTGAAGATCTGAAGGTCGCGTGTTCGATCCACGCTCACCGCATTGTTTTACTCATTTTTTTGTGCTCTTTTCCCCCAATCCCCCATATTCCTTTTCTTCCCCACTTTCCAGGTTATCCCCTCCCTCCCCTGTCCGCCGCCGCCACCACCCTTCTGCCTCTTCGATTGAAGCAACACAGGGCGGCTACTAGCTTGAATGTAAGCCTTCCTCAAACCAGCGTTGTTTATTTCGTTTTCTTCCGTCGCGCTCCCATATTAAGATTGTGAAACTGAGCTTCTTTGCAGCGGCAAGGAAGAACCTAGGTCATAGCAGCTACTGTTCTTTAAGCTTAGATCCAGATACTGTTTCGTTAATAGTACTTACGCGCACTGAGTTTTAGAGCGAATTATTTTCGACTTATTCATGATTTTTCTGGAGGTTTCATTGATCTATGTACGATTTATTTGGTTAAAATCTAGGTTTTGATTTTTCAAAAAGAAGCTATAAGTTTGGTAAACGGGCGTTGAATTGGAAACGCTCGAGACAGATTTGTTTTTCCTGCTTTCTGTTACCAAGATATTGAGTCAGCTACCAGGATCTTAGGACCAACTGCAATTTAGGATGTTTATCAATACCTGTCAGCATGGAGTATTTGTTTTTAGAATTCAAGAACTGAATCTTCTCTCTCTTGGATGTCATAATATGAGTATCTGCATCATACTATTACAACCTACTTAAACTAGACAACAAACATTTGAGATTATGTTATAGGCAGTACGTTTTTCTATATTGTGATGCATCGGTGACATTTATATCAGTGATGATGCTCACCAAATGAGTTCTTAGCATCGATTGTGAGACGGTCGTGCTTAAACTTCAATGTTCCTATTCCTGTACGAAACTTAAGATCATGTATCTATGATGATATTGCATAACCAGTGGCTCTTGATACCACATACAGTTAGGAAATTGGCCAGACCTCAGCTATGATGGGATCACGAGGAGCCGGTGCTGTTCTTTCAAGAGCCGCCCGGATGAGGCAAAAGTTGCAGTGTGCTTTGGAGGCCAGTGCCCTAGATATCGAAGACGTCTCTTACCAGCATGCCGGCCATGCAGCTGTCAAGGACAATGCAAATGAGACACATTTTAACATCAAGGTAATCTCACCAAAATTTGAGGGGCAGAGCCTTGTGAAACGTCACAGAATGGTATACGATCTTCTGTCTGATGAGCTGAACTCAGGTCTTCATGCTATCTCCATTGTCGCAAAAAACCCGAAAGAGTCAGGACTCTGATTATCCAAGCCTAATGAGCAGTGCATTGTGTTTCAAAATAAATTGACTGCAGCAGTACTATGTAACCATGAATTGATGGTCAAAAAATCGCGATAATATGTTGCGTTCATGAAAACCTTGTTTTATATCACTTATGGTTCATGGTCATGAATTATCTAGATAATAATTTTTTTTGTGTCACAGAATTATTGTACTAGCATGTATGAAATTTGTTTCTTCTATTCAGTACACCTCACAATATTTTTCCAGTTAGGTCTGCTGGCATCATTTGTTGAGCTGGATATTTTTATGCTGCTAATTTAATGATAGTCATGCTCATGTCCCCTGCCACTGATTACGGATACATAATCGTGTAATGATAATGAATAATTGGTGCAGCTGAGTCATATACAGCGTACCGTCGCTAAGGCTATTCAAGCATGAATCATTTATCAAGGGAAAGTTATCTATCTGCAACTGTTTTCTGCAGCATCATGTCTTAGTGTGATACGGAGATTTGCCATCATGGAATCGCCTAGTATTCATGCTTTTCTCCATCGTCAATCTTGTTACCGTGCTCACGATTTCCAGATGACAACTGCTGTAGTCTGGGCTACTTGTCTGCCCTTCAGATAGACAATGTGTCATTCGCGAGGGCATGCTGCAGGCTTTGGCAATGGCAAGGCTGCAAGACTATTTGCAAACAGCATTTTTTGCTTGCTATACTTACTAGAAAAACCATGAGCATGAACAGGAACGCAGAATGACAGAGATCACTGGCCATTCTGCTTTCGTTCTAACAGTTAACACCTTTTCTCCGTTTCCGGCTGTACGAACTGAGTCACGGGCTATAATCTATCTCGCTCCCTTTATACTTATTAGTATGTGGAATTTTTTAATATTCCATTTGGATAAAAAACTTAATACAGGCTTGAGTGAAAAAAGAAATAAAAATAAAGCAGTAGAACGCGGTATTTGAAGAAATTGCGAATTACAAAAAAAATGCCCCCACGCAGGATCGAAGAAATTACGAATTACAAAAAAAGATGCCCCCACGCAGGATCGAACTACGGACCTTCAGTTTACAAGACTGACGCTCTACCACTGAGCTATAGGGGCCATGTTGGATTTGCTGTCCGGGAGTTGTTTATATAACCTTATCTATTCACGGACGGTTCCAATGTGATTCGGCCATCCAGTATGAAATGGCTTTTCGCTAACTACTTCTTTAAGTCTATTAAGCCTGGAGTTCAATATATATTAATACAGACAATACACACATAGCTCCATATAAGGAAATTTCTTTTAATGCTATAATAGCAGAATTTGCAAGAATGATACTGTATTACATAATTCTAAAGCAAGCTAACGTGAGCAATAATCCTCTGCGGAAGGATGCATTTATTCAACATCTTCCTCCTTGTGAATAACAAGCTCGCCTTCAGTGAATTCGCATGGCTTGATTGGCACAGATAATTGTTTGCGCATTTTTCTTATAACAAATGCCTCTGTTTCTTCGCATATAGTGACCACGATACCTTTCCTCCCGAGACGTCCAGTTCTTCCTGCTCTGTGGGCGTAATGTGTGGAGTCAGTTGGAAGGTCCAAATTAACCACAAGATCACATTCGGGCACATCCAGTCCTCTAGCAGACAATTCATTTGTAACTAGAACTCTGAATTCACCATCCTTGAATTTTTTCAGGACTGTAGACCTTGCTAGCTTTCCAATATCTCCATGGAGCTCAGTAGCTTTGATACCACGAGCCTCCAACTTAAATACAACATCCTTCAGTGGCTTGGTGTTGTTCATAAATGCAATTACTGTCTGAGCTTCCAGAGCATGGATGCATCTTCTTAAAGTGTCAACTTTGTGTTGAGCCTTGGTTGTGCAGTAGTAATGTTCCAGAGATGGGGGTAAGCTACCAACAGCCGCTTGATTTACGGAGTTTGATGCCGAGCTGGAGTTAGCATCAGTCTGGGATAACACAGGTCTTGGAACAGTGACAGAGGCAAGTGGAACTACACTCTTAGCTCTAACGAGAACTGGATCATGACCCCAAGTCCTTGCCGCTCGTATAACTGAAAATGGTATTGTTGCAGAAACCAAGATAGTCTGACGCTCAGATCGCCTAACAAGTGGGCCAAGAATATCCCTAGACGAAGTACCTGATTTCCTTCCAACATGCTCCAGAATTCTATGCATATCCTCACGGTAATTAAACGACAAGAGTTGATCAACTTCATCCAGCACAAGAAAGCGGCAGCTATGGGTGTGCAGCTTACCTGCTGCTGAAATTTCAGAAATACGGCCAGGTGTTCCAACAACAATAATTGGCTTGTTCTTCTTCAATGCTTCTTCTTGCCTGGACCGATTAGCACCACCAACTAGTTGCTGAACAAGTCTCTTATCATTAGGACCCAAAATCTTCTCCACTTCACGCACAATCTGCATTCCTAGTTCCCTGGATGGAGCAACAATAACTGCTTCTATACCTGATCTTTTCTCTGAATTACCGTTTTCTATAGGCCGCTTCAGGGGCCTATTTCGGAGAGGATTGGGAGAAGGTAAGCAAGTGTTTTCCCTGAGCCAGTATATGACTGGATCACCACATCATGCTTTTGTGCTATGATAGGAATAGCAGCAGACTGGACCTCTGTCGGAGCTGTCAGACCTTCCTTGTTGAGCCTATCAACAAGCAAAGGTGGTAAACCAAGCTCTTCAAATGACTTTGCTGAAAAAAGAGCTTCATCTACCTTCAGTGTCTTTCTTATTCCAGCTGACTTTGGTAAGGAAGTCTTTGTTGGTCGGACATTAAGGGATGAAACCTTCGGCTTCAAATTGACAGAAGATATTCTTGAACTTGATTTTGGAACTCCAGTTCGTGCCATTTTTTCCTTTTTCCCATATTCAACTTTGCTTTGGACTTCTAGGCTAGCAAGAGTTAGTCGTCCGCCTCTTTCTTCTACAATATGACTACTGCACCCAGCAGTCTGATGAAATCCAGCTGCTCGTGGTAGGGAAAGCATCCTTAATGGACGATTGTCTCCCAGAGCAAAGCATGACCGGGAGGATGCCAATGCAAGAACATTTCGGTGGATTTGCCCAAGCCGCATTTGCACTACTCCGTGATAACCACCGCAAAATTATCTTTCACACTTATTACAAGTTATAGCAAGTTTCTCTTGGCCTGTGGAAGAGTCAGGTAAGCAGATTAGATGGAAGCTTTCTAATAAGACAAATATACGAAATGTACCAATGCATGATACATATATTAGACCGCACATCTGTTGGATATCAGGTTTACAAGTGTAAATTAGATAAATACGGAATTAAAATTCAAGGGTTACCCCAAAAAAAAAAAACTCAAATCCACATCACTAATACAATACAATAACAGCACACGGTACATTTACCAAATTTATGTGAATCATAGAAAGATAAGACCAACAATATGGGAATTGATAGTATTGTTACTAAATTTATGAGAAGCAACACAAGATTAACATTGCCTCCTTTCTTATGTAAATACCTTTCTAGTACAACATAGGAAAGAATTGACACTACTTTCTAGTACAACATAGGAAAGAACTGACACTATGGAGGCTCAAATACCCGCTCTCTTACCAAAAGGCTCTACCTGCTTCCGTCTTCCTGCAAAATCTAATAACAGAAAATAAATCTGATGTATGAAAGTTTTTCAAGATACTTCATATTAAACTAAACTATGTAAATTTCTCCCTAGGAGGCATGCTAAGAACGACCAACCAAACATCATGTGACTTATCAAAGATGGATAGCGGCAGATTATACATAACACCCGTCCGGCCTGGTCAGGGGCCAAACAATCAAGGATAACTTCTTGCTGTCAGACACCGGCCAGGCCGCACTTGTGGAGCACCCCTAACTACTAATACGCTATTGAGAATAGGAATCTGAGAAGAAATCGGATTACCGTGTTAAAGGTTGGAGAGGACTGCCGCCAGGAGAGTGGGGCGAAATCGGCAGCGTCCAGTAGAGAGAGCGGCGGCCGGTGTGGGCGGTGCGGTGGCAGCCGCAGGATGCGCGAGTAAGCCAATCACAAGGCGGGAGCTGCCTCGGCCGAGGAAGAGACGGTAGGCGGAGACTGGCCGGTGGATGTGACGCTCGTGTGCGCGAGGGAGAAGTGATTCAGGGGGATAGGAGCAATCTGGGCGTGGGGAGATGGGGATGAGGTTTGGAGAAGAACGGTGATTGAGGGTTTTGGGACTTGAACCCACCTGTCAGCAAGAGATATGGGCCGATAAAATGAGGCCCGTTTACCTGCTCAACGCTCAAAGGGGATGCTGCAACTAGAATTACATATTCGAATTGATCAGCAAACACCAAGCAAGGCTGCAATATTAATCGTTCTGATTGCTTCAATTGAAAACAAAGGTCGAGGTGTCAGATTTCCGATAGATGTATTCAAGATGCATCCATGCGGTGTTACCTGAAAGCGTAAGCATGAGGATCTGGAAACGACGCAGACCGAAACGGAGCTGGAACATGTCGGCTCATAAGTTGCAATGTGTTTTCCTCCTCGAAAACGCAAGAGAACCGTGAGACATGGTACTAAGATGGATATAAAATATTTCTACAGCATATCAAACTCGAGAAAACACACACACGCTGCAATGTACATTTAATTCAATTTAAATTTATGTATTATCAGCATCCAACGACACACTGTGTTCACGTTCATAGACTAATGAATCACTGGTGCTGCTTCTAAGGACTGATGAACCACATGACAAGTGAGCTCGACACTGCACGGGTGTAACGATGGAAGATTAACAACAACGTCAAGCACTCTTACAAATGATGCAGTATTATTTCAGGCATGGACCTCAAAGTTCACATCGATCTCAGTCAATATGGCTGTTCCCGTAGCGGGTGCTAGAAGAATACAGAAGATGGGTCAGAGTCCAGCAAGCTCCCGTCGAAATTCACCTTGCAGCCTCTGGGAAACAGCAACCCAGCTTGCTCACAGCTGTCCCGTGTAACCAACGGCAATGATCGCAAATCAAGGTACTCTAGAGCCTTGCAGGATTCAATCACACTCCTTATTCCTGCAACTGTGAGCCTAAGACAGTTGTTGATCTTCAGAATCCTCAATTCAGACTGAAATCCATTTCCTTCGCTATACTGAAATGATGAGTCGGTTATTTGGTTACAGCATCCAACATCAATAGCCACAAGCAGTTTACAGTTCCAGAGCAGGCTTTGCAATGATACATCTGTTATTTTCAAGCACCAGTCCATTCTTAGGCTCTTTAAGCTGCTGGAGCAGGCATGGGCAAGTGCTTCTATGGATAAATCGCTAATGTTGCGACATCCACCAATGACAAGACATTCAAGGTTATGGCAGAACTTAGCTAATGAATATATGGAGTTATCTCCAACTTTGCTGCAGTCCATCAGCTTTAATGATACCAAGCAAGATGAAGAAACCTCTGCAATTTTACATATTCCAGAATCACCAACTTTGCTGCACTTACTTATGTCTAATGCTTTTATATGACGACAACCATCAGCAAGGGAAGATATACCAGCATCTGTTATGTTATTACATCCTGCAGCTCCAAGCTCTTCCAATTGCAAACAACTCTTTGATAGAGCAAGCAATAAATTATCAGTTATTAATCTGCAACCTGAGATGTGCAGCTGCCTCAATTTTTGGCAACCCACTGCAACCGCCTTCAAACCTTTGTCACTAATCTTTATGCAGCGAGAAACATCAAGGGACTGGAGAGATGACAGTCCCCCTCCTAATTTGGCCAGTCCAACATCAGATATACCTGCAAGACACATCAACAGTTGCTGCTGTAATACTCCATAGATTTGTTTAAAGAAATAGCAGAAAATTCTCATATAAATCAGTGATTACTAGATCCGACAAATGAATAGAAATTCCAGACGTAGTTGTTCAGTTTATGAACATGCATGTAATCAAACAAAATGCAAAAAAATATAATATAGATGTCATAACTCATAAGATCATTTCTTGAACCAACTTTAGTACACATAGAAAATACTTTAAGATCATTTCTTGAACCAACTTTAGCATAATTGTGACTACAGTATACATCTGAGATTCCAGTACACGGGATTAACAATCTAAATATCCAAGAATAATTGAACCAATTTCTCGTGATGTTCTCAGAAATGTACTATAAACAACCAGTGTAATATTGTCATATTCACCAAGAAGAAACTATTCTCGTCACTGAAAAGAAAACATTATTTTTCTAGACAATTCGCAGACAAGATCAGCAGATCAGAGTATGAGTCATATGTTAGTAGTTGGCTATAGAAGAGACGGTGACCTTTGCAATTTTGCAGGGCCAGGACGCGCAGGTTACGGAAGCTCCCGGCGATGACGTCAAGGTCGTTGTCGATGACGCCGGGGTAGAAGGAGCGGGAGGGAGACTGGGAGAGGTCGAGCTCGAGGATGCCCGGGAAACGCACGGCGAGGCGGCGGAGCATTTCCGGACCGGCGCGCGCGCGCAGGCGCTGCCGCTCGGAACTCTGGATCCGGAGCCAGCGTCGGCACACGAGCCCGAACGCGTCGCGCTCCGCCTCCGGCCCCAATCGGGCGAGAATTGCGCGGAGCTCGTCGTCTGTAAGCACATCATTGATTGGGGCGGCCTCGCCGGCAGCCGGTAGCGCGGACATGACTGGTTACAGGAGACTGCAGTCGGTAGCCCTTCGTCAATGATGTTGCAGAGTTTTATAAAAAAAAAATGCTGCAGAGATGTACACTGGCTACTGACTAGTGAAAGCACCCTATTTAACTTCAGTTCAAATAATTTTTAATGACGAATTATCTAAAAAATATTTAAAACCATCTATTCTTCTCTTATTGAACATATATAAAATGTCTATTACATTCAGCCCCTTTATTGGGACTTGGGAACACCTAAAAAAATAATTACAACAAAGTCTCCTCGCATTGATGAAGTCAAGGCAGCTTCAAAGAAAGAAACATGCACAATCAATATTTGAGTCATAAGTGGTCTAACCAACTATAACGGAATATTTTGTTAGTTGAATGCACCTACAAACCTCCATGTAACCTTGTTATGAGAATGAGGATCCGTGTCCGATGTCTCACTCTCACTATTGAACTCAAATCAACAATGGACGAAGAACCCAACATAAGGGATGCAAAACTTCAACCCAATTTTTAGGAAGGAGGAAAACCCTCACAACATCTTGAATAGAAGGATATGTTGACAGTAAAGTCATTACCGGAGAAAGCTTAGAAGGAAGATATTAAAAAAACCTAGAATGACAAAATCACTTAAAGATACATTAACTTCACCAAGATTCCTAACTTATAGACATGCAATCTCCTTTCGGCCACGAGCAAGTGCACCTCCTCCTCCGAGTGTCAATTGTGTATGCTTATGTGAAGATTGGACCCTCCGACAATCATATAAATCAAATATTTGTTTTTAAATGATGGCATTTTGGGGATAAATTTTGTTTTGAGAACAAATTTTTAATCTATATGTACCCCTCTTTGCATGTGTGCACCGATGAAATACTAAAGTTGTTTTATGAATCGGTTGTGGTGGGTCGCCACAAGACAAAGAGAAAAAACACCATCCATATTCAAAATAATTATTAAGCATTCATCATAAACGAGATCTTATTATTACATTAGACACGCATAAACGCGCATATATGTAAAAAATTCACATGATGCTAGCTAGTATGCTTATGAAACACAATTGCATATGGATCATTACTTATGACCAACCATTTATGTCCATCTATATCAACATGCAGACCTAGATCATGGCACCGTTTGCCGTCCTCCGGCCAACTAGCACAAGATACAAGCTTGTAATGATACCATGGTGATGTGGTGAGCTTCTCCACGCGGAACACTTTGCTTGATCGTGGGTGGGCGCCCAAGCGATCCATCCTCCCAGCGCCACATGCCACCGCATGTCAAAAGGTTCTTGCAAACGGAGATGCCACTCTTTGGGAATCTCTTGACAATCGGAGCTGAAACCCATGCCATGGAAGTTGATCTCGATGTCGGTTGAAAGGCGGAGCTTGCTAAGGAAGGGAATTGGTGTGATCGACACGGTACGCTGTAATGGTCATGGTCCATCAACACCACACGCAATGGGCATCGGTGGTAGCTTCCTCTCGGTGAAGCGACACCAAACCCGAGTACCATGAAGGCTCTCATCAGCTGGTAGGATGTTGTAGGGTTGGCCAACTCTCACCTCATCACCATTTGTGTCATAGATTGGTTGTGCAATAGTGCATTGTGGGGAGCTTACAATCAAGAGCACAAACGGGATGAGGAGCATGAGATATTTCATGTCAAAATCTTGGGTTTATGATGGAGTTGAAATATTAAGTTTTGTATTTGCTCGAGCATTGTACAATTGTAGCTGGAGTGGTTATACTTATACCCAAAGGGTGGTATACTACCCATCATCTATATTGTAACATTATTTCAAACATATCCTTTTAAGTCTATCCGACAATCACACCAAAAGTCTAAATTTATTCTAGAGATATAGTCATTTATTGAAAGAATATATACATGTATTCATGGTACAATCGCGTAGATTTGGACTCCCAAAAGAAGTACTACATTACCACGACCCAACATTTTTCTATTGGTATGCATGGATGTGAGTATATCCTTTTTGAAATTTTCAACTACCACTTACACTATTCCAAATCTATACCAAAGATATATGCATTATCGAGATATGATCATTTGCTATGCTATCCTAAACCATTAAATCAAATGTAACAGCTCGGATGGAATCCCACATGAATAATAAAGTACTCCTAACTCGACTCCCACACTCCTCTCGCAACACTCCTTTTTGCTTTATTTTGAGTGTAGGAAAGACGAACTATAATGAGGGATGTAAATCACACTCATGGCAAAGGTTGAAAATGCTCACAAAAATTCCCCTTGAAAACCTTCTCCAAAAAGCTCCCGATTTCATCCCATCGGAGGTTCCGGTAAGGCACCGGAAGTTCGAGTAGCCTTACAGAGAGTTTTGGGCTCTCCGTCGGTCTATACCGGAAGTCTCGGCCGGCACCGAAAGTTCCGGTGGCCTTACAAAAAGTTTTGGGCTCTTTGTCGGGCTACACCGGAAGTTCCGGTGGTCTTACAGAGAGCTTTGGACTCTCTTTCGAGTTACACCGGAAGTTCCGATACGGACACCGAAAGTTCTGGTGGCCTTACGGAGAAGTTCCCGTACATGCACGGGAAGTTCCGGTGACCTTACGGAGAACTTTGGTGCTCCGGAAGGGTCACACCAAAAGTTTTGATGCAACACCGGAAGCTCCGGTGCGGATGGCATCCCGAGTCGTAAGTTCCGGTGTGAGCCTAAAACTTGACCTAACCCTAGCTCGACCCCATACAGGAGGTTCCGACTTTGGATCGAAGTTCCGGTGCGGGGCTTTCAAACAGAGCCGACGGATCTTTTTGGGGCTGTGGTACAACCCCTCCCCAACCAACACTCTTGCACATTTTCGAGATTCAAAACACTTGAGCCAAGCTCCTCTCACAAAAAATCCACTCCTAAGCTGAAATTTCATTCCTTTGTGTGAGGATTTGAGTGAGACTTTCAGCAAGAGACCGAGAGCATTGATTCTCTACTTCGGCATTTTCACCCTAGTCAAGCTTGTGATTTGAATTTTTTACTCTTGGAGCTTTAGGCTCCTAGACGGCTAGGCATGCTCGTGAGCTCCCAACTTTTGTGGTGACGCTCGAGAAGTTTGTATTACTCGTCCCGTGAGTGGCATTTCTAGTGGAATACTCAAGCTCAACCTTGGTGGTGACTTGAGCGAGAATTAGAGTTGAAAGAAGAGTGAATTCCCTCTATGCCACTAAAAATTTAACCGCTTCCCTCTATGCCATAGAAAAATTCGAAGTTCCCTATGTGCCATCTAGCAGTGTTAACCAACGTGCAAAAAAAAAAAAGGCAAAAATACCCTTTATCCTCTCTACGCCATCACGACAACGGCGACGTTGAACCTAGCAAAGAGCACAAGGTCGACTAAAGCTGCCAACCACCCGCTCCAGCCGGATGACAAGGGACTAAGGGAGGGAAGCATCAAGCCGCCCGCACCACCCATCGTGACCAAGGCGGCCATCTTATTCATCTTCCTTGCAAGGCATAATCATGACCACTTGTATAACTCACATCTAACCAGCAATTTCAGATCAAATAGATGGGCAAAAATGGAGTCGTGAGGTCTTGTATTAGATGATTGTTTGGTCAATTTTGTTTCATACCTCATTTGTGATGTGAATTTCAAGAATTCACGACATGGACTACAAATGGGGAGAAATTGGAGGACACTTACAGGGAGGATCATTCGGTTGAGAGGTGCGAGAGGGATCCACAGGAGGAAGGGAGGGAGTCCGATCACGGCGTGCTCGGGTTTTGATGGTGATGACCTCGTGAGGGAGCGCACGACAGGAAGACATGGTGTGCTAGCGGAAGAGGATGAGGGGCATTTTTTTCTTTTTACGTGTCGGTTAACACTGTTAGATGGTAGAATGAACAGCAGTAGCATAGGAGGCATCAAAAAATAAGTTGATGGCACATAGGGAACTTCGAATTTTTCCATGGCATACAAGGAAGGGGTTAAATTTTTAGTGGCATAGAGGGAATTCCCTCTTGAAAGAAACCCCGTCCATGGTGGACTTTCTCAACGAGAGACGAAGAATCCTAGGTGGACTTGAACTTCGGTGAAAAATCGTTGTCTCGTATGTTCCTCTTTACTTAAGTGCTTGTGTTGTTTCTGTTGTAATAGGTTGTTTGCTAGTTTCCCTTTGTGTATTTAATTATCTAGAATTGCATAGGGCTGTTATTTTCGTTTAAGCAAAGTAACTAGAATTGTGTATGTTTTAATCCTGCAGTTTCATCCCTACACTCGGAAGTTTCAGTATTTGACGATTTTATCTACTTACTTTCGCAGGATTTAGGTTTGCCTATTCGCCCCTCCCCCTCTAGGCTACTCTTGCAATTTTAGGATAAACATTAGAATTGTTATGTTTCTATGTTAAATGGAAAGCAAATCTAAATTAGAATCGAGCACATTCACTACTCGTCCTTCGTGTCTTCCACTTGCACTACTAGCAGTAGGAAATTTTTTTCTAATGGTTGAGGGAACTTTATCTTTCAATGTGGCTCATTAGAACTATGTGTGTTCATTTTCTAAAATAAAAAGGAGATTCAATATAGGAGGAGCTAGATGGTTTTGTTACAAAAAGAAATGATCAGAAAATAGGCACCCAAAATGTTCAATATCTAAAAATAGTGTCTCGTTTAATCGTATCTAATGGTTAAAATTAGAAATAATGGGTTCTCAAGAAAATATTAAATTTGGGACTTTGAGATACAAGTCGGGTAAATTTCTAGGAACCTGCTATAGGTACGACTAGTCATCCAAATAGTATGTAACAAAGACACAAGCAATGTTTTTAGACCCTCGTATTGCCATGTTTGTATATTTGTAAGACAATGATCAGACAAATCGCCATAAACCTATAGCATTCTTCATATTTGTATTTTAACAAAAGTTGTATCAGCAAACATTAGGATGATCGTCTCCATATATAAAATATTTAATTTGGACACTTTTAATTAGATAAATTGAAAATTCTTTGATACAACTTATATACTCCGTATGTTCCTAAATTGTTGTCGTCATTGACTTTTTTTGTTATGTTGAAAATTCGTCTTATTAAAAATATTTATTCAAATATAAAAATTTATAAGCTATATTTCAAGTTTCTTTATTAATGATAGAACACATCCTATCAAAATATATGATATTTCTTTACTTTTTCAATAAATGAATGGTCAAACATAACAGAATAGTCTACGGCGATAACAATTTAGGAACAGAGTAGTACAGGAGAATTATTTCTTTCTTGATTGATTTCCAGGAAACATCCATCACGCAATAAATAATTATGTTTTAAAAATGCTGCATGAGTTCTGTTTTTTTCAATTTAAGATGTGTTCAGCTATCGGAAACAATGCATACACAACTATTTTTTGAGCAAACATGGAGAATTATCTTGCCACAAAATATCTTCCTTTTGAGTTGCCGAATTAAGATATCAACTAGATCACATCATCATTCATGATCCAGAAGAAATTATTGTAATAGCGAAGTCATTCTTGTCGCCGCGAAGTATATATATAGATGTGCAATATTTTCATTCAGTGAAACCAAGTTTCTTGGTCCATCAATCAGTCCCTAGAAAGTAGAAACAGACCTCGCGGTAGACCACACAGCTTTGTCAACCAATCCAAACCGCACGAGGAAGGAACGTACTCCCATCAAAAAAATGGTGGAGCAGCTCGGGACTACGAACGCACATTCCAACGAGACGTTGCCCGCGCGCGCACCGTAGCCCACAAACTTCACTTGTACTGCCATACAGATAGGACGCACGCTCGCACGGACCTTCAATACGACACCCCCCCCCTCTAGGCTACTCTTGCAATTTTAGGATAAACATTAGAATTGTTATGTTTCTATGTTAAATGGAAAGCAAATCTAAATTAGAATCGAGCACATTCACTACTGTCCTTCGTGTCTTCCACTTGCACTACTAGCAGTAGGAAATTTTTTTCTAATGGTTGAGGGAACTTTATCTTTCAATGTGGCTCATTAGAACTATGTGTGTTCATTTTCTAAAATAAAAAGGAGATTCAATATAGGAGGAGCTAGATGGTTTTGTTACAAAAAGAAATGATCAGAAAATAGGCACCCAAAATGTTCAATATCTAAAAATAGTGTCTCGTTTAATCGTATCTAATGGTTAAAATTAGAAATAATGGGTTCTCAAGAAAATATTAAATTTGGGACTTTGAGATACAAGTCGGGTAAATTTCTAGGAACCTGCTATAGGTACGACTAGTCATCCAAATAGTATGTAACAAAGACACAAGCAATGTTTTTAGACCCTCGTATTGCCATGTTTGTATATTTGTAAGACAATGATCAGACAAATCGCCATAAACCTATAGCATTCTTCATATTTGTATTTTAACAAAAGTTGTATCAGCAAACATTAGGATGATCGTCTCCATATATAAAATATTTAATTTGGACACTTTTAATTAGATAAATTGAAAATTCTTTGATACAACTTATATACTCCGTATGTTCCTAAATTGTTGTCGTCATTGACTTTTTTTGTTATGTTGAAAATTCGTCTTATTAAAAATATTTATTCAAATATAAAAATTTATAAGCTATATTTCAAGTTTCTTTATTAATGATAGAACACATCCTATCAAAATATATGATATTTCTTTACTTTTTCAATAAATGAATGGTCAAACATAACAGAATAGTCTACTGCGATAACAATTTAGGAACAGAGTAGTACAGGAGAATTATTTCTTTCTTGATTGATTTCCAGGAAACATCCATCACGCAATAAATAATTATGTTTTAAAAATGCTGCATGAGTTCTGTTTTTTTCAATTTAAGATGTGTTCAGCTATCGGAAACAATGCATACACAACTATTTTTTGAGCAAACATGGAGAATTATCTTGCCACAAAATATCTTCCTTTTGAGTTGCCGAATTAAGATATCAACTAGATCACATCATCATTCATGATCCAGAAGAAATTATTGTAATAGCGAAGTCATTCTTGTCGCCGCGAAGTATATATATAGATGTGCAATATTTTCATTCAGTGAAACCAAGTTTCTTGGTCCATCAATCAGTCCCTAGAAAGTAGAAACAGACCTCGCGGTAGACCACACAGTTTTGTCAACCAATCCAAACCGCACGAGGAAGGAACGTACTCCCATCAAAAAAATGGTGGAGCAGCTCGGGACTACGAACGCACATTCCAACGAGACGTTGCCCGCGCGCGCACCGTAGCCCACAAACTTCACTTGTACTGCCATACAGATAGGACGCACGCTCGCACGGACCTTCAATACGACACCCCCCCCGCTACTAGCTCGACCCTTGCGCCGGTCGAGCCATGCCATGGACTACAGCTCGGAGATCACCTGCTGCATGTACTTGCAGCATCTCTGGTAGCTCACGAACCCCATGAACCAGAACTCGAACCCGTCCACGGTGACCAGATGTATGTACTTCTGGTCCGGCTTCTCGGCGTTCTCGCTGGGCCTCGCCCGCTTGATCCTCCTCAGGGGAACGACCACCTTGTAGGGCACCCGGGCGACGACTTCGCCGGCCGGGGAAGTGACGGCGAGGGAGCGGTCGCTGCGGAAGGCGATCTTGCGGGTGGACACGAAGAGCATCCCGGCGATGGGGCCGCCGGTGGTGTAGAGGTAGCACTGGAGGGCCTTGACCAGCCGCTCGCCTTTCTCGGCGGAGAAGGCCTGCCGGAACACGCGCTCCACGCCGCCGGCCTGCAGGATCCTCGCGCCCAGGCTCAGCTTGCCCTTCACCGTCTCCGACAGCTTCGGCCCCAAGGTCACTGATGAACATCGTGAGACACGACACGTCAGTCCACGCGTATTACCAGCAGCAGTGCAACTTTAATAGTACGAGCTGTGACGAACAAGTCTTCACAACGTCGACTACTACTCACCATGGTCCCTGAAGCTCTGAGCTCGTCTGCCCAGCTTGTTCACCCAGTGGATCACCTGGCCTTTGCTGCCTGAAATAGCACAACGTGTCCATCGTTAATTAAGCTTCCCGAAAAGATTGTTGAAACATAGTACTGCAACGTCTATTAGCCGATGAAAATCTTGAGAGAGAAGGATCTAGAGAACGTACTGCGCTTGAGACCAAAAGTCGTGTACGGGCTCGGGTGCGTCAACGAGACGGCAAGACGGTCACCGTCCTTGTGATCCGCCGGCCGTTCCCTCGCCGCCGCCTCCTCGATGGCGAACGCCTTGGAGGTGACAGGCACTCCCATCACGTGGCCGACGCTTGACTTCGTCATGACTGATAGCTCGCTAGCGTGCGGCCGGGTCAGAGAGGAAGATGCCTGTGCTTGTAGTGTTGGTGCAAGGCCGGGGGGCTCGAACGGCAGGCAGTGGAGCGGGTTTTATAACTCGCGGTCTGATGAAATCTTCGGCTGAAAGGCACTGGGATCTGCGCGGAGTCAGCACGGGCTCATCGGCGCCACAAAAGCAGCGGTTCACGCTCGCCAAAAGGGCGTGGGGCTGTGTCATCCGTTCCGAACTTTTGATCGTGCGCGCAGCCGGGCCGGAGCCAGGGCGAGCGGCCAACCGCAGGATATTGCTTCTTTCCGCCGCGCGCTGGCGTGGAGGTCTTGCCGCATTTGTCCACGGCCGCTGCGCAGCGGGGACAGGTGGCTCGGCGCGGCGGATGGCTTGCCGCTTTCGAAGAAGCACCCCATGTGCGCGCACAATCTTGCGCCGGGTTACAGGAAAAGGTGTGGCCGTGGGAGGCCATGCCAGGGAGGCCCGGGGATAATCTAATGCCCCGTTCTTTTCCACCCTCTAAAATTTATATACTCGTCACATCAAAGAGAATCTTACTATTTAAGTAGTATTTTTATTAATTTAATAACAAAACCTATGTCACGACCCCTCCTCTAATTTGCGAGACGAATCTAATGATCCTAATTAATCTATGTTTAGCTACAGTGATGCTACAGTAAACATCTTCTAATAACACCATAATTACCCTCGTTGGATTCGTCTCGTGAATTAGATAGGGGGTCTGCAATTAGTTTCGAGATTAGACTTTATTTAGTATTCCAAAATGATAAAATTCTCTTTGATTTGACCTCTCTAAAAATTATATAGCTGGAAACGAACAGGCCCTAGGATTAGGATAGTTTGCTTTTTCAAGTACCTAGTACCTAACGCTAGTCTTTTTCAGCAACATTTCTTTTCGGGATAGATTTTTGTTGTGGGCGTTTTGAATTGAGAGATACTAGTGTTTTAATGTATGGTATCAATGTCACATCTACGGTATTTCATAGTAAATCACATGCAAATCATAGAACACAAACATAATCGACATTAATGTGATACTTCAAGACCACTATCCGTGACAAGATGTGCCAAATTATACATAATTGGATCAGCTTTCGTACTAGAATTACAGTCGAAAAGTTATTATGCTGTTCGGATGCCAAACATGTATTTAATAGTATCATTACGGGGAGCGGTGATGGGAGGAGGCACATGACCGCTTCTTGCCAATGTAGCTCGCATCCGAGCCAGTAACTCAGTGGTAGTGCTACCCGTTGAGGAGCCGTCGGTCTCGGGTTCGAGCCCTGCTCGGCGCGAGATTTGCGTCAAAAAAATCCCATCGCCTCTTCTATGTCCAAAGCACGAGAAACTCGGCCCAGCTGGTAAGCTCGGCAAGTGCGGCGTTGTTTACGTCTCTTTGGCTGCACCAGCACACCTTGTAACGGCCAGTCTCACCTGGAGATCGAGCCCGTGTAAGGGTGGAAGGGGGTTCGGGGTTTTTCGCAGTCTACGTGAGAATGTCTCCTTCTTTCATGCGTGCTACCGCGTCGCGGTAGCCACCGCCGCTCGGGAGGTCACCCCGACAGGCTGTGTTTTTTTTTTTTTTTGCCAATGTAGCTCCGTTGGTGTCTTCCTCGTTCAAAAGCTTCCTCCTCATCTTCATCGAGTTCTCTATTAGCTTAACACATTCGCTGATTTATTTGGCAATGGTCAAGGCGGGAGAAAAGAGTGTATCACAACACGATAGCTACGCGATCAATGTCATGCCACCCTTAAACAACACCCCTATCATTGGCAGTGACGTTTCGGATCTGCTCCTCCATGTCAAGCGTGTTGGGTAGCACCCACACAAGCGTTCGATATGGTGCGGAAGACCTTGAAGGACCTCGAGTGTAAGGAACAATAGTTGGCGCCCGCACAAGCAAAGATTTCAGACCTCGAGCGTAAGGAACAACAGTTGTTAGCCGCATAAGCAAAGTGCTCAAGAAACGACACATGGCACAAAATGAGAGAATGCGGAGATCAAGGAGCAACAGAGATCTATAGCAGCTTGACACATTCGATGATTTATTTGGCAATGGTCAAGGCAGAAGCTAAGAGCGCGTCACTAGCTATGATAACAATGTGTTCAACACCACCACTAGACAACACCCCTGTCATTTGCAGTGATTGCTCCGGTTCCGCTACCTCCATGTCGAGCGTGTTGGGTAGCACCCGGAGGGCATTTGATATGGTGCAGAAGACCTTGAACGATCTTGAGCATAAGGAATAATAGCTAGTGACTGCACAAGCAGAGTGCTCAAGAAACAACACGTGGCCGCAAAAGCAGAGAATGCAGAAATCAATGAGGAGCACACGGTAGAGATTTCTGAGCTCAAGACGCTCATATAGTTGAGCACATATATAATAGTATCATTACATGAGTAATGACCGGGGAAGGGGGCACAGGATTCCTTGATCACGCGCATGCGTGAGGATGTTTCCTAACAAATCAACATGATCAATTTTTTCTATTCAAAGTTTTATGATAATAACAACTTATCTACTCAAGCTTTCATGATAACTTTTCTATTCAAAATTTTGTTACAAAACTTTTAGAGAAAACATTCGTTTCAAAGTTTTTTTTATCAAAGTTTGCTATAAAATTTTGTGGGTAAACTTTTGCTCCAGTCTGCTGAAAACCTTTCTAGGAAACTTTCGCTCCTAGTTTTGTTTGCTAGAAAACTTTCCTAAAATAGAAAGTTTTGGATGTGAAAGTTTGACAAAAAATAGAAACTTTGTGATGTTTGAAACTGGTTTACGACCTCCTCACGGACGCACGCTGATTAGTCATGCCCGGGAGGGGGCACGTGACCCCTTCTTTCCTATGCTTGGCTATGTAGCTCTGTTTGTTTCTTTCTCATTCAAAAGGTTCCTCGTCATCTTCGTCGAGTTCTTTAACGGCTTAACACATCCGGTTTTATAGTTCACGAAAACTTGCAATGCTAGATGAAAACAATATTTTTTATTGTTATTTATTGGATTAGGTGATTATGTGTTACCAGCCAAGATGGTGCAAGGGAATAGAAAATAAAATAGCTATCATTTATCATCTTGTGGCTAGGTGACCCATGTGAAGGTGAATCTCATCAAGAAGAAACTATTAGCATTGCCTTGTTGGCTGAATTCTAGTTTTTTTTTGGCAAGCTGAACTCTAGCATTGACCACCTAAGAAACATTAGCATTGTGTAAACCGTAGAAACAACAATGAGCACAGGAGTGCAAAAGAAGAGAGCAAGAAAACATAAATTTATTAAGGTTCTATTTAGATCAAAATAGACCAGGTTTTGTAAATTGAAGAACCTTCAAACAGGGCAGTTTTTTTTCTCCAGTTCATAGAAACGAGATTATGAATTCATTAAAAACCCACAATCTACTCTACCCAGCTAAAACCAGTTTATGACTAACTAAAATACTAGCTATCCTCTAACAACTGAAGAAGCTACCTTTTATCGAATCTATTTTCATAAACCATGGTTTATAAACCGGTCTCCAACGCCACCACCTAGTTTTTTTAAAATAAACTACAGTGAACCAAACATGACCTAAAATAAAAAAAAAATGTGATAGTCTTATATAAAGAACCAGATAACAAAGATGAAATGGCAAAAAGAAAATGCAGAAACCTATGGAACGATATTACAACTTTACCGCTGGAAACATGTTCACACGATCCAACTCATTGCACAAGAAAGGATTGCTTTTTACCTAAAGAAAAACAGAACATGCAGAACAAACTGAAGGACAGTCAGATATATTCAGATCTGCAGATTCAATATGAGGCCCCACAGGCGTGGGTCGTGAGGATGATGTGGATCCATGGCGATCCAATGTGTAAAGTAAAACAACGTCCTCTTCCAGCGAACCATCTCTGGTTTGGTCATTTCAGGATCGGAAGTGCGTAAACTGTCTATACTGTCCCTACCCAATCTCCTTTCTCGTCCCTCATCCGGTTTCTCCCATCTCCCATCACGTTGCTTCGGCAGAATGAAGTCTCCGAGTCCGTGTTGCATTGCGTCCCACGCCGCGCCGACTCAGCACACGCCGTGCCGAGCCCATCCTCCCGGTTGTCCCACACGGGCGCACCGCGCGCGCGATAGCCCGTCGGCGCCCCGCTGTCTCTGTCCGTAGTTACACCGGCAGATCGAGAGGTTCTTGGCTCCGGCGATATTTCTGCATTTGCAAAGCAAGCCCGCTTTAACAAGTACATCCCGCGGCGCCCTGTGATATGGAAAGCTCGGAGACGATGGAAGACCGGATCCTTTCGGCGTCGATCTCGGCAAATCTTTTAGCCATATGGCGTTCGGTGTCGATGCTCTCTCAAGGAACTTTGTCACTTGGCAGTTGAATCAATCTACTGGTTATTGTTGGAATGTCCAACCAGTCCAGGGCGCTGCGCAACAACATTATTTCAGTTCAATCAACGATGCTGTCTTTCAGCGAAAGCTGAGATAATTGAGTGTGATATCCGTTCCAGGCTGTCCAACTCTGTAATGCTTCGTATTAATAGAGTGATAGATGATGGGATGGCGAAAATCTTTGCTCAAATAACTTTGCAGAAATTAAACTTGAAACTGATTTTTTTGGGCGAAACGGTGAGCCCTCTTTTAAGTCAAGTCTTGTCTCTGAAACGGCGAGGTGATATTGCACCAATGGAGCTCTTGCCCCTGTCGTGGGCGATAACTTCAGGTGGAAGACAAACTGTTTCATAGCTTTTCATCCAAGTGGGCGCCTGAATGACCACTAAAGGTTATCTGATCGGATAACCGAGTGAAGATCATAAAAAAAGGGGTTACCCGATGGTCCAAAGCAGCAGGACAGAGCACATTGTTCAGCCAAAGATGGAAGGGAAACAACTGAAACGAAAAGGGTGAACCAACCAAAGGGAGCTGTAAAAGTCCAACTGCATGTCCTCCGTGGCCTCGAAACAAAAGATCGCCATTCGGCGCTTCTGTGTTAAGGCTTGAGCTGTTCGGAGGACGTGAATTGACATTGCCGGCTTGGGCAGAGTCATCGGTCATACTCATGTCTTGCTGGAACTTGACAGATTCAGCTCTGTGTCATTTCCGGTTATTCAAAAAGAAAAGGAGGAGACTGCAATGTATTTGGATTCAGACTTCAGAATTAGATATTAATGAAGCCCAGATCCAGCTGAGGGTGGATTAGAAATCTTCCTTTGCAAGTTAAGCGATTACTAAGGTCAGAGGAATGATGTTTCATGATATTCTGTGGGTCGGATCCTGATACGAGACTTTATTACTTGTACCGAATGATTTTTCTACTTCTACCTAAGCAGGCTGGACGATTTGTTCGGTACATACATCGATGCAGGGACACATCGATCAATGGCAGTGAATTGAATTCAGTCTCTTTCAGTGTGGGTTTGGATTTTGTAGGCAAAAGTGAATTAAATTCAATCTCTTTCAGTCAGGTATTCGTGCCATCTTCAAAGGCTGGCAGAATATTTGACAGTTATTATGCTCCAAATTTTTGTTCACATCAAGATGTTTGCACTAAAATTAGTGTAAACTCCCAGTTCTAGTCTTCATGTAAATAAAAACGGAGTTAATTTTATTTATGAACGTTTGATATCGGAATTCTTCAAACAATCTGAAAGCCAGAAAACAGCGAACCAGAATCCGCTATAAATATCATCTGTAAATCAAAATATGTTGGAATTTGTGCAGCTCTATGGAGCTACGAGAAATCTCTACATTTGTGCGCTGTGGAGCTACACCACAAAAGCACCTAGCAGGCACCTACATGTCGCAAGATCCAAAACAATTGAGAACATCTGAAGTTCTGATAGCACTTTTCCGCGCATCATTTTTTTTCTATCGAGAAAAGAATGGAAATTGATGGCACTTTTGCCATTGGCGCACAACCATTTCTGTTCCACCTGAAGCATTTTCCTCTTCCCCAGCCCCCAAAAAGATGACATGCCCGTACTGATCGCCTCTTACAGACATGGTACCCAGCCGATGAATCCACGAGGCGATGACCCCCATATACAACGACATGTTGCAGCCTACACATACACAAACCTAACCCAACTACTAGAAAGCGCGCGCACGAAGAAGAAGCTACCAGCTCCACCACGCGTGCGTCGGTGCGCGCATCGTCATTGCGCCTGCTGCGCGTAGGCGACAGCCTGCTCGAGGTGCTGCAGCGACCGGTTGTAGCTGACGAAGCCCATGAACCAGAACTCGAACCCGTCGTTGGTGACGAGGCGGACGTACTTCTGCTCCGGCCGGTGCTTGTTCTCGCTGGGCTGCACCGCCTTCACCTTCCGCAGCGGGATGGTCACCTTGTACGGCACCCGCGCCTTGTCGCCCTGCGGCGTGGACACCGCCAGGGACCGGTCGCTGCGGAAGGCGATCCGGGCCGTGGACACGAAGAGCATGCCGGCGATCGGGCCGGCCGTCGTCGACAGGTAGCACTGCGAGGCCTTGAGCAGCTTCTCGTTCTTGTCCACGGAGAACCACTGCCGGAACGCCTTCTCCAGGCTGCCGGCCTGGATGATCTTCTTGCCGAGCGTGAGCTTCCCTTGACCGTGTCAACAAATTTTGGCCCCAGGGTCACTGCAAGACATCGAAGCAGACAAGTTCAGTCTACTTTTCCAAAGCCTTGACCAAGAAGGAAGAAAGCACATATGCTTGTCTGTCTTGGGACAACTTTGAATTGGTAATAAACGCGTGACAAAGATCTTTAATTACCGTGTTCTTTGATGCCCTGAGCAATCTTATCTCCTTTCCTTCCATGGTTGCTCGTAGGCCGATCGGCACCAGAACGGTTCGCCTCTGAAAGGGGAAAACAACTTGATCAATCCATGCTCTTCCACATCTTGCCATGAACCGCAACCCAACGGAAAGAGCACAGGGGCGAGGTCCTCACCGTGGCTGGCTTGGAAGGAACCGACGAAGCTGCCGTGATCAGGCGTCGCCTCTTCCGTGGGGAAATCCGGCTCCTCGATGCCGTACGCCCTGTTCACCGGGAACTCCGGTTCCTCGATGCCGTACGCCCTGTTCACTGGGAACTCCGGCTCTTCGATGCCGTATGCCCTGTTCACCGGGAACTCCGGCTCCTCTATGCCGTAAGCCCTGCTGCTCACGGGGATCCCGATCACATGGTCTTTGCTCGTCGACCCCTCCATCGCTGACCCTTGCCAAGACGGAAGGCTTGGTCTGCTCTGTGCTCTGTTCTTGGTCTTGCTTGGTACCTAACGTGCGGTGGTTGCGGGTAAGCTCAGGCCCAAAATGCGAAGGGGAAAGCCCTCCTTTATAGGGTTGGTGCCAATCGTTATCTCCCCAGAAAGATCCAAGCGCCTCGTTGGCCATCTACGACGCCACTTTGGAATTGGGAATAGATGGAACAGTCCTCATCCCCTCATCATGATAAAAAGCTCGCGCTGTAGAAAAAAGGGCTCCATCGGTGGTCTCGACCTAATTTGCGAGAGCACGGGGCCCCAATCCGGTAGCCTTTTTCCGGTGCCATTTTGTATTCATGGTGCTGTTTCGCAAAGTCATCTACTTGTCGGGGTCGTTTAGAGTAAGTCCTTATGGAATTTGTGTTCCTCGCTGCGTCCGTCCGCATGTGTGCGAGATGCCCCCGGTTCGGTATCCGGCACAGTGGTTGGATTCGGGTGGCAGGGAGTGGACAAGTGTGCAGCTTCATTGCCGGCAAGACGTTTGGAATGTGGTGCATGGAAGTACATATCCGGTGTTGACACGGGGTTACCATACCACGAGAGAATAGAAATCGATGCACCGTGAAGTAGCTGAAGCTTTTGACTCGGCGTTGCCTTGTACAAGGGCAAACTGCCGTGGCGTCTGTCATATCGTTTGCCTTTTCCTGACTGGATTCTCATCAAAAGCACTAGGATCCTACGAAGCAGCAGGGCGATTGAGTGTGCCTTTTCGTTGAGTAAGGTTTGGGCAAGATGATGTAGCCGACCACCATGAGTCATCAAACAGTACCGGTATTAGCAGCGGTTGCGGTTCTATCTACGCATACGCGGCCTGGTGGTCGAAAAAAATGAGTCTGAAACACTAACGTACACTGAACACAGCAACGTATAGAGCCACGGCAACACTCAAACATGCATCCTGCTTATTCCTGCACACCAATCACCAAGTCAAATGAACTGAATCTGTACCAATGATTGGTGAACAGGAACTCGTTCCCGATTCAAGGATCCTTTAGGCCCTGTTCGTTTCCTACCCTCTAAAAATTATACCCATCACATCAAAGAGAATCTTACTTATTTAGTAGATCTTTTATTAATTTAATGACAAAATCTATGTCACGACCCCCTCTAATTTACGAGACGAATCTAATGATCCTAATTAATCTATGTTTTGCTACAGTGATGCTACAGTAAACATCTTCTAATAACATCATAATTACCCTCGTTGGATTCGTCTCGTGAATTAGATAGGGGTCTGCAATTAGTTTCGAGATTAGACTTTATTTAAGTACTCAAAATAATAAAATTCTTTTAATTTGACCCTCTAAAAATTATATACCTGGAAACGAACACACCTAATCAAGCTGGTCGCTGGACTGGCCCCTGCTAGATCCGCATCGAATCGAAACCCGGGCTCCCCAACGATCGTCGTTGCAAGAAAGCACACGGGGACGGCGACACCTCGACGGCGAGCAAAGCGGGTGGAGCCTACCAACTCGCCGCGACGGGATGGGGCAGGGGCCGCCTGCTACTGGAGACGCCGTCATGAATTCGGCCGCCCGGCCCGGCGGCCCCTGCTTTATCACCGGCCACGGAGGCCGGGGGCACTAGTCCGACGGCCTGCCGAGTCAGCCCCGCTTGCCCCCGTGGCGAGGCGTGGTTTTCTATCGACAGCGTTGCTCGCTGGTGGTTGGCTCGGCATGGCGCTGTGCCGCACCAAACCAGTTGGAATGTTTTTGCCTTTGGCCTGTATACTTTTTTTTTGGCTTTTGGTCTCTTTATTTTTTCTTTTTACAAGTGGCATTTATTTTTTCCCATGTTGTATAAAGTTTTGGTGTTGGAACAAGTACTTGCGTGTATACATATTTCAGCTTTGAAGAGTTTAAACAATAACCTAGGTAAGCTGGCTCTTAACACGAAATTTTCTGAATAATCTAATGTCGTGGACAGATGATCTCTTTGATTTTTAATGCGTTGCTTAGCTTAGTACTTATTGTGATGTTGCTATTGCGCGTTGCGTGGGAAGAATGTAACTTGGCCGTTGAAGCATGAAAGGGTCAACGAGCGCGACCTTCGTTTGTACTAGCACAATCTATCAGAAAGAACGACGCCGGGAGAACTGGGAAAGGAAACTGAGGAATCTAAGCGATAACTTGCACCACACTCGGTCGTTGCTTGCTCCATCAAATGTAGAAGGAATCTAACAAAGGGGACAAAAGTGGTAACTGCATGAAAGGTACTTAGTACATGCATCGCAGGGCATCTGAAGTTGCCATCGGCTTCACGCTTCAGATCAGTTCAGTTCACACATTCTGGCCAAGCACCAAATGCAGCGTGCGTGTCAACGAGCCTCTAGCTAGAGGACTACTAACGCGTAGGCATTCAATATTGTTTTCTTAGCAAGAAGCCTAGAATCTCAAGACCCATGTTACTAGAAGTCAAGGTCTTCAGCTCGCACCATTAAGTTGGGACATAAAGCCTTCATTCAGAACCTCAGGCGTGGCTTCAGCGTCAATTACGGGCTGTGCAATCATTTCGTTCACCATATTTTAGCAAAGAAAATGTTATCAGTTCGTTCATTCGTTTTTGTTGGTCTAGAAAGAAGCCTAGAACTCAAGAGGTACGAGAAGGCAATGCAAGTTCTTCAGATCCCACCACCATGCATTTGATCTAAAAAAGTCTTCATTCAGAACTTCAGGGTGTGGCAATTAAGGGTTGGGCAATCATTTCGCTGGCCATATTTTAACCAACAAATCGTTACATATTCATTCATTGGCTCCTGATTATAAGCTGAACCAGAGACTGCGCCCACTATCAAGATAAAGCGGGTAGCTTATCAACCAGCGACCGATCGACCAGTTAGCTAGGTCGATCTAGGAAGGGCCCGCTTTAATTTGCCCCATGGCACCCCTTAGGAGCACAACACTGTTCTTTCCTTAATCAGGAGGAGCAAGCGGTCCATCCAAAGCAAAGGCAGCGAGCGCCTTTATCCTGATCCGAAATGTTCGCGCAGATCGATCGGCAAAGGATCGATCGATCGGAGCACAGCCATCTTTTGACATTGACTCCCACTGACTCCACGGTTGCAGTCTGACGGCAAAAGGGGTGCGCGCCTGTTGTAAAGGCGCCCAGCGCACGGTGGAAAGCGGCCAACACGATCGTAGATTACTTGGGGAAAATCACGGGTTATGCTTTGCGAGAGCGGGGCCCCGGCCCGGCAGATAAGGATGGGTTTCGCGCGTAATGTAATGCGCTAAACACAGAGCTTTGTGCGGTCCAGTCGAAAAAGCACGAGGTGGTCGACGCCACTTAATTAACGATAAAAACATCCGATCCGACGTAGAGTGAGATTAGCCGACATGGCGTGGTGCGCTTAGGTCCCGGCCGGCCGGGCTCTTCATCGCCCATGCAACTTGCCGTTCCCGTTCCGAGTCACTGCTGATGCGGCTCGCAAAGTAAAACTCCTACAGCAAGCCTTGTCAATGTCTGCTGCATGTTCGTCCACGAGCGACGCACGCTGCGTGAGTTGTTCAAGTGTCTAGATCGTTCCCTGCTCGTGGGGAGCTGTGTATATGTTGGGGTCGGGACCGGCAGCTCCTGCATGCAGGCTTGGCTTAGCTTTTCAGTCGACGGAGTTCTGGAAACAGTTGGAGTGCATGGTGTCCCTCTCGAGAAGCTGGCAGGTGTGAATCTGAACAGGGATGGTTCCAAATGGCCAAGCTTGGTTGCTACTCATCGGATCTTGGTTGGTACTTTAGTACTTGATCGGTTCAAACATTCAGAGCTCTCGGCATGTCTGACCAGGAAGAAAATGCCGGGAGAATGTGGATTGACGCTGTTGATCCGAGACAATTAGTCTTGACTGCCTGTCTGCTTCACCCGCGTCAGTGATAGATTACAAATTTACAATTTAAAAGGGAATTTAGAAGACCACACAGCTGGTGGATATGAAAAATCAGTACCGACAAGGTGTCACTTCTGTTTCCACCCGAGTGGCTCTGATGATAGGAAAATGGACGAGTAGTTTTTCGGTCAGCACTCGTCCTGAACTCCTTGTAATTCAACACGAAAAGTATTGTTCCCTATGTTTTTCTTGGTTTTCTTTCAATGACATCAAGTACAAACATTTTTTCAGAACATGTATTGTTACATTTTTCATTAAGAAGACAAACAATTTACATCAATGGCCATGTAACTTTTCCCCTCTAAACATCGTCACCAAAAGAAAAAAATCAGGTGATAAAAGACAACGGTACAGAACTGGTCGAACTTGTCCGCCAAGCAAGGTTCACAAAACCGGATTGATCGGACCGATTTTGAACAATAAAAACCGATTGGTTAATCGAGAAAACCGTTCTACAGTAAATAGCTACGACTTTCTCCAGCTAACCGGTCAAACCGCCCGAGCGACCGGGATGGATTACTGGTTAACCCAACCGGTTTCGCCGGTTTTGTGAACCATGCCGCTAAGGTGTTCGGTGAGATTGTACAGCAAACTCACCAACTACACTTTGCACATCCTAAGTGACCTTAGATGATGAAATTTGTCTTTTCAAAACAGAAAATCTTCCATCAACGGAATTTAATTTCAATGAATTTTGTTAAAAAAAAGAACTACTAAAGAAAGGAAAGCACGACCAGTCAAACCATTATCTTGTAGAAAAGTTACACGTTCCGTATCGTTCCCACGCGTTTATTTGGCCGGCGGTTCTGGATCGTAAATCATATGGTGTTCCGGCACTGCGACACCTGGAACTCGCGGCGGTTTTGATCGTCTCCGCAGTGTTAAAATTCTATAGGACCGACCACTCGGTTCGGTCTTCGGTTTCCCTAAAAAATTGTTGAATTTTAGCCTCAATGGTTACGCAAATGGCAAACTACGAGGCCCGCTGCAAATTTCGTTTCTATCGTGGCCCATCGTTGACTGCTGGTCCAAACCTGCTTGGGCCGAGACTGAGGAAGCTGTTATTTGAAACTAATTTAACTAAAACCGTAGATTTCTAACAGTTGGGGATGTAGCTCAAATGGTAGAGCGCTCGCTTTGCATGCGAGAGGCACGGGGTTCGATCCCCCGCATCTCCAATTATTTTTTTCTTCCACTCGGCATGAAAGTAGGGCCCACCACGTCAGTGTAGCTACTCTCTCTCTCTATCAACACAAACTTCAAGTTCGACAGGTGATGAAAAGAAACATCTGCGTGCAAGCAACATTATACGTTTGAGAAAAGTCCTATTTTGCTCCCTCAACTATAGGGGTATTGCTAGGTCACCCCTCAACTATAAAACCGGACATCTGGACCCTCGAACTGTTGACTCCGGTGTATTTCCACTCCCTTAACGGTTTTAGACAGCGGTTTTACGGTGGATCCCACGTGGCAGTGTCATGTCATCGTTTTTTCCTTTTCTTTTTTCTTCCTTTTTCTCTCTTCTCTCTCCCTCCTTTCTCACAGTCGCTGCCGCCCCTGCTCGCCTCGCCCCACCTCTTCTCCCCGGATCATAGCTGTGCAGGTCGTCGCTTGCCTGCCGAAGTACCTCCAGGCCGCCATCGACTCCTCCCCGCTGGAACTCGCGAGTCGCGACCCACAAGGGTCGCTGCCGCTGCCGCTCCATGCCCGAAGACGACGCTGTCAAGCTCAGATCCGAGCAGGTGCGGCACGCAACCACCAAGCGCCGCACGCCCCAACGCCACAGACCACCGTACCAGGCGAACCTACTCGCGGGACCTACTTCACCGTCTTCTGCTGCTACCGTTGCTGCTCACTCGGGCTTGGGAATTTGAGGTACATCACATACGACACAAGAGAGAGAGAGAGAGAGAGAATGTAGAAGGCGAAGACGCGGTACGAGCTGTGAGGCGGCATGGAGATGGTGCACTGTGCCGCGGACTCGGCGTTCCACTGCCTGCGCTGCGACGCACGGGTGCTCGGCGCCAACTTCCTCGCGTCCAGGCACCGCTACCGCCGCATCGACCTCACGGACGAGGAGTCCTCGTCCTACTCCTCACCATCGAGCAGCTCCTGCGTGTCCACGACGGACTCTGTAGAGTCCACCGCTGCCGCGGCGCTCGCGATCACGTGCGGAGGAAGCAACATGGGGCGGTGGTGCTCGAGGGCCTGGCCGACCGAGAGCACGACGGCGAGCCCAGACGCCTTGGGCTGGAGTGGGAGCACCGCCTTCGTGTGCCTCCGCGGCAGCTGCGCCGTTAGAGCTGAGCTCAACTTCCCGAGAACTCGTCGTCGACCTCCATCCTAGCAAGCGCAGCTCACCTGTTCGACATAATGTCTAAGCGAGGAAGAGGAAGAGAAAAAGAAAAAGAAAAGAAGTGATGATATGGCACCTGACATGTGGGATCCGCTATGCCACGTCGGAGAAAACTGTCATCAAAACCGCCGAGGGAGTGGAAATGTACCGGAGTCAATACTTTAGCGGTCCGGATATCCGGTTTTATACGGCGAGAAGCAACCTAAGAATACTCCCTATAGTTCGGGGAGCAAAATAGGACTTTTCTCTATACGTTTCTCTTGTTTATTTATACGTCCGTGTCCATTTTTTGTCGACCTCCAAATTAAGCAACCTTGAAAGATAAATATAGTGCCATCGCTATCTTGATCACGCTGAACGCCTGGTCTTGGATAAGAGCCGTCAAGGAAAGGGAAAGGAGCTGGGTCGGTCTCGTTTCCCGTTACACAACCTCCGGCGAACTTTCCTCGGGAGTACTGCATTCCGTCATGCATCCGGCCAAATTGAATTCCGTCATCCATCGATCTGTATGTGCCCTTCCTGCTATGGTTATCGACTTCATCGTTGACATATCTCTGTCGCGTCGCCAAAGCGCCATGTGCAACTGAAGACCAACCAACCAAGATGAAGCAAGTGGTCGCGATTTTTTCAGCACTGAGTGTCACCGTGTGAGTTCACGTACACCGTTCAAATCTCGAGCTCCTTAAGCCATCTCCCCCATTCGCCCGTCGGTATTGACTTCAATTGCTAGCATTTTCGTCGAGCTCACAAGGACGACGACGAAGCAGAAAAATAGTTGTGCAAAAATACGAAGTGCTTGTCTTGGAGCTCACAGGCACACAGCCAAGCTGAAAATAGTAGTGCGCAAACTAAGAAGTGTCTGCACGTAGGCACTCGAACTCCGTCCGGGCTATAAAATGCCGCAGAGATTGCAGATCGCAGTGCGCCATACCGAGAACAAGCAATTTGTAACAGGATGTCGACGACCAGCAGGCTCATGCCGACGCTTGCGCTGGCGGTACTCCTGCTGCTTTCCACCCTCGAACCAGGTCGCTGCAGCTGCGACGACGATGAGGCCCACCGCCGCCGGGAGCTCGCCGACGGCGACTGCCAGCCGAGCGGCACGCTGCAGCCGAGCGAGAGCCACTCGTGCGAGGACTGCTGCAAGGCTGGGCGCGCCTACCCGACGTACGAGTGCTCGCCGCCGACCTCGGGGAGCACGAAGGCGATCATGACGCTGAACGACTTCGACGCCGGCGGCGACGGCGGCGACCCGTCGGAGTGCGACGGGCAGTTCCACCGGAACACGGAGCGCGTGGTGGCGCTGTCCACGGGGTGGTACGACGGGGGCAGCCGCTGCGGCAGGAACATACGGATCCGCGCCAACGGCAGGTCCGTGCTCGCCAAGGTCGTGGACGAGTGCGACTCGCTCCACGGGTGCGACCGCGAGCACGCGTTCCAGCCGCCGTGCCGCCCCAACGTCGTCGACGCGTCGCAGGCCGTGTGGGACGAGCTGGGGATCACCGGGGACGAGGTCGGCGAGTACCGCATCATTTGGTCGGATGCGTGAGCGGTCGGGACACTACGCATGAACGCTTTCTAGGAGTGCACAGCGTGTCGCTTCGATGTCAAATTCCCAGTGATGAATAAATCAACAATAAACGAAAATAAGATTTGCGACAGAGTTTCACAGTGTTTTTCAGTTTTTACACCTTTTTTTTAAAGCCATTCGGCTTGCTTTACTGATTTGATAATACGGTTACATCCGAAGCCAACACTCCCAAGAGGAAGCTAGGAGGATCATCGTCCCAGATACGTGATTCTTTACTGATGAAAGCATTCCTAGCTAACGTATGTGGCTGTTTAGACAGTTTTTTCACACCTCTGGATCATAGAAACAGAGCCCTCAGGATGGATGCATATGCATGCATGTATAATTTGCAAATGTATTTCTCCTGTCGGGCTTAAGCCCGTTATCGAGAAGGCCCATAAAAGATTTTGGGTTTTAGTCTCAGTAAGAATTTGAACGCTTGAGCGAATCTGCTGATTGGGCGATTTCAGTGCTTGCTTTCGCAGCACCTCAGCGTCGTGCACCATGGCTCATGAGAGCCTCAGAGCGATTGATGCCGTGCGTTATTAATCATTGTACTTGCGCTCAATAATTAGCGCGTTAATTAATCATTCCGTCGAAACAGCCAATGAGAGAACATTATTGATTGCTACGCTTCACGCTGTCTCTGTTCTCATGTATTCCGAGATGGCTTAACAATGACCGTCGCTTTCGACGCCATGAACGATGCCGAAGAGGTGCGAATTCCATAGGAAGGACCACGCCATATCCCTACCGTGTGCACCAGTCTTTTCCTATCGTATTATATCAGCGTGACGACGACGAATTGGTGAGCGAAATGTCAATAGTAGTACCCCCTCACTCAAATCATGGACGGAGATTCAGATCGAGCACGTGGCGAGAGCTCTGTACTCTGTACCAGGGTAGTACCCCTCACTCAAATCAATTGTTCACGTCAATTGGATCAGCAGCTGTGTGTCGAGAACAATTGGACGGCACGCTGCGGCGGGCCGTACTCGTACCGCTGCCCTTCTGGCGCCGGCTCACGCACATCCGACGACCTTTTTCGTGTGAAATTTTACGCCAGGAAAAAGGACCGCGGCTTACGGATGAAAGAAAGAAAGCGGATGGATGGGCCGATGGGACTTGGGGACCGGATGCTCCTCACTTTCTCTGCAGCAACAACCAACAACCGGAAGTGCCCCGGTCCTTCGTCCTCCAAGGAATGATGACTCGTTTCAGAGCAACTTTTCGCACATTTCGTCCAACTTCGTAGCTCCATTGTCATTTTTGTATTCCTTTCTCTATGCGTGGGTGTGTAGCTGCATATGGCAATGGCGTGTTGGCTTTCAAGATCTGTCCTCTCCACTTCACCCTGAACGGGAGAAGCTGTCGACACGCAGGAGACCCTCGCGTACAACTATCCATACAACTTTAGGCAGTCTATTACAGTGGATTTTGCATCTAGACAACTGCCCCCAGGTGGTTCAAGCGTGTCAGGATGTAAATCTGTGACACCGATGCCGCACTTCAACTTTTCAAGGACGCGAGAGGCGAGACAAGAAGATTGGCAACGGCAATAGCCAATAGCTTGGGCTGAAACCTCAATTGCGTAATACCGGGACGTGTAGCTATAGCATGAACGTCAGTTTAGAATGCAGGGCATCAAAGAAAACACGCACAAAAAATGCCAGAGCTGTTTCACCCCTCTAGAATGATACTAATGATTAAACTCGGAGCACAGCGGTATCAAAAATTGCAGGTTGCATCATCAAGAAGCACGCACAGCAAGCGCGACACCACGACACCCGGCAGGCCGGCACCCCATCATCTCTCCATTACACGATCCTCTCTGCCCAAATCAACCCGTCGGTCGTCGATCACCTGAGCGTGTCGCTCGCGACGAGGGCGACGTCGGCGCGGCCGTCGTCGAAGTTGAGCGCGTAGCTGAGCGCGTCGTAGTGGAAGCTGAACCGGCGGCCGCGCCTGGCCCGCTCCGACCGCAGCCGCCGCAGCAGCGCGCGCAGGCGCCAGTACAGGCTCCGCACCAGCCTGCTGCTCCGCCCGCTGGCCACCGCCACGACCCCGGCCTCCACCGCCGCGACCACGGCCGCCATCCCCTCCTCCTTTGCTCTCTTTGCAGCCACTCTGTTCTACTCAGTGGGCAGTGGGTAGGTTGCGGCTGTGCGCAGGCAGGGAGATGGCGAGGCGGGGAAAGCGTGTGTTGCCGCTCCTATATAACGCCGTCACCGCATTCTCCTTCTCTTCCCGGCACGGCACACTGCTTTTTCAACGCTCCGTGCAGTGGCCGTTTTGGCTAATCCAGCGCGGCACAAAATGGTGGCGCGGCGCGCCCGTGAACAGGCGTGTTGGCGTTGGCGAGCGCATCGTCGCTCGCATAGCAGTACGTTTTGTTGTTGGCTGAGCGCAGAAACATGCGATGGGGTCGGGCCGAGGAGACGGGGCGGATAGGACAGGTCCACTACCACTAGGGAGAGAGCTCGGACATGGAGGGATGGAGAGGACCGCAGCCTCTGTGTGTGGGTCACATGGCGCACTGCCGCTGCAACGGGACGGACAGTGTGGCCGGTGTGGATTGGCGAGAATTTCTTGCGGGAATCCTCGCTGCCGAGCTTGGATTCTCGGGCCAGTGTGCTTGGATTTTTATGTCGTGCCCAGGCTCCAGCCCCGGTGCAGCGTGGACTTTCGGGTCGACGCCTACGCCTGCCAGGAAAAAGGATTTTTACCAGTACCTGTACCACGGTACTACTCCTACCGGTAGCGGCGACGGATATCGCTGTAGTTTACCCCATTGGAACGGGACCGCAGGGGCGAGCGTCAGAGCGGCCGGCCTGCTTTGCCGTTAATTCGTCAGTATTTACTGGTGATGGGGCAGGAACAGCTAACGAATTGAAGGATCGTCAGCGAGCGAAATGGTAATGTGTCCTCTCCCGGGCCTGGCTCATGCATTGATCGGTGCAGCAGCTTTGCTCCTCACGGGCGCACGCAGATTCATTGCACCTCCCTCACCCTTCTAGCGTCCGGTAAAAGCGCTTCTGGAGAGACGGTTAGGCTTTGCCGTGCAGTTTAATCGGACGGTGAAAAATTAACAGAACGAGACAAAACCATACAGTATCTAGGCACTTTCACAAACCATCAGTATGCTCAGTGCTCAAAACTCACGTGTCTGGTGAATCAGCGATGCCAAATTCAGGCAGTGGCGTGTGGTCAATTGTTTACTCATGCTTAACACCGGTTATTGGTTCACATGCATCAGCGCATGCCTCCAACCTTGTTATTGGGACTTGGTACATTTGCTGTCGGATTGCGATGTTGTCTTTCATGTGCTCACGAGCTCCCCCGGATTTTTTCAGTGAAAAGGTTGCTATTCGAGTTTTGGCAGCAAGCAGCAAATGGTCGGGTCCGTCCTTATAATTGGAGTGGATGGCTTAAGCAGCTCGCCAACATGTTGTAAGTACACCCATCAGTTCATCCGCTCGTAGTGATCGATTTGAAACTAGAAAAAAATCAAATACAGTAATGCTCGACGGACCTACCAGATCATCGAGGCAAAGAAAGTTCAGAAAAATACCTCCTTGAACGTTCTTCACTGGTCAATTCGGCGGTTGTTGCAGTCAGTTAAAGCGAACATTCTTATTCCGGCTACAATTTGAGGCAAGAATGTTCCTGCCTTCCAAAGGAAGGGAGAAGAGATTCCATCAACCTAATGGCCAAGTCTCTAGACCTGAACCAGTCATTTTATAAGCCAAGTCATTGCACAGTTCACATTGATCTCATGCCATCATGTTTTGTCCGTCGGGATTTTTTCGACGCCACAGGAAAAAGGCCCGGATCAGTTGAGATGCTTTTCAGGGAAAACGCATGATCTCGCCTTATCCTGAGTGGTTCCGAAACTTTTGATGGTGGAAGGCAGGATCGGTTCCTGACCTTTCGCAGAGGATAAAATGAGTGGTCTCCTCTCGAAAAGCAAAAGTGGGAAATATTAACTGAAAAAAGGAACAGAAGCAGCCTATGTAATATACAGGAGCGCTCGATGGCGAAAGAATCATTATGCTTTCGTTCTAATTTGTCGTGATGAAGACCTAAATGGAAGACCTGTAATAGAAGTAAGTACTGCAGTCTGCAGAGTAAACTGAACCATTGATACTGTGGGTGTGTTCGTTTCCTCCTCTAAAATTTAAGCATCTGTCACATCAAAGAGAATCTTATTATTTATGAATATTTCGATCAATTTAATGACAAAACCCTATTGATAGATTGGTGCTAATTTTCGAGATGAATCTAATAAGTTTAATTAATCTATATTTTACTAAAGTGATACTACAGATAATCTGTCTTATAATCACGACTTAATTAACCTCATTAGATTCGTCTCGTAAATTAGTCTAGGAGTCTGTAATTTATTTTATAATTAAACTTTATTTAATACTCTTAAATAATAATATTCTTTTTGATGTGACAACTCTAAAATTTCGACATCGAACACACCCTGTATAAAGGAGTATTTTACTGCGAGAATACAGAACGGAAGAAGAAGAAATGCAGCTGCAGGAGCATTTAACAATGGAGGAAAGGACATGCACCGCATTGGTGTCTGGTAAATGTCAGATCAGCTTTGCAGATGGATGCAACGCCAGGTCGGGTCGGACGGGACGGGGGATCAGGAGGTTCTTCAGCATGGCCGATCAGGGAGGGGAGCTCTCCCCGCTTTTCAGGACACAAGCCGTGGCCCGTGCATCGTGCTGTGCTGCGCTGTTGTATCTGGCATGTGGGCGGCCCGGCAGGCGCGACGACGGGCACCTCGGCGTGCCGGAAAACCGGGCCCGGCGCATCGACATCACAAATCTTGGCCGAGATCCGGCTCGTCCTTCCATCCACCCGAGTACCCGACCCCCGATGGCCGGACATGCCTCCACCCACTGTAGTACTGCTGCGGAAGACGCTCGATTCCATGCGCCCGTTTCTCAGGGATGGTGACGGTGAACGCCTGCACTGTAGCCGCCGCGGAGTGCGCTCAACTCCTGGATCGAGGAAAACTAGGCTTTGACGGGCCAGGCTGAAAGCCTGCGTCATATGACTCGTCCTATCTCATAGGTATAGGGTACGCATCGTGCCGACGCGACGCACCTGAAGGCTGATGTAGTGCTGACCTTGTGCACATCTTCCGTTTGAACGACAAAATTAGGCGCCTGGCCCGGTTACATCATCTGAGACCATCGCGAGAGTGATGTGTACGTGATGTTCCGTGCGCGCCACAACACATGAGAGAAAAGGTAATCGACCTTCTCCGATCGGATACTCGCACAGTAGTCGAGTGATTTGTTACAGGAAAGTACGTCAGCAGCCACGATCTCCGCCAATCGAGCAACATCCGAAATATGCGCACGTACAAGAGCGGTGGGGGTAGTTCACTAGCACGCGCTCTGTCGAGGATTTCGTCTTTCTTGCTCAGGACTTGCAGGTTCTCGTCACACCGGATTTTACTTTCTTCTGGAGCCGAATAGACCATTGCTTTTTCTTTTCTTTTTTTTGAGGGGAAGAATAGACCATGGCAGCATGGCTGTTATCGGAAACGTCAGAGGGTTGCTGGGTCTCGGTTAATCGGTGACCAAAGCAGCAGAGCAAGCAATTCGCTCGTCCGAGGCCGTCGTGGCGTTGGGCTGGAACTGGCTTGCTACTGACACTACGTTGGGCTTCCACCTATCTGGGCTAAGCCTGAGCAGGCCTATCACATGTGTTGTCTCCACTTCACGACCGGTAGATTGAGCCCAACACCAATCACGGATGTTTCCTACGGAGACCGGGGCGCGCTTCAGTGCAACAACGCTTTACGTGCATCGTGCAGTCCAGCACTGACTCCAGGAGCTTGTCGACGTGCAGCCATCGCAGAGGACAGCCTGTCGTTCCCCCGGGCACTGGGCTTCTGGCCAATACGCCGTCCACGTCGTGCGCGCAGCCGAACTGGGCGATGAGGAATCGAGGAGGAAGTCGCCATCGTCGATTCGCCGGGGCGGCCGATCGATGTCGACGCCACAGACAGCCGCCACTCCGCCCCCGGCTGGCCTCCTGCCGCCGCCGGCCCGAGGACGGAACGCGCGCCGCCCTGCCCTGCGGCCGCCGGCACCAACCGGTTTTGGACGGTTTCTCTCGTGCGCGGCGGACAAAGCGCGCCTTTTTCGTCCCGTTCCCGGGCTTCCACCGACGCGACGGCTTGGCGTGGCGGCCCCGGCCCGGCTGGCCGAGATTTGGACAAGAGCGGGGTTAGGACCGCCACGTGGGTTGTTGTGGCAGCTCCGGCGGTGGCAGGAAGCCTGGAGAGGCGATACACGATTTTCTGAGTCATGATGTTTCAGTAACGACTAAACGAGCGTGACGTTGCACCCCGTGCGTGACATGTACCGTCGGTGTCGCGAACGCGTGGCGGCGGCACCCATTGGCTGTTGCGTCTGAGACAGGTTTTTGTACTGCAGCCGATCGAGCTGGTTGGGTACATTACATTGTACCATACGTCTGTTGTCTCCGTTTCATTTGTGCAGCTGGATGTTGGTCCAAGTCGTCTTCTCAAAATAAAAAGGAGAATAGAAAGAGAGTTGGTGCGCGAGTACTACTTCGCGCACGCGCACACGAGACAGACCCAGTTTCGCGGGAATAGAGTATTCCCCGCATTCGAGCGTGAGAACAATCCACCGGTGATCGTGATGGCGGCCAGCCACCCGTGTGGATTTCTAGATGGTTGGTACAGTATATCGAAGCCATGCCGTCACGGTGCAACGCCGGGTTTCTTGTACTGCGACAGCGTACAACTGTTTGTCACAAGCGAAGGGGAAGCCAGTTCCTGCCGAAACACAATTCTGCTGCCAGAGCAGTGCGCGACCACGGCACGTCAGCTGATGCGGAACTCCCACTCCGCTCTACAGCAGCAGCAGCAGATGCAGATCACCACATCCTAATCCTGAATCCTGCCGGCCCCATTGATTAGCAGGGCCGCCCCTCCCGCCTAACCGGTGACGCTCGGAAAGCGACGCGCTGCGCGATCTCAGCCAGTCGGCGTGCTGCTTTCAGCTCTGTTGGACCATCCGTCCATGGAATTCCCAAGGGCTCGGGCAACATGTGCCTCTTTCGGCGTGACCGCTCGCCTCCATCTTTGTGCGCCGGTCAACAAAGTCTTGGCGTCTCGAGTGTGTCGGCTCTAATCGTCCTCGTATTGTATCGTGTTCCTTGTATTGTATTCTTCCGTAGAGCTAGAGCAAGTCCAAGCAACACGAACGACTTTAGTACACTCAACTGAAGCAGGCGGTCTGCGGTCTCCATCGAGTTTTAATTTCATGACGCTACTAATGGTAGTACTAGTACATATTTTCCTCGACATTGTTGAGTGGGGCGCTGTCGTGGGAGGCTGCACATCTCGACGTGCCTAGCACAGCTCCGTAGCGAAACCAGGACCTTTAAATAGACACGTCAGTACGCCACAATTAACGAGACCCCACCTCTCTTTTCTCTCTTTCGGAACGTCCATTCCAGTTTGGTTCTACTTCCCAAATCCGGATTGTTCCTCCAAGCTTATCTTCGCCGCAAGAAGCGTCAAATCCGATATCTTGGCGAAGGCGAGGTACGCTTTTGTTACCTCCTTCCTTTCTCTGAATGGTCTGTTCCTTGAAAGTCAAATCTGAACAAGATTTTCAGTGAAGCAGAGCGTTGAACTGGTAAAGAGTTAGTACTAGTACTACGTATCAGATGATGCCCCGATGCTTTTAGTTCCCAGCACAAAGCTTTTAAATTTTGCTAGTAGTATAATCCCAACTCGAAGATTCCTCTTCATCGTCTGTCCATTCCCACGAAGGAACTGCCACATCGGGCCTTAAATTTGTTCAAGTTGTGCCCTCCTTTTGATGTTGGTTGGCCTGTCATAGGATAAACATATTTCCTTCCGTCAGTCCGCTCCGGCCGTTGGTTATTAGTACTAGAGACCAAGCCGAGTTCAGGCTGCAGATTTTGATTTGGCTTGTGCTAGTGGCTGAACAGAACCTCAAAAGTTCACTGTGAAGCAAGAACCAAAAAGGTAAGATTCTATACTTCGGAATTAGGCTTTGGCATTTTGGAAAAACAACTTCGATTCTTGGCTGCCACTGCGTTAGAACATTTGATATGACGAGGTCCTTGCCATGAACTTCTTGTTTCGGCTTCACCGAGTTTCATCAACAAACCGTAGTTTCGCAGGTAGCTACCAATCATGGGTTGTGGATCATCGAAATGGATCGATCCCGTCGGACCCCAGAGGAGGCTGGCAACTGTCGGCGAGGTGGTTGTCTTCCTCCCAGGTCTCCGGGCACCAAGAGACATGGACTTCTCCGAACCTCTTGGTGATCACTTGGACAAAAGCTTAGTGGAGAGGCTGTCATCTCTGCGAGCAAGGGTTGTGGCATTGGCGACGCAGGAGTCAGCGACGGCCCTGAAGCCAAGACGAGTGCGGCATGGTGAGTCGTGCTGCTGCAGCATGTGAACCATCTCCTGATTGCCCCTGATGAATGTGAGTTCCAGAAGTTTAGCTTTGATGTGATGGTAGTCTCCGGATTTCAGGAGGGTCTAGTACTGCTAATCTCCTCCAGGCTCTGGAAGAATACCTACCAGTTCTGCTAGGTCTGGTGAAAGAAAGTGAGCAACTTGTCCTATGCCTCTGAATTTAATGTTGAGTTAGTCGATCTCTTGATTTATCATGATTCATGCACATATGCTGCAGGCAGTGAGATGAGAAACAAAGTTCAGTACGTGTGGACTAACCAAGAAGACGTCGCCCAGGTAAGGAGGCGTTTCAAATCAATATACAACTGCACTAATCTTTCTGAATGCTTCAGAGTGAGTGTGTGACTGAACTGCAGGAGACATCGATGGCAGATCCTTGGTACGAGGTGCTGTCCGTGCTGCATTTGATGGCCATGGTGTGCTTCTTACAGGCTAACACCCTGCTTCTTCCTAGGTCCTATGGGGACGGCCAGGGACCGAGAGTCTCTGAAGGTTTGCACAATTAATACCTCAGACACCATCAGTTTACTACTGTTCTTATTAACTACTGTACGCTATTGTTGATCTTCATGATATGTTGTGCGTTGCTGATGACAATACAAAACACATGCTGACGCGCAGAGAGCAGGCAAGCCACTATTGATCTCTTCCTGAAAGCAGCAGGGTATTTGGATTGTGCAATTCATCAAGTACTTCCACAGATACCGCCTGAAAGAAGGTCTGATGCTTAAGGATCTGAGTATGTCAGAGACTAATCCTTGAAAAATACTAAATTATAATGTTTCACGTTTTCAGAAGAGAACTTCCAGTGGATCTAGCTGAAGACAATCTTAAAGCACTTAGCTTACAAGGTCTTGGTCAGGTACTACATCAAAACCATTTTCATATATACTGTTTTCTTAGATATTCTAGGATAATAAAAATGTCAATTCCTTCACCCCAATTTGACCGTTGTGTTGCGAGTGAAAATAAATTTTGCACATTGCTTTTAGTTGGAGTCACTAATCATCTTTAAATCTTCCAGGGGTTGATATGCAGCTTGGGCTGGCAATTGATAACCCAAAGGCTACATTAGCAGTAAAACGACGATTAGCCTGCGAGATGATCAAATGCTGGCGACAGGTGTGGCTTTCTCAGAACTCTTGTTAGACCCATATCTGCACACGTCATGTTACCTTGTTAAGCAACTGCTAGATTATTACTCAACAGGTTAAGGATACCATCCCAGAGCTCCCATTGTCAGATGGATGGGGGAGAAAGCATACTCTATTTGTAAAATGGAAATATGTTGAAGCGAAGGTATGTGCACAAGCCAACCATACCTTTTCTTCCAACTATTGTGATTTCCAAACTGCATTTACCATAAGCAACTTAAATTAGTAGCCTGCGCAGGGTAATCATGTTTCCGTAAGCACTTACCTATCTTGATTATCTTGTTCAAACATTTAAATGATTTCATTTTATCGTGCCTTTGCCCGGACAGGCTGCGGCATACTATTTCCATGGATTAATTCTTGATGAGGGAGAGACTCGGAAATCACAAGAGATGGCAATAGCAGCTCTGCAAGCATCAGAAGAGTTTCTCAATGAGAGCAAAAGAGCATCTCATGCCTTCCACACAGCTCCCCCATCATCAAGGTCATTATGCAATTCCATGTCTTCTCCCTTATTTATTTGTCTGGAACCTTACTGCTTGGCTCCAAGCCTACTCTATATGCCATCTATACTGTTCTATCAATCAAATACTTTTTTTGATTAAATCAATCAAATACTTAATAACACATAAAAAACATTGTCACCTGTTAACGTAGCAGAAGCTCAGATCCTTTCGGAACAACCAAATATATCTTGGACATGATCCCGAAAGATACACTCTGCAAGGTCCAGAGCTATCAGGACCTGTATCCACAAGAAAGGTAAGATTAGACTCCAAGATTGGGTAAAGAAATGGCTGATACCTTGCATGCTAAACTCTTCTTTTTTTTGTTTTGCTGCTCTTTTGTGTAAATTCAGAGCATCCAATGTAGGAACAAGCAATATTATCATAGCATTGCCAACACTGCCAGATTTTGCATTGGCCTTAAGCCCCGAGGATTATGAGCTCCCCCAGTCAGATACATTGTGGAAGGGAGCTGACCATCGATGGAAGTCATCATCTACGTCAGGAAGGCAAGAAAGCATAAAAGAAAAGAACTTACCAATTCAATGAATTTGTTATCTAGGAAGATTCAATAACAATCTCAGGAATCAACATCATGTACAGTCGGAATACTCAACAGATAATAGAAATTATTTTTCAAAAGATTTCTGAGGCATAGTTTACAAACATTTCTTTGCAGTTCAAATTAAGCTTCTAGTATATTCTTTATGTCGAGCTTGCTTAAATTGCAGGCTGGATTTCATTTTATGCATTTCTATATAACTAATTTCATTTCCCTTGCATCCAAGGACCATGTGAAATAGACCTGCAGATCGTTCAGCTTGAAAATTTAACTAGAACTGTAGATTCCCAACATATGTACATGAAAAAAAAATGACAGTTCGGCGTAGTCCTTAAAAATACTCGAGTATTTCAGATATGACATTTAATACATAAGCACTATTTCACTTAAAAGTTGTTATCATTCAGTCTTTCACAATCCCTCTTAATTCATCAAAACAGGAACCTCAAAAGTAAAACAGTATTGCTAAACTGTTTATACATGGAACATAAGACAACAGTACAACAATTACATACTTGATTTCAATAAGACAGATTACAGGGACAATTCTAGTAAGAAGATTCAAAGGCAAATCAGTTAATTCTCTTGGCAATCCTGTACTTCGTTAACAAATTCCAAAATTTATATCAGTACAAAATTGCCAAAAAGGGCGACTTCTGATCTGCAGGTGACTACTCAAGCCACGAGGGCGATTAAGGGAGGAAAACATGCATAACTCCCAACATTTGCAAAAAGATTGTGTAAACCATGTTCAATTCTCCAAATGAGCCATGTGAATCACACATCGCAAGCACTTGTTTTCTAGCATCAGTTCAAGAGCCTTGTTGATGTCATTGAATTGTATATCATGTGTGACTAGGCCATCAACTTGGATTTCCTGACAAATGACAAGATATAACAGTTCATTAAATTGTCAGGTTTATGCTTCATGAATCATTTTTCAGATTAGATATGACCTATACACCAAATAACTTTATGAAGTACCTTGTCGGCATACTTTTCCACCAGTGAAGGTAGATCAGATTTAGGTCTCCATCCCCCAAACAGAGATCCCTTCAGTGTTTTTCCAGATAGAAGGAATGCATAATGCGCAGACACTTCTGGCTTTGTTTTTGGTACACCAAGAGTAACAGTCACTCCCCAGCCCTGGCAAGACAAGAGTAAAACATCAGTGGGGAATGCATATGAACACAAGGGAACAGAATAAGTAAACTGAGGGATGTATGCAAAAAGATGCGAGAAGTAAAATTACATCAGAACATGACTGAAGGGCCGTGGATACTATTCCAGTATCACCCACACATTCAAAAGAGTAATCTGCACCGCCATCAGTAATCCTTTTGATTACCTGCGAGCATGAAGAAAACACTATATATACATTGTTTTCAAACTGCAATGAAGAAATTAGATGCAGCAAACTGTGTAAAAACAGAGCAGCATAAATAAATTACGGTCTCAAATGTGGTTTGTGAAGGACAATAGCATATGCCTTATAGTTCAAAACAATGCACTGTTTCAGTTCGAATCACAGTGCAAGGAAATAGTACTTTGTATTGGAAATTCTTTAATACCAGGATCAGATACTTTGTTTTAGTAAGAAGAATAGCATAATCTCATTAACAGAGTGATGAGAAGGTGACCAGTTGTGAGCTTTAAATACCTGCTGAACAGGTTCACTCAATTCATCTGGATTAATGAAATCTGTGACGCCAAAAGCTTTTCCTGTATCATGAAGAAAATAAGTAGCAGGAAGTCTGAGGACTCACTGCAGAAGTGTGTAGTACTTGACAGTGCAACGTACCCTTTTCTTGCTTCTCAGGATTAGTATCAACTCCTATAATCTTGGACGCCCCCGCAGCTTAGCACCTTGAGCTACCTAAATCATTAGATATAGGTTTCATAACTACAGCTTTCAATGTTTACTAAATTACCTTATAATACAAGCTTCTGTAGATACTCACAGAGAGTCCTACAGTTCCAAGGCCAAATATTGCGACACTCGAGCCTTCTGATACATTAGCAACATTCCAAGCTGCACCAAGTCCTAAAGAATGAAAAACAATGAACAAAGGGATGATCAGATACCATAAATATGGACAATATGTCAATATATGCAATGTAACCAGGCAGCAATTTGTCGAACTAGAAAATCGAGCATTGCTTGTCTCAGAACATCTGAAGACTGAAATTATGGTTTTCAGGATTTACCTGCAGACACGCCACAGCTTAGGAGGCACACCCTGTCCATTGGCACGGTCGCGCCAACCTTCACGGCACATCCTGAATGAACAACTGTGTATTCGCTGAAACTTGACACTGCACAGTAATGGTACACTGGTTTACCCTTCAATGAGAACCGCGTCTTCTGATCACTGTGCATGACACCCCTCCTCTCCAGACCAAGCTTCTGGCACATATTGCTCTTTCCCGAAATGCAGTGTTTGCAGCTCTTGCATTCCCCAATGAATACGGTAAGCACGTGGTCTCCTACTTGGAATTCAGTCACCCCTTCACCGATACTTTCAACTACTCTACAGATCAAAGGTTTGCAAATTGCAAATGTCAGCACCACAAGCCAATTGAAGAGCTTCGGCTTGACACTGGCAGCAAAACAAGAGATCAAGAACACACCCGGATGCTTCGTGCCCGAAGATTCTAGGGAACAGATCAGGTTGCGCCTGAGTGATGGAATTGAACCGAATACAGGTAAGCATTTGTCAAGATCACCATTCCCAGAAGAGCTGACATTTCACTTCAATAGGAGAGACGCAAGAGAAACCCGCCGTGTGTGTGTGTACCTTGGACTGCCACGCGGAGACGTCGCTGCGGCAGACGGAGGTGGAGACGACCTTGACGCGGATCTCCATGGGCCCCGGCGGCGCCACCTCAACCTCCTCCATAACTAGCGGCTGCCCCGGCCCCCACGCCACCGCCGCTGCGCGCAGGCCATCGAATTTTACTCAATGCTAGTTGGTACAAGGAGCAAGTGCAAAATCGTGTCTACGCACGAACTGAGGAGAGATGGGTTCGTACCTCGGCAGGTGATGGCGGCTGTAGGCGAGGACGCGGCGACGGCGGCCATTCCGGCAGATTCTCCGCTCGGTTGGGGTGGGCTGTGGAGAGGAGTCAAACTACCCGCCTCCACCTTCTCGTCTCCATTTCAACTCCTCCACACCCGCTTTAGTACAGGAGGAACGGTTAGGTAGCAGTGTAGCCCCACCTACCACCCTTGGCACCCACCTGCAAATTTTCCATCAGTCGCAGTTCGGCCATCCCCCCGCGCCGCACCAACGACGGTGAAGGCTTCCAGCCGCTAGACGAACGCGCTGGTCGGCGGGATGAGGGAGGCGGCAGCGCTGAACCATCCGCCATTGACACGAATGTAATTATGGCTAACTATAGGGGCTTAAGTGAAATCTATTGGATCGCGACCTGCCGGTCTCATCCAAATTAAAATTAGGGAGCAAAATGGAAACATTGGATCGCGGCCAATAATCAGGGAATAAATTGCGAAGCCAGGTCCTCTTCCTAAGCTCCGGCGAGAGGCAGGCACCGGCAACCGGCATCATCAGCTGCACTGGCCGGTGTTCGAATCCCGCTACCGCCGTACAGGGATTCATCACGGTGCATATCAAAGGGAAGGTGAGATGTATTCGCTCTCGGAAATGAAACGAGTCTCAGTGCCCTATTTGCCAGATGCCCCAGAATCATTCCAGTGCATATCTCATCATGATTTCTGACCAGTTTATGCAGAGCAAACTGTGTGCACTGAACCAACATAATGAATTGATGACTTATTTAATTTTTTTAATAAAACATAATAACTTCAAATTCACTTTACAAGTTGTATGCCTGAAACGAAAATTTGATCGTCCTCTGTAGTACTAGTACAATGGAGGAAAGAGTACCATGGTTAACCATGGAAACATAGTAAAATGTAAGATGGCATCAAAGCTGAAGAAGCTTATCATCTTGACTTTCTCATCAGTCTTACATTTTGCAGAAATCATTTTACAACACAGAAATGCCGCTGTACATTCGTTATCTGGGCTACGTGCCTGCGTTTTCAGTGAAGAACCATTGCACTTGCAATCAGAGTTCAAAACTGTACATGTTAGCTGGTCATGTTCAAACCGGAAACAAGGAAGAATTATGGCCTCAGTTTCCAGTTTTGATCATCTCTTTTTCTTGTTTTCGTTAGGTTTGATCATCTGTACAGGTGCAGCCGGAATGCGTGCCCACCACTCTCTGATTCGCCTGCGGAACTTCTCTGTATTCTGTTTCCTTAGGGGCATCTCCCTTGTGTACACCTCCAGGACTACTAAAAGAAGTAGATGCCTGGAAGGTATGAAAACAAGAAATGCAGCTGCAGCAATGAGTACCACTGCAATCACTTCGGTTGCCTGCATGGGCAAAAGATAGCGGTTAACATTTAGCAGACATGATATCTGTTGTACAACATGCTGCAAAGGCATAAAAACATTTCGGACTAGAACTTCAGAAAAAAGGCTTCTGGTCAGATATAAAAAGTTCATAGCCAGCCTTTTCATGCATAGTAATACAATTATTACTATTGACTTATAGCTTATATGCCTGCAAAGATAGGGAAACAAATATTTCAAACAAAGCAATTCAAAGACGAACCTTTGGAACAGATGCAAACAATACAGCTCTAAGCTTCAGAAGAGCAATGTTTGTAGCCTGCAGAGAATCTTCTAACTTGGATATAGCCTCCTGCAAAGTCAAGATTTGCTCAACAGCATTTTTACTCGGGGGAGGTTTTACTTCAAGAACTTCCAGCAATTTTCCACCTCCTATGTACTTATGCCAAAGCATGACAACAGCAAAAACTAAGAAAATGAAGGGTGCCACATAACAAAACAATACCCCTGTGAAACCATAAGGGAAAGTTGAAAAATAATAGATAAGGACACTTGATAAAACAGAATGTCTATAATAAAAATGTACAAGGGAAATTTGAAAAAGAAAGATATATTACCTTTGAATCGCATAAACCATAAAAGCTAAGAATAGAAGTGATTTAAGAGGATCTTCCCATTGGCTGAGAGAGTAAATAAGCTTGCCTACTTCAATGAAAGGGAAGAGAAGCTCCTGCAGTATAAATCCAATCCATCATAATTAAAAACTGCCGTACTGAAGAATCATTTCATTTGTAATCGCAAAAAAAGAATCATTTCATTTGGAGAATATATCCATGAACAAAGAAAAAAGAAACAGATGCACTAGAGTATCATGACAAAAAAACATGCACATAAAGTGAAGACGAATGGAAGTAACAATTGCACATGACGAGTATTCAAGAAAAGGGTCCAATTTAAGTTCTTAGTATAGCTTACACACAGAAACACCACACACAAAATTGAGAAACCAATGAGAGGTCTTTCATTTTTTGGAGACCAACCCATCGGTGACACACGCAAGAGTTGTTTAAAAGGAAACTGTAAATCCATTGCCACAATACCACATACTTAAAGTTTTATTTACTTATTTTGGTTGTATAGTATACAAAAGCAAGGTATGGTCCAAAAGTCATCAAGTGAACCACACAACGATCCATTGAATGGCAATAAGATAAACAGGCTTGAATAATTGAAACACAAGGAGCCAATAAACTACTCTGAATTGTAACATGGAGCGGAAAAGAATTGTCTACATCCGAATTGACATATTTTTCTTTTGAATGCAGAGTAACTATCAACCATATTTCTTTACAGTTGCATTTAATGAGCATTACATGAAAAATATCAGGAATATGCAATTCAAAATGACGTACTACAAACATACCTGCATGAGGGCGAGATTTGCATCAACTCCTTCCACCTTTACTTGATTAACTGTAGCACGTGCTGATTCTATTCTTTCAGAGTAACAAATTGACTCTTCTAAAGCAGCCTCCAGAGACTTTGTTACACCAAAGCAAACAGCACAAAAGCTTATCTCCTTTTCTGTTTCACCTTTTCTCTTCAGCAGAATAAGTCCCATTCTTGAGAGAGCGTACAAAGAAAATGGTAGAGAATGAGTCGGTGACAACTTGTCAACTGTTGATTCATTTTCCAAATGACTCAATGAAGTGTCCAATAGCTGGAAATAGTTCTTATATAGGGCTTCTAAGACCATATCTCCTTTTGGAAGCTTTTCTGCTAAGCTAAAAGTAAGTGTCGTCTTAAAATGAGAAGGAGCAATATGAAAAGCTTCTTTCACAGCAGAGTATCTCAAGATGCCAAGGATAGCTTTTGAGAGTGCTTCAGCTCTCTGAACATCTCCAAGATTGAACTTCCTGATAAATCTATTTACCTGCAACACTTCACGGGTGATTGCTAACCAATAGTCTCTTCGTGAGGGGCCTCCTAATTCAGGGAAGTCAAAATAAATTGGCTCCGTTCTGTAAACAAGATGTTGTTAGTTATTTTGGGTCAACCCATCATTGCTACAGTGCTCAAGAAAATGGGTGTTAGAGAATTCCTCCCCATTTAATACTTACAGTGTGCTTGATTTGTACATCACAGCCTTATCAAAGAGTCGAACACCCAATGGTCCAGTAAAATCACGTTTGATCACTTGATTTGAATCCGTTGCTAAGTCATATTTAACAATCTTATCACCATAACCTACTCTGATACTCTGAAAATAAAGAGCATGTGTCGTAAGGACTAATCTTCCTGCGAAAAGAATGAGATCTTAATGAGTTCTCAAAATGATTGTAGGTGAGGCTTATTTGTCAGATGGGATTAAGTTACCCGGCCATGCTGCTATTCCAATATGTTGCAGTACAGGATGAATAGGCCTGTCTCCTTCAATTGCTAATATACATTCTCCTGCATTGAGATGAAAACTTGACGAAAGTGGTGATTGCATCATATTTTTCACAGACCGCAATTCCCTGGGAACAAGAACGATACATTGATACTGCTCTTAGCACTTAATACTTTTGGGTGAACCAATCATAGTATAAACTTCTGCTAAAGGTACACAGCCCCCCTGCATTTTTAGCCTTTTCTCTGTCAAATACTAGTAACTACTGTAATCCAAGTAGAAACTCTCAATTCAATATTATCCGCAAAGAACCTATACTTCTACAATACTATAAGTACTGCTTTTGCAATACCAGATACAGAGAGCATAACCTTCTTTATCTAAATCACCATTTCATTCATAGTGACATAAAGATTATTATGCATGGATATACAAAGGCATTAACAAAATGCAGCAAACATAATTTCAAGATTTTGACGATTAGAAGTTTTAGTCGTTACCTGTCTAGACTCTTGAGATACTTATCATATACAAGAAAATGCAACCGGCCTCCAGACGAACATGTCAATACATCAAACAGATTGTGCACAGTAACCACATCAGCTATTATTGGGCATGAAGGAGCTATTCGTGCAAAAGCATTTAACCCAACAGTCTTGTTGTCATCAACCTAAAACACAAGTAGATTGTCAGGTATATGTGCACACTACACAGCATAAATGTGGTTCGGGATAGAGGAGAGACAGAATCAAAATAAAACTCACTTGAACAGCCAATCTTGTAGAATTGGCATAAAAAATTGATCCCTCATCCTCATCTTCAGTCTCAAGGGAAGTAAATGAGGGAGAATTCTGACCACCACAACATAGTCAAGAAGAATGAAAAATATCAATAAGTAACCTGGATTCATTGTTATCTTGGCAAAAATGTAGATACAACCACACTTATTTCACCAAAAAGGAATCATTTGACGAAATCAGATATTAAAAAAATAGCAAATAACTGCAGCATTGGTGAGTTCTCACATTTACTAGAATTTCATCCTGGACACCCGGGGATTCCCATGCCAACATCATATCAAACATCAAACGACGAAGATTCTTATCAGCCAAATAGTCAGGGCGTGTAGTGACTTCATGAAGAGCTTTGTGGCAGCAGTACTCTAATAGCTCCCTAGAATACATGTTCTGCTCCTTACAGTTGTCAGGGAAATCATTCTCAAAGCTTTGCTGCAAGTTTTCAGTTGCAATATCAAGAATCCTGAAATCATAAGAATGCAGAACTAAGCAATTTCATAACTGGGCGTTTGGAGGGAAACGAAATCATCTCATCAAACACAACGACAGATACCTTGAATAAAATGTATGCTGATCATAAGATCATGTAAGACTAATGCTGACAACAAATTTAGAATATGCTTTCATAGCACAGGGTTTGGTTATCCAACACTGAGTTCAACTTTAATTGATCTACCCACGGTGACAAATTTATGTTGTGCCCTATGTCCCTTTCACAATAAGAATTTTTGTTAAGAAACCTTTCACAATAAGATACAATAAGATTGTTAGCAGTAAGAATAACTTTGTCTAAATAAAATGTAGAGGTTAAAATTGGAATGGGAAGTGAACATGTAGAGTAATAACAAGACCATATTAGTCTTTTCCACAGCTTTTATGAGATCCAGCATTACTCCTAAGTGTCCTTTCTATAAGAATCTGTTGGGATGATTTTCTGATTGCTCCAGTTTCACAAGAAGATCAAACCATGTCAGTGCTCATGCTAGAGAACTATCTAGATCATGCCAGACAGTTAACTCCCACTTCGATTCGTCAGTTAAGTGAAGCATCTACTGTAAAATGGATTTCTGTCAGTCTGAATCATCTAAAACGCTGCCCTGCGCCTAATATTTACACATCAACCAAGTCTAGGCACAAAGCAATCTCCAATTTCTATGTAGTCTAACAGGTGCGATCCTGTGGAGCTGCGTTAGCACACCTAATCACCAAACGTGTACGGCAAATTCGTGTAACCTCTGCGATGAACTGTTGATAAGTTGGATCAAACTCGCTATCCCAACGAGGCCCCAGCGGGGTGGAATTCGTGGCATGGGGAACCGCGTACCTGGAGCAGCGGGAGACTACGGAGTTTGCGATCGACGAGAGCTGCGGGATGCTTGAGTCGCCGTCGGCGACCGCCGCAGCGGAGGAGGCGGCGGCGATGTAGGCAGCGGCCGCCGCCGCCCGCCGCTGGGAGAGCCGGGCGAGGAAGGTGCGGATGGGCTTCTCCCGCACCCACGTCTCCACGATCCCCATGACTGCCGGCCCCCGCCGCTCACCGGCACTGTGCCCTTTGCCTGTTTCTGCTTGCTTGGACTGGAAGCCTCGCGCGGCTGTAACTTCTTTTTCCCTGGCAACCCGGCCGGTTTTTCTTCTTCCTCGCCGCGGGCTCGGCCAGCCGTGCAGCGACGTGCGTTATCGCACGGTGCGTGTTTCCGGACGGTTAGCGTGAACGCGCCATGACGGCTGGTTTGGGCTGACGAATTGCTGACTGGATGGCCAATCGGATCCTTCTGTTTGCAATGTTTTTCACCGTGTATCGTTGTGACTTGTGTGTGAGTCTTTCCGACAGGGACGTGTTCTTTCCGTTCCTGAATCCTGATCTGATGTCTGATGACCCCTGACAAATTCGTGGCTGCTTGCTCAAATTATAAGCAACCGTTTCAATTGGATATAAAATTCATGAAATATAGCTGTCTTGTCTGATAGTGGATTCATTTCAAGCAAAACAAACGTTGATGAAAACTTTTGTTAAAAGAAGAACGTGGTCAAAACTTAGTCAACTTGTGTTTTGGCCTTTCACAGGTCGGGGCTTTGGCCTTTCGCAATGCAATAGTCAATTTGATACCATGGATTTTTAGCATTCGAAGTTTCTGAGTAGCTTCGATGTGCTCATCCCGGCAGCAATTCTTCCACACGAACAAGACACGCCCCGCCGCCTGGGTCTCCCAAGAGCCAAGACTCGAGCCGTCACCAAATTCTTCCGAGCACCCGCACTCCCTAGCGCCTACTTCCGCGTCCGCGCTCCCTACAGCCGTCGCGGCCTCCTTGCCACCTCTCCTGCTGCAGCATGGACAGAGGCGAGAGCCGCCCTGCCCGTGGAGACGGGTCATCGGCATCGGCAGCCGGCGCGACCCCTACTTCTGGGTCGCCACCCTCTCCCTCCATTGAGGCGTTGGCCGCAGGTCTAACCCTTTATCTCACTTCTGATTTTTGCTATGGGGATGTGTTATTTTTCGTGTCTGCAGGTGGAACCTATTATTATCCTTTTCGCCGGCAGTAAGTATACATTTCCGTAGGGTGAGATTCGTTCTTATTGATTGTGCACAAAACATAATAACTCGTTGGAGTGTAGTACCTGAGTATCTCCCTTTAGAATTGATGATTCCATGCCAAATTTCGTCTGTATCATTTAATTCTAGTACTCTTCTTCGAACTTAATTGTAGTTTGTGTCAATGTGTTGAGCTAACAGAAAATAGTACTATCCTGGTATACACGATGAACCATGTGCTACGGGCTGCTTTTAAAACCATGTGCTGCATGAGGGTTTGTTAGGTAGTATCTTATTAGAAATCTCATGTGCTGACATGCATGCATGATAAACCTGGCTACACTTTGTTGGAACGAAATCACCTGCCGTTGTTATAGAAAAGGCACAACCGTGCCGTTTGTACATATGCGTCATGCGTGGATTCTGATATGGTAAGTCCTAGCTGATAGCTTTTAAAATATTATTAATACAACTATTATAAACAGAGAATCAAATAAACTATTACAAACAGTTATTAACTCTATATTTTAAAATAATACAGTCGACGGCAAATAATTCATATTGTTCTGAAGATTAATCCGTGTAAACTGTAAGAGATTATACCTAACTAGTAATCTGAAGATCTAAAATTACTACTAATCTGAAGCTACGTGTAATATAAATATTTTCTAGCCTAGAACTGACTAATCGTTGGGCCTATTCTGGGCCGATATGGCCTGACAAAATATACTTGATTTACCATACAGTTCCAAAGCAGATCACACCGTCAAAGCTAAAAGCAACAATCCTGATGAGCAACGGCATGCTGTGCCGTTAGTACTATGACGGCAGAGGATTTCATTCCCACTTTGTTCACCAAAATACATTGGCCATTGCAACTACTGAATTGCTATTAGACCCTCTATTCACAATGTGGTTCATATTGGAGGCGGATAATTGATGCACAGATCTTTGAAGCATTTGAAATTCTCATCATATTGATTTGCATGTTGAGATCGGATCTTATCATCTTGATATAGCTTCGAATAGCTTTCCTGAAAGTAGGGCCCCTCACTGTATACATTTTTTTAATTTTAGTCATTTGTTGAATTTAGTATTGACACAGCAATACTGTCACCAACAAAGCAAAACAGGTGGTACATTGGCTCTGATTGCTTTTGTGCTATAACCTATAACATGATACAATTCGCATGTCCCAGTGAATTTCGCTACTTCACCCATGCAAGAATGGGCAGAGCTAAACTTCCTAAATCCAACCCAAAAAGGAAATCGTAGTAGATAAAGAAAGGAAACCCATGTTGAAAGAATTATGAATCTGCATAAACTATTTTGTTTGCTTTGGACGATTGGGGCATACTTTGGTTTGCATCACACTCATTTATGTTTTAAATATAAATGCAGAAGCCATGGCTTTTAATGGAGGTAGGAATGAGGAGGTGTGAACTTATCTTTTTTTATAGGTATATTCTAGATATGCCACGGCTTTTAGGAAGGAAAAAAATAATGATACAAGTAAAACTACATGTTTCATTTTGCAGTCGATTGATGTCAAGGTGCAGAAAGCTCTGGAGTGTCCGTGTTTAGATGACTTGAAGAAAGGACCTTGTGGGAGCCCATTTATTGATGCATTTTCCTGCTATCTCAAGAGCACCGAGGAAGAGAAGGTTGAATCTAGTAATTCTGAGACCATTCTGGCATACATAGGGTGAAAGATATATATTAACATTCGTAGTAAATTCTGTGTTTTCAGCTAGCTGCGTTGTTGTTACCTTACTATTGTTGTTACCTTCTGATGTGTTCATGTCACTGTTGCTCCTGACAATTGATTGCCGCTCTGTAAATTCTATGCTTTTAGTTAGCCTATATCACTTGCTTTTTGATGTTCCAATAGTTCCTAGTTACTTTTGATTGATGAAACATAAGGACCTTTTTTTTCTTTGGACCTGATTCTCATCATGTGCAACATTATTTGAGTAGCTCTTTTTCGTTGAATCTTTGTGGAGTCATGTACTTACTGTATTTTCATTTCTGCTGTTTCTCAAAATGCATCAGTTTACTCCAAATCTATTTTTCGCATCACGGGTTTGATTTTCAATTATAGCAGTAGCTGCTCAATTCCTGCCAGATTTCTTGTGAATAACAATAGTTTGGTTGGTTTTGTTCGACAGGGATCAGACTGTGTCAACCCCTTCATTGCCTTGCAGAATTGCATCAAACAAAACAAAGAGACATTTATCAAGGAGATTTTGGAAGAAGAGGAAAATGACGACGAAGCTGATAAATCTAACATGAAAATTTTGCCTCCAGCATGGTCCAGAGAACCCAAATCAAAGATATGAAGTCTATAAATAAGATTGATCAACATCTTCCATTGGCATTAACAATTTTTACCACCATGTTCCCGGGACCACTAAATCAAAGTGAGGAAACTAATGATGCAAAATTCAGAGCAAACGTGGACCAAATATTCCAAAGAACCTGGGAGGCACTCAGATCATGTCATCGTCTTACAAGGTAGTTCAGCGTAAACGACAGGCCCTCAGGAGGCGCGGATAAATATCATTCTACTTAGGAATTGGAAATCTTGTAATAACATGTTAATGTATTGTATCATCGGAGGACGAGATTAAAGATTTCTCCTTGTGATAATCTGCCTTGTGGTTTCCCTGCATAAAATGATTATTTTCCTTGACTAATTAGCAGTGATAAACCTGCTGTTTCAGTTTGAAGAACTGAAAAAAAAACTGTGGTAGTCAGTCAGATTCTTCAATCTTATCTATTTATTTTTATAGAGAGAGAGAGGCAGATTCTTCGATCGGACGGGCTCATTTATCAGTTGGATTGGATACAAATCAGGCCCAGGCCCAGGACCAATCCTCTTGAGATCCGGAACTCCTGCGAGACGCGAGCCCATGCAACACGAACACGACCACCTCCTCTTTATTCTCCTTCTCTATCCTCAGTCGGAGAAATTTACAAGCCAGCGGAAAAAGAGCCCGGAGGCGACTTGTCTCGAAGCTTCCACACGGAGCCGGAGCCAGGGTTAGGGTTCCGGTCCCTCCCGTCTGCCAGCACCAGCCATGTCGGGGCGCGAGGTCCGCGAGTACACCAATCTGAGCGACCCCAAAGGTGCGCGGTGTTTCCGCTTCCGCCGATTTGCCAAGTTCCCCACCCGCACCCAGCCTTTTTTACGTGAAATTTCTTAGATTTTCTTCAATGAGGTTCCGGTGGTCTGTGCAGATAGGAAGTTGGGGAAGGGGAAGGACAAGATCGACGATGAGGACATCACCTTCCAGCGCATGGTGGCAAAGGTTAGACCGGATCGTCTTGCAACCCCAGCCACAACATTATCCTTTTCATATGCTCGATTTAGGATTTTCTGGCAAAAATGTAGACCATAATTGTTGTAGAAAATTGGTGTTTACTAGTTTGCTAATGTTGTTGAACTGTGATACTTGCACGCTCTTCATAGGCATCTTATTAGTGTTTTAGAGGTAATACTCTTGTTTGCTACGGATAGCTAAAAGCAAATAAGAAATTGAGCAGTTTGTACCGATGAGAAAATTGGCATGGCAAGCTTTGATTCAATGTTGACGTTTCGTATGTTGCATCAGCATAGATTTTGAATTTTAGTTGGATTGCTGCACAAGTAGAGAAGGTGGGACAGTCCCTTTCAATTGGTTTCACTGAGCTAAACTGTTGAGAATTCAAACTATAAATTGTGGAAAACAAATCTTTACATGTGACAACCAATTGTAGTTTACCAGTGCAGTTGGTTTCTCTTTGTTAACACCATGCAGTTGGGCTGAAATATTGGCCTTTTGTTTTTTAACTGAAGGAGATTGTTGTGTATTAGTGACTTCCCGTAATTGAGCTATTTGTGATTTTTGAATACTCTGGAGATGTGTCTGCTATGCAGAATCTAAATCCTAGAGATTCATCGTGGCTTATCCTTTACGGTGAAAAGATAAACTTAAAGATCGCTTAGATTCAGCTTGCATGCATTTTCTGTTTCAACTAATATTAGTCATTGTATTTGAATTATTTGGCGTTCATGGGCTAGGGCACTTTAAAATACATTCGTTTTTTCTTGAAGCTTCAGTGTACAATGTTCTTATAACATGCCCTGACAGGGATTTTGGCTCTCTACTCGGCTATTGACTCCAACAGATGCAAGAGGTTGCTGGTGAGAGGGAGGCTACCTTCATGGGCGAGGAGGTATTTCATGCTTCTTTTATTGGGAGCATCCATGTAGGTTTCTTTTTAACCTTATTATTTTTGTGCTCTTCAGCATTGGACAGTGATGATTTGCTTTACCTGAAAGAGCAAATGGAGGCTGAGGAAGATGCAGAGCGTCTTCTTCGTCGTACAGAGAAGCGGGCATTTGCTGCTTTTAAGATATCCCTTTATTGAATTACACATCATAATCTCTATTTTCCTGTTATGCACTCTAGGAGTACAATCTGATCAATAGTTTACTGTCTTCCTATTGTATGAAACTTTTCAGATATTTCAATTTGATGGAGTAGAAATGACATGCTATCTGTCTGTTTTCTTTAACTTTGCAATACAAAGCAGCAATTTTAGCTGATTCGACTCCTGCTGTTCCTGCGGCTCTTCGTGTTGAACCTAAACCTAAAAGTGATATAAGGTAAAGTGCCTGCAAGAAAACCTTTGCTTCCATTGACGTTACTGCTTCCTCACAGTTGGGAGTTTTTTTGTATCGACAGGCAACAAGATCTCTTGAAGCATATTGTTGGGATCAAACCAAAGCGAGCAAAAGTTAGCAGCCCTTCACAGCCAGCAGAGAGCAATGTACCCAGGCATGACCAAGACGATTCTGTGACCAAAAAATCTTCACCACAGAATCAATCTGTACCACTTTCTGGTGAGAAGGAATCATCTCACATTTTTATCGGTGCTAAGGACACAACGTCAAAGCCAGTTCAACCGATAGAAGCTAAGCAACAGAATACAACTGGAAGCTTGCTTGGTTTGGCTTATGAGAGTTCTGATGAAGAATAGTGAATCTTGAAGGGCCCATTATGAACCTGGAAATTTTCCCTGGTCCTTGTTTCTTGCGGAACCTATGCGGTGTAAGAGGGCTCAGTGTGTTATGTAGATTGTATATTAGTTTTCTTTTTGCACTGTTATTAGGTTGTATTTTTTTGTATCAGGATTATGAAAAGCTGTTTTCTGCTTGCTACGTTCCATTAAATTTTATCTTGGCCATGAAGAAAACAAATTGGTCTCAGCCTAAAGTGCTTGGTCACAATGTTCTTGATGCCTGACAAAATGAAGTATTTTCAGAGAACATAAACGATGGAACCTGAACTCAATCAATTGACAAAACCTACTATTTGAGGGAACCAGTGCAAAGCAGGGTTAATTTTCCATCGTAAGTAGTTTATGCTTTTCCACTCCAGCCAATTACAAACCAATCAAGGGCTCTTTCTGTTTGAAGGTTTAGCTTGGGCGCTTTGGACCACAAGAAACAAGATTTCTATTCAAAAGTATTTTCCTGGGCAACCACATGTTGTATTTGTTCCGACTTCATATCTCAAATGCAGTTTAAAAATTATTCAAAAAAACAAGCATGATTTCTGCTATGTTCTTACCATCCCTCTCTTAATTTCAATTTTCAGAATTGGCATCCTTATAATGCATAGAAGACAACATTCTTATAATGCATCGACAACCTAGCCTCTTAGAAGCAAGATAAGTTGAAATAAGAAATGCTAATAAGGCAAAGCCATAGCCCTTGCTACTTTCAGTTTTAGATAGAAAAGAGTTCACGCATTACATACAAATTCCGACCAAAAAATATTGCTTTCGTTGAGAGTCGAACTCAAGACCTCCCGCTTACTAAACGGGTGCTCTAACCAACTGAGCTACGAAAGCTCTTCATGCTATAAGTCAATGCAATATGTATATAAAACCTGATTTTCAGCAGTTAAGAAGAGCATGAAATACTAGCCAAAGTATTCAGGTCTGTACAAGCAAACAATTGATTCTTCACTGGAACAATTCATCTTTTGCATAATAATAGGATTTTGATTAAGTAGCATCAAGCATCCAGAGACAATTGATTCTTCACTGGAACAATTCATCTTTTGCATAATAATAAGATTTTCATTAAGTAGCATCAAGCATCCAGGGACAATTGATTCTTCATCGGAACAAATTCATCTTTTGCATAATAATGAGATTTTCATTAAGTAGCATCAAGCGTCCAGAGACAATTGGTTCTTCACTGGAACAATTCATCTTCTGCATAATAATAAGATGCGCATTAAGTAGCATCAAGCATCTAGAGACAACGGACATACATGCGCCAGTGACCCAAGCGTCACTCCCATGATACTGCCACTTCAATGAAACCTGACCAACAAACATATGTGAAGCAAATAAAAAAAAACATATGTGAAGCAGCAATCCATCTTGCCACTACCACCACCTAAAATACACACACACAAATTTCACGATGATGCCATGCAGCAACATGCCTAATTAGGCACATTTCACCCATCTAAGTTGATTAATCCACTACGATACCGCCGAGACGGTCCGAACTCCGGAACGGCCGCTCGCCACGCTACCACTGCCACGATGAGCGCTGCTGCGCCCCGTTGCAAGCTGTTGTTACCGTTGCCAGACGACCCAGCGCGCGACCGGCCACCGCTCTGCCTGCCCTGCCGCGGCCGGTTCATCGCCGGGCTGGGCGGGGCACACCCTGGTCGACGACCTCGTCGCTCCACGTGCGGTCACTGGATTCCACCGAGGCGGGCTCCCACGACGGCGTGCACGGGACGGCCGACACGCTGTTGCTCCCCGCAGACTCCTGCGGCTCGGCGGCGGCCTCCGACGCGCGGATGACGTCGACGTGCGGTGGCAGTCACGTGCACGTGCCTGCGCGCGGCGGCGACGCGGGTGGTGTGGTCCGTGCCGGCGGACGGCGCGGCGTTGACGGAGCCCCTGTCGTCGGCGGCAGAGGAGTTGAGGTCGTAGTGGGTGCGGTTGGTGCCCGACGAGGAGGAGGAGCAGGAGTTGAGGTCGGCTACGGCGTCGAGGATGGAGCACGCCTTGGCCACGCACGCCGGGAGCGAGAAGGACGCCTGGTGCTGCTCGTGGTAGTTCTGGATGTCCTCCAGGATCTGGGACGCGTACGAGGTGTTGGAACCCTGGTCGAAGTCGCGCGACGCGCGACGCGACCGCGGCCTCTGGCTCAGGCTCAGGCTTCTGCTGCCGCGGCACTCGCGGTGCGCGTGCCGCTCGTCTTCGCCGAGAGAGGTCTTGTGTCTGACGCCGCCGCGGCGGTGGCGTCCGACGCAGCCCCCGGCTTCTCGGTCCCGGAACGGGCGCTTGCCGTGCCAGCCGGCGACGGTTCCTTCACGCGCTCCGCCGTCGCCTTCGTGTGCGCAGCGGGGACGGGGTCGTCAGTGAATTTCTGTAGCGAACAGTGGAAAACAGGATCAACTAATTGGACAATGCGAGTCTTTAACAAGTGGCAAACGATAACCGAGCTTGATTCGATCATTACCTTCTGTGGCTTGGCATTATTGTTGGTGTTCCGGGGGAGTGTGTTCTCGTCGAGCTCGGCCATGGGGTTCCGCCGGTACGGAGACTGCTCGGCCTTCCTGGACGAGCTGCGGCTCAACACCGGCGTCGGCCCCGCTGCCGGAACACTGGAACAAGCGTTCTCGTTCCCCGCCGCCAGCAACCTCGCCGGCGATCTCGACCTCGGCGACGCGCACCTGATCCCCGACGCGGCCGCCGCGGGCGACGGCGCGCGCCCCTTCTCCCTCGCCGGCACGGAAACCATCTTCCCCGGCTGCTGCTGCTGCCGCACGCGCTCTCCGGTGCCCGTCGCCGCAGAGGACACGCCGCTACCGTCCGCGCCGCGCCGCCCCGGCGACCGGCTCGCCCTGCGGCTCCCGCTCCCGCCGCTCCGCTCCCGGCTCCCCGACCGCTTCCGCTGCGGCGAGCCCCGGTGCGGCGAGGGCCTGGACACCGGCCTGCCGCTCTCCCAGTCGCCCTCCTCCGCCGCGCCCGCCGCCAATTTCCTCTCCTGATCGAAGTCGTAGCTCCGCTTGGACCCCGAGCGCCGCCTCCGGTGGCCGCCCTCGGATCCCGTCTCCCGCGACGGGGTCCGGCCCGTGCCGGATGAGCTGCGGCTGAGGCGGCCGCACTGGATGAGGATCGCGTCCACCTCATCCTTGGTGCAGCTCGAGGTGCGCACCGGCGCCGAGGGCACCACCGTCACCGGAAGCTGCTTCGCCGCCGCCTCCTCCTGCGGCGCCCGCTTCTTCTTCTTCTCATCCGCGACAACCTTGACCTTCACCGCGTTCTTGTCAGCCACGGCCGGCTTGGCCGCGCTCTTGGGCTGCAGCGCCGCCTTCTGGGCCTTGTCATCGGCGACCTTCTTGGACGTGCCGCCGGACGGTGGCTTCTTCTTCTTGCTGAAGCAGACGCCCATGGCGGCCGGCTGCTGCCTTCTGGTGGTGGAGAAAGGAAGGGACGAGCTGCGATCGAGCTCGAGCTGGGAGAGCGCCAAGTGAAAGAGTGATTTGGCCCGTGACGTGGTGGTATTTAAGCAGCGCGTGGGGAGCCGCGATCAGCGAGTTGATTATGAGTTAACCTGCGTCGTGCTCCGTGTTAGCGTTACCCCGTGGCGCGTGCGCGATGAGCAAAGCTGATGCAAGATAGGCGATTCAAAATCCCCTTCCGCTCGCGGATCGCATCGGGGTTCGGGCGCGCACGCACGCACGGGGGCACGGGGAGCAGCCGGCTGGTCCTGGTGCAGTGGACCAGCGGGTGTCAAACGTCGGACGATGCTGCTGGTGTACGAGGAACTGGGAGTTTGGTTCCGTTGCCTGGTCCGCGGGGACGCTATCCGTTGGAATGGATTTAGCGGGGCCTGGATCTGTGATTAGCTCATCATCTCGCATCTCGTCTTCAAATTGTGCCACCAACCAGTACAAACAGAATCTGGGACACGTAATTACTGCCGGTACTGCTCATGCGCTGTTCCGTGGTACAGTACCAACCAGTCCACGCAAAATCGGGGACACATTACTGCCAATACCGTTAAGTGTGGTGAGTGCACCATGTATCCAGATTCTGCTCGCCGAATTGCTTGCGAGATCCGGCGCTTAATCACGGAGGAAATCGGACTGAAAAGGCATTGGTTGGAAGCAAGATGTCCATCTCGACGTGCGCCTTTCCATCACTGGCCAAAAAAGCTGTGGTCATTTTCGACCTCGAGCGAGTCTTTTGACAACGGTGTTTACGTTACTACTACTACTACTACCACCGCAAAAGATGTTTCCATGGCCGGTTACTGCCTTTCTCTGGGCGTCAGGAATTTTGCCGAGCTGAATTCGAATGGATGCGGTGCCGTTTGAATGGACCGCCACCTGCGAAATCTCACCTAACGGCCAACGGCTACGAAGGCGGTGCACAGCACAGCACAGCCCTGATCTGATCCTCTCTCTGCAGGGCTGGTGGATTCCCTTTGCAGCCAGCGCAAGTCGACCGTTGCCCTTCCACTTCTTTTCGAGTGCGGGAGCGAGCCGACCGTTGGACGTGGAAGCGTGCGTGCGTGCGGTCGTCCTGCCTGGCATTCGATCCGCTCGCTCTCCCGTCCATCGCGCTGGCGGCACCGCGTCTCTCTGCGCCCAATTCTCACGTGACGAGAGTGGGAAATTTGTGGCGGGCGATGGCTATGAGTTCTCATCACACCGTCAGGTGAGCGACACGCGGGCATTAAAACTGATTATCTGACGCTTCTTTAACTCGTGTCGGCCTATGGACCAACCTTAAGTAGCCAGCCACTTGGAATAACGAATCCGATGCGCGCTGTTGCTATGCATGCTCCTGTGACCCGTACTGCGTTGATAGTATACGGTCCAGGCGGCATCATAATTTGTACACTGTCCTACCAACAGCGTCCGGAATGAAGATCTGCGTGTGCAGATATATGGTCCCAGATTTGCAGTATCGGAATGGTGAAATCAGGGGTGTAAATTCGGAGCGCAGAATGAGAGCCGCGACTTCAAATTCCAGGTTCATTTCTCTGCCGCGGAGTTAATATGATGACAGGACGAATGCAAGCTCCATCTTCAGAGGGAGCTTATCGCATCGGATGGGAGGGACTGCCGAACTGGATCCATCTTCAAAGGTGAGCTTATCGCTAGACATTTTTACGCTACCAACAACATACGAGAACCCGTCGCCGTCGGCTTATCGTGGGCCTACATATAGATGGGCCGCGAGGCAATGCGGGCCGAGCTGAAATACAGGGCTCCGCGGCCATCGTTTCCTCTGTATAAATGCGCTAGGCCGCGTGGGTAACCCTCTCCTGGCGGTCTGGCCCCACGTACATCTTTCTGGTTTCAGCCTAGCCCCCTAGGCTTATTGTACGCCGACTCCTCTATAAAACGTTGCAGCTAGAAGCCATCGTAAACCCTTTCTCTCCGTCTTCTGCCGCCGCCGTCTAGGCCGAAGAGGCAGCAGTGTCTCGATCCCTTCCATCCGATGGGCATCGAGCACTCCGATCGAGAGCTCTCCCAGATGACCTAACCATGGGCCTGGGAGAAAAAGAGGGAGGCTGCTGAAAAAATGAACATATTGTAGACCCTGCTGAAGGATATACGACTCCATCCATTATAAGGCCAATCTCAATGAAAGTGTTATGAGAGTGTCATGGACATTAAATTTCTTGACATGGTATGAGAGAGAAGAGATGTAGTGTCATGGGTCGAGAGATGAGTGTCATCACCATGACCCTCCACTCAGCACGGTTCTTAAGAATTTCTTATTAGTAAGCGTGTGATGACACTCTGACTTAAAGGGTGACGAATTTTGTCTATGTATCTTCAGTATTAGCTAGTTGCAGTAGATCAGTCACCTTCGATCATATACATCGATCGTAGTCGTACTTCTTTTTCGTTGGTTCGTAGTCGTGATTTGTATTTTTTTTAATATATAATCTTAAAAAGGGTGAATTACTCTTATTCCTGCTCTTGTAAGATTGATTGTTTGGCCTCCTCGATCTGTTACTTACCTTACCTCTTGTGTTGGCATGGCATTAAAAAATTGTTACATACTATATAGTAAGTCGTGGACGTTACAATGACAAAGCAAAACCAAACATTGATAGGTCCTGCAGACTCATCATAGATAGTAGATAGATCATAAAAAGTAGTGTTCCCTGAACCGAACAGATCGATAGTCTTTCATGACAGCCATATGTATTGCGATCATTAGCCCCTACATTCCCTCAGCCATACTAACCACGCAAAGGAAGGGTTGAGATTTTACAGTAAAAAAAACTACAGTCCAAACTGAAACTGATCAGTGGTTGTCAAATAAATGCTTAGATTAGCTTTCAAATCAATGGTTGTCAAACACCAAAGCCCTATTTCAGCTGGATGAGGAGGCTTAGTACAGTAGTACTATACTGAATCAGGTGCAGCAAAGGACAAGTTATGATACTCAGTGTAAAGATGTCATAATTCTTTACACTGTTGGTAGCTTGGGAACATCATTACTAAAGTCCTGTTTGGATCCACCTCCTAAACATTAGTTGACTAAAATTTAGCTACTTTTTCTCCAAACATGACCTCCTAAACTTTAGCCAAGTCACCTTCTAAACTTTAGACCACTAGTCATCTCAACCTTGTTAAACTCTCCTAAACTTTGGATAAAGGCAAATAAAGTCAAAAGTACCCCTCATCACATGTTAGGGATAGAAAAAGTAAAGGTGGAGAAACATTTATTGAGGGTTAGATATGTCCACTTTTTGTTTAGTCATGAACTTTAGTCATGGATCCAAACATGCATCTCCTAAACTTTAGTTGACTAAACTTTAGGTGACTAAACTTTAGTTGGCTAAACTTTAGCCAACTAGAGGATCCAAACACCCCTAAACCAAACAATGTATCTGAACAAAGCTAGTGCCAATATCAGACCTCAAAGTTTGTTCATTTTAGCATATACCGTATTAGCATATAATATCTTTACGGCTAGATGATTTGGTAGTTTGAATGGTTCAACATTATGTTCGACAAAACGGCTGAGTAAATTCATAGACCCTTAAAACTATCAGATGCTAACACCGCAGCGATTTTGATGTCAAGTGAAGGACTGGGTCAAAATTTTCTTACTCCAAGGTCCAAATGCTCCCTGCAGTGTGCCAAAAAAGCTTCCCCAACCTAATTCCTGTTAAGAAAAACAAGGGATCGTATACCTAGTCGTAGACTCGTAGTAGTGATATCAGACAAATAAAATTCTTGGAACAATCATCAAGACAACCAGGTACCAAGAATATCCATCAAACAGCAGCAAAATTATCACTGTTATAACTATCGATCATCATCACCATCATCCCAACAATTCCCACATCTGACAAAATAGATGTTGAACAGAAGACGAAGGAGAAGGAGCACAACGGCAAAACAAGCAAACTCTTCCACGCCTTCCAAGCTCCTGCCCTCTTGCATCACCTGCCACCGCACGGGGAACAATATACACACGCCACCACCGCAGCCATGGATGTTATTCTATAAGGACGGCGCACCACTTACATGTTCACAGGCGGAGCAATCAGTCCTCGATCACTCGCCGTCGACGAACTCAAACTCGTCCTCGCGGAGGTGCACGAAGAACCGGACGGGCTTGGGCTGGCCTTCGACGTCGATCTGGAACTCGACCTTGAAGGGGAAGTTGGCCGTGATGCGCTTGCCCTTCCAGACGCACACGTACTGCTTGACGACGCCCACCATGCCCTGGATGTCGAGGTCGGGCGCCTTGACGACGTGGTAGACGCGGAGCGGCGCCGTGACGCGCACGCGCCGGCCGATCTTGGGCGCCGCCGCGGCCTCCTCGGCGGCCACGTCGTCCGAGGACACCTCGCTGGTGAGCGCGACCTGGATGCGCGCGCGGCGGTGCGGCGCCGGGCCGAGGCAGCGGAAGGCGGGCGCCGGAGTGGGGAAGCGGCGGCGGAGGAGGAGGAACGAGGAGGTGGAGGTGGACGGCGGCGCCACTGACGCGGTGGCAGTCGCCATTTGGTCGGTGAGGGGTGGAGGATGGCGAGGGGTTGGGACGAACAGGTGGTGGGCGCGGGAGAGACGAGGAGCGGATAGAAGAGGGGGCAACGAAAGGTGGAGCAGCGAGCCTGGAACAACTAGGCAATCGCGCGCGGGGCTGCGAGTTTGCGTGGATTTTTGCTGGAGATGGATGCCGCTTTTGATCTCAAGACCCAGCAAAATTTACTGGATAAGGCGGGAGCGCACGCCTGGCTGTGGTTGCTCGTGGCGGCCACGCCACCGGCTCGGCGCTTCCCGCGACTTGCCACCTGACCCGGGCTACTGTTTGGCAGCTTGCTGCTTGCCGTGGGACGGCTCGTGTGGCCAGCTCACGCGCGAATCCGCTCGCCGCCAGCCCTTCCGCGCGTGGAACGGGTTGGGCGATCTGACGAGCGCGTTTCGATGACAGCGATGAACGAGTACGTTACCAACAAAGATATTTGCTGGAATATGTTCGATTTTAAGATATCGTCTTTGTCGATGTACTCCTGGAGAATGTATCACTGTCAAGTGGTACGAGTAAACTGGATCTGAAAGGGGCCTGGTGAGAGAAGCACGCACGGACGCACGATCGGACGCACGCACGGACGCAGCACCACCCTATAATAACGTAGTTCAAGCAAAACCGAAACCGTGGATAAAGATCTCTATAGAGTATAAACTGCACGCAGAATGGAACTTGTACCCAATAAGAATATGACGCTTTCACTTGATTCATTTTGTCAAAAACTTCAGCACCACGGGACTTAAAACCATTTGTTGCACAATGAGCATTTCAAGGGCATCAAATGGTAAAAAAATTAATAAAATATTGAGAATCATAGACATGTGGAGCACCATTGCTGTGGTGATGAAATATACAAAATGAACATGGTAAGTACTTGCCATCAGGGAAAACAACCTTGGGCATCCACATAAATCACCAAGACAGAAGCACATGATCCTACACCTATTTACACCCCAAGCATAAAAGAAATGACCACTGACCCCATAAATTTTAGACATTCTCCGTGTTAAAACACATTAACTTTCGTGCCACTCAATAGTTCACTTATGTTTACATTCGCTTATGATGATGGTTGAGCATCACTTTCTACCTTTGCATCTAAGATATCACTCAGAGAAGCAGGACGAACAACTGAAGCTGCTGGCAGCGGAGCCAACAATTTGGCAGCTGGGATTCGCATAAGATAGATGCGGTTGTTTTCATTCACCGCCCTCTCCAAAGTTTGATTCATGTCCCGTTCTAGTCTTGAAGCAGAATCATAAAGGGGTCCAGGAGCACCCTTAGCATTTCTCTTCGCATCCACAATTGCACTGATTCCAACCTGTAGTCGCGCTATCTCCTCACCAACTTCTGTCTTCTCATGGAGTTCCATGGCGTATCTGTAACAAGCTTCTGCATTGAACTGTGCAGCCTTCAGCTGGATCTGTGATACCCAGGATCTTTCAAAGTGGTTCTGCAGTGGAGGGCTAACAAGTGCAGCATAAGCTTCCTCATAGTACAGACCAGCCTGCATAAAGCCAGAGTCCAGATGCATACAGTTTAGCTCGTTTCAGTTATCAACAAAATCTCCATGTAAGAAGCTAAATATTATTTTCTAGACTTTTTAATGATGTACAATGTACAATCATATGTAAGATTATTCACCATTCCACTTCAGTAACATGATAATAAGTGTTGTGTGCAGTCAACGGGAAAAGAACAAACAGTAGAAGTAGCAACATAATCAGGGAATATGATCATTAGTTCTACCTTTAGTTTGTCACTGTCCTTTAAATTTATGTTGAATTGTTTCCAAAAGGCAACCAGATATCTTTTCATAAATAAAGCAAAGGTGAATCCTGCAGGTTCACATCAAATCCCTCAAGTTCCTCTCGCTCTCTAAATTTTTTTCAACACTAGCCATGGGCTTTCTCCATTAACCACTGTTCTCAACTTGAATCTGCCATGACAGGCTTCTTTCTACAATGTTTATCACATTAGACGTATAGCAAAGGGTAGATGAAAAATCTCTATACATTTTTGTTTGTAGTGGTTGATCATTAAGAAACCTACTGGTTCAATTCAACTTTTAAGGCGTTCATCAAACATGTTTCAGCTATTCCATTTTATAGAATTTTGGCATTGATTCTCCTGTATGATCTTAACTAGGATAGCCTGAATCTCACTTATTGAGGCATGTTTAGAAATTCACTCACTTTGCAAGAAGTGTTGCATTGTTTTTTTATTATGAAATGAAAGATATACTTGATAATAGACGCGTGTGGTTGAAGAATCTAAATCAAACATAACAACGGGCATAAAGACATGATTTTGTTACAAGTGAATACTACAATACAACGCTATTTTCATTTGGGGGTGTAGTAAATGTTTGGAAGGGATTAGAGCCATAAATGTACTAATGAAATTGAGATTTGCTACTGTTCAGTCGATTGAAAGTTTCCAAAACCACTAGATCGGAATCAGATGGTCTACAAAAAGCAACTTTTTTTGTAGTCATGTATTAACAGACACTTTTCCTTCTATCTACATGCTACAGAACCCTACAAAAATAAATAAAAATACAAATTTTATCACAAAACATACAAAGTATAGTACAAATCATGTTGATTGAAAGATGAATTCAACACATTTCATCAATTGCTCTCTAAGTGGTGGAGGCATTAACCTGCATTCACATCTTTAGTTACATATCCACCATCACTGGTGGAAGTAGCCTCAATCCTTGATGGCATCAAGTCATCAACATCCATAGAGCTGGAACTAGGCTCTAGAGATATATTGATTTAGCAATTTTCTAAACGACACAGACTCCAGCCAAAAACTAATTAGCAGTTCCTAAAACATCACATTGGCACCCTTGAGTACACTTAGAATGCCACTGATTTACGGGAAAAGACAACATATGCATTTCATAATGAAATTCTTTCTCACGACAATGTTCCACAAGAAATTTGTCATCTCGAGATAATATATAGTTTCACAGCATTCCAGATCATGTAGTCCATCCATTTTCTCAATCATCGAAGTAGAAATGGTAAAACTGTTTGTGCTACCAAATCGCAGTGCAACCAGATCAATATGGAGTTAAACACAACAAAAGGCCAATCTCACCTGTCTAGCAACCTTGGTGCACGCTGCCGGCGACGTCTTTCCAGCGATAGCGCGCTCGAAACAGCACTCCTGCGCCTGCGCGAGCATGAGCCGTTCCAACATGGCTGCAGCCTGCGGGCTCATATCCACCGTCGCCGCATCCTGCCCCTCCATCATCTCCCCCACAGCCCGGAATGCCCCCGCCGCTCGCTGGAATTCCGCACACGCCTCCTTCACCCCGCCCTCCGCCGTGCGGTCCACGGCCGCCGCGATCCTCGAGGCGGCTGCGCCGAGGTTAAACACGAGGGCGGCCTTCTCGAAGCGAAGGGACGCGGAGGCGTGCTTGAGGTGGGGCTTGAAGGCGTCGTGCCAGGTGAAGGCGAGTGTCTCATCGAAGGCGCAGGGGTCGTCGCGCGCGGAGAAGAGGAGGCGGTGGTAGCGGAGGAGGAGGGCGCGGCTGGAGGCGGGGGCTGGGTCTGCGGGTTCGGGGACGCCGCGGAGAGCGCCGTGCGGGCGTCGCGGAGTTCGTTGAAGAAGGCGGAGTTGAAGAAGTGGCGGTCGCGGAAGAGCTCGGCGGCGGCGGTCTTCTTCTCCGGGACGGAGAGCATCGGGGAGGATGGCCGCGACATGATTGATTGCCAACGAAGGGGTTGGACTTCGTCGAGGTAGAAGACTTTGCAGCCTCGCCTAAATCCCAATAGTGGCCCTAACTGGGCTCAATTGGGCTTTCGGCCTCTAGCAATACAGGCCCAAAGCCTGTGTCCTCATACATGTTTGGGCTCTTTTATTGGGTCAACGGAATATATTTTTACTGGGTTAGGAGGATATTAAGAATTAAGCCCATGACCTTTCATAATTCATCCACGTAGACACAGTCACACAGGCTGACATTGCAGCGAGTGAGCTCTGCCCTGATCATGTTCGCGGGCATATGAACTTGAGAACAAGGAGAAGAGAACTTCAGTAATTTAAAGTCACGAAACTGGTACTATATGAAAGTACTTTGATAATGACATACATTTTCCAATCAAGACACACACTGGCACTCATGTGAGAACAACTATGTAGATGAATACATCGAGTAAACAGCAGAGGAGAGCCTAAAATCCGTCTCCTCTTTCAAGCCCACAGGGATCTTCGAGTCTAGGCTACTACATGCCACTAAGACTCTTGAGGTAAAGAGATGATGAGATGTGTGCACTACTAGCTAACCTGGCTACGAAACGTACTGATAGAGATACCTAAAAATCATCTTGCAATCATGAATGGTAATGGAAAGTTCAACGAGGATGGCGACTGAAATATAGGCCATCCTTATCCCCAGCCTGAAAAATGCAGCCGGGATTTCCAGGAGAAAAGCGGGCAGTGAGAAAAAGGTCCAGATAAAAGGGAGGTCCTTCTGATGCTCCTGCGATGTGTGCGATGCCACAAGCTGTCTCTTAAAACCTGCAACCTGTGCGCATGGCAAATCCTAGTTACTTGTGTTGATGTGCGTGGAGATTGGGGGCGGTGTTTGGAGATGGATGGATGGGCGTTTGTATTCAGTCCTTCCACGTGTAGGTTGGACCGTGGGGCAGGGGAGGGGGTGAGGAGGAGGGAGAGGAGAGGAGGCTGAGGCCATGGCCGGCCCTGCCGCTGGCGCCGGTGTCATGGTGATTTCCGGCGCGTTGGACGCGTAGTCCATGGCGGTGGACTCACCGGCGAAACGGGATTGGAGGTACAAGCCGTGGGCGTTGTCCATGTCGTAGTCCCAGACGGAGCTGCCCGGCCCCCAGGCGCTGAACCACGCCTCGTCAGCGGGGCCCCACATGCTGCCGGAGGTCACCGGCGTCTGGAACATGGCCGCGTTGCCGTCACCGCTCTGTTGATCGGCCGGTTGCACCTGAGAATTCTGCTGCTGTTCGGAGTTGTTCTTTGCTTCCTCTGCTTCGGGGAGCGGAGTCTTCGCTTCACCGTTGGAGTTGTACGGCTCTTCTTCTCCGTGACTCTGCTGCTGCGCTTGCCTCGCGCGCGTCTCGTCCGGCGTCGGGGGAGCGGACGAGGAGGAGGAGGAACACGACGCGGCGGCCGCGCTGGCGCTGGTGCGCCCGCTGCCGCCGACGCGGCCCTTGCCGAGGAACAGGTCGGGGAAGTTGAGCCGCGCGTTCTCGCCGCGGAGCTTGAACGCCTCGCGGTCGTAGGCCATGGCGGCGTCCTCGGCCGTGTCGAAGGTGCCGAGCCAGAGGCGCGTGCGGTTGCGCGGCAGGCGGATCTCCGCCACCCACTTGCCCCAGTGGCGCTGCCGCACGCCGCGGTACAGCTTCGGCGGGCCCTGCTGCGCCCGGAGCAGGTGCTGGTACAGCGCCGGCGGCAGGGCGCCGCCGCGGAACCCGCCGCGCGGGCTCAGGTTCAGCGCCTCGCTCCAGTAGCGCAGCAGCATTTGCTGGTGCAGCTCTGGCGCCACGAGGTGCGGCGGGAACATCACCTGCTGCTGCGGCGGGCTGCTGCCGCCGAACGAGATCATCTGCGGGCGCTGCAGAAGGCTGCTGCTGTTGCTGAGGAGAAATCGGCTGCTGGTACAGGCTGGAGTACTGGAACAGGGGCAGCGCCGCCGCTGCCGTTGCCGCGTCGGGCGATGCCGCCGTGGCCGGGTCGTACGCGAACGGAAATATGTGTCGCGTCGGTGGCCACGACGTGCCCGGCGGAGACAAGGGGTTGGAAACAGAGGAGGAGTCGGGGGAAGCGGGGGCCGACGAGAGCGAGGACGCGGAGCGGTGGAGGAGGCGGTCGGGGCTGCGGATCTTCTTCAGGGGCCGGAGCAATGCGGCCGCCGGCGCATCTTCTAAAACTGGCGCCAGCTGCGGCGGCCTCATCTCCGCCCCGCTCACCGCCTTCCCCTTTAACTTCCGCCCGCGCCCGCGGCCGCCGCCGCCACTGTCCGCCGCTTCCATCCCAACAAACCTGCCGAACCTGGAAACTTTCTCTCTGTGCGTGTGTTTATCCCGGCCGCCCGCCGCTGCAAACTGCACCGGGCTAGCTCGAAGCCGCGCGCGTGGGAAACGGGGAGCGAGGCTTTGCCAAGCGGGCGACCGGTGGTCGGGTTGCGAGCCAATGAGGCGCGCGGTCCTGATTCGGGGAGGGTCTCGTCTCGCGCGAGCCGCGCGCTTTATAAAGCTCCTCCGAGAGAGAGAGAGGATCCATCGGGGGCCAAAAAGGCGGACCGATTTTTTGCAGCGCGTGGAGGCGTTCCACGGGGGACGAAGAAAAAGGCGGGCGTCCTTGTGTGGCGGAACGGATCGTGGTCGGTGGCGTCGGGCCCCACGCGCATTGACCCTCTTCACCGCCGCTCCCCGCGCGCCACGCAGGGCGCCGCGATCTGAGCGGGCGAGGCGCACGAATCGCGAGGCATGCGGTGGGCGCATCGTCCGGTTGCTGTCAGTCGCCGGTCGACGCTACCTAGCTCGGCTCTGCATGGCTGGACGGCAGCGATCCGTGGACTCATTTGGTCGCTTTGTTACCCGTTGCTTTCCTTGCGCTCCACTGCTCTCCCGCAATTACGATCAAAAGTCGCGTCCGGTTTTGTTCCTGCGCTGAAGCTCGGAAATGCGGATGTTACGTTACGTGCTGGGATAGACATGAGGCGACCCAATCGAACGCGCAATAATTTGACGGTATGACTGATACCATCAATGAGGAGGAAGCAAGTGTGTAGTTCGTACATCACGAATTCATGTCGCGATTAGAGGGTCAGTGCATTTGTCATGGAGGATAGCAGAGGACCAGTACAAGCATGATTTGGGCTGCCTTGGGGGTTACATGCCGAAAGGGGGTGAATCACCATCCTGATCAGCTTATCACTTCAATTGTTTACGAAAAGGTTTGGCTTAAATTAGCACTCCGCATAAGGCTGTACTTGCTTCCAGGCTTCTTCTGTGTAGTTTAGGACCCTTGCCTTTCACATTTAAAACTACTTATTCGGCTCTGCATTCGCGAGCCCTCTTCCGGGATTGGGAACACGCGCCATTGCTTTCACGATTGTTCCTTTCTTATCCATCCTCTTCCCGTTCCTGCGCATTCTGTTGTTGTTGTACTGGAGTGCCTTACTTTCGGTACCTCATGAATGATTTTGAAAAGGCGGGTCATATGCATTATGCTGTACTTTAGTTAATTTTCTCCTGAAACTGACTATGTGTGCCTTAGCCTGATGTACTAGGGATAAGTACGTGACTATTTCTTCGTCGCCATGCGGCAACAAACTAAATATGAGGTCGAGATGCATTCCTTGAGCAGTCGAACAACTCCTGTAGAATAATGTGTTGGACCACCAATTACCGCCATGATATGGCTTGTTGGCTCCAGCCAGATGGATCTCTATCTCTTCAATGAAAGTGCCGGTACTGTTTTTTATTCTCTCTCGAATCAAATCCTAGGTTCCTCAACTCCTGCGTTCTTTCCCTTAGCTCCTGTTTAGAATTCAGAAAATTCTGGAAGGCACTGTTTCTCCGACCCGTCAAACCCCAAAGGAACATTATTAACCATACCGCTGTGTCTGTGTGAGTGTGTGACCTTCCACTTTGCTGACGCTGTCCGCGCGCTCAAGTCACGCTACACGAGCTCGATAGCTACTGCAATCAGTTGGCAGGCCAGTTGCATATGCAGACAGAGATGCAACAACGCGAATTAGATTCCGGCAGATCTGCAACCTTACGCATGCGTACAGTGGCGTTTCGCGAATTCTCCATATTCTTTTGCACCTTGACAAAGACTTGAGAAAACGAACCAAATTACTAAAGTAGTACTAGTACAGGTTGCAGTATTTCCGGGCAATTTTCTGCAAAGATTCTCTTTCTACAAACCTAAACTTTAGCAGGGCGTATGTAAATGCATAATTTGAAGCAAGAGCGCAATTGAAAGGTGCTAAATAGAACAGAAAAGAAATAGGTGCAAGCAACTATTAGTACGAGCAGGTGCCAAGTACTCATCCGGAATATCTAGCAAACCATGTCCGGAACGAAATTAATGCAGGCGCACCGCGCCCGTTAAACATGTTTCCCGAAATTGCGACACAAACAGCGCTGCACTGCCGAATCAACGCCGCGCCTTTTCGGGCACGTCTATATGCGTCGCCGCACGCTCCGAGACAAATATCCCGCGGGCTCGTCCATTTCAGCACGCTCCGGGCACCTCACTTTCGGCACGCACGATCCGGAAACGGCACCGCGCGCCATGCACCATCATCATTCCCGCTAGCTCGTCCCCGCGTCCTAGTTTAACCGGAAGTCCACGACAGCAGGCGCGGGAGGGCCCCGCCGCCACCGCCGGCCGACGACCACCACGTGACGACGGACCGCCGCCCAGCCCCACCCACCACCAAACCTTCCAAACTCCACTGATGGCGACGCCCGGACGTGCGTTTGCGCTCCCCGCGCGTGGCGCACGATACCGCGGCTCCGGCTGACGCGCGGGGCCCAGGCGAGAGCCGGCCCCGCTCGTCATCCGCCTCGCTGGCACGCTGACTTCCGTGAGCGCGCGTCGATCGCAGTCGCAGGAGGGGTGTAATGGCGGGGAGACTTCTCGCGGACGTCAAGCCTCACGTCCATGCGCTGCACTGCACGGGCGGGAACCGGGAACTGGGGGCGTTGCGCTGCCGGCCGCCTGCTTGCAGGACGAGACGACACGTGCCTACGCGCTAATCATGCGCGGTCGAGGCGATCCTGCCGTGCCCATTGGCGTGGAGATGAGTTTCAAAGGTTGCACCGGTGGGCGATGTTTACCGAGCACCATCTAAGCCATGCAAAGGGACCGGAAGTGCTCCGTTATGACTTTGGTTGCTTTGTTTAGTAGCTTAGCTAGTGCGCGAACTATCCGGATTCCAGAAAGTTCCTTGCCAACAACCGAAAGGCTAGTTTAACTCCTCCATATATTCCTTCCACCAAACTCTAATCTTGAATGAAGAAAAGCAGCAATATCATCTAGCACGTTCCAAAAGATTAAGGAATTGAAGACTAGGAGTTTAGAAAAGAGCTTTAGCCTTTTTTCTTAAAAAAACAAAATAACGACCAGTGTCACTCCAGTTTTGCCACAGAAGGAAGAATTCCTACTTAAATCATGTTTATATTGGTCGACAGTTTCAAGTGTTGATTCCTGAAATACATGATCTGTGGTAAGTTGCAACATGAATTCTATGGCGCCAGGACTAGCCAGTGCTATAAAATCCCAAATTAGAAGCCACCATGTAATTTATTTATGGATAAAGTCTACTTTACACCTTCCAAGGATGACCAAAGTCTGGATAATTCCCTAAACTATTGCTTGCTTTGTTTTACCACTATTTTTTTCTTGGTATTCTAATCTCAGTTTACTAATGTAGACCAGGATTTAAGCTCAAATTATTGTCTCAAACTCACACATGTGTTGTCGAATATGACTAGGTAATTAACGGGACATATAACATCATCTATGACTCAACAATAGTGTGTGTCCTCTCACCTTCTCCCTTTCCATGGAAAGTTGGCCGCACACAAAAAAGTTTGTAGGGGCAAAAGTTATATGACTGGTTTATTTCTTTGTCACATCGCATAATCTAGGTGTGAGATTGAGTGAGCCCACTTAATTTGAATCCACCTAAGTAAATTGGGATTAAAATACAGATAAAAAGTGTAAATGAACTGTTTTATCTAATAGTAAGGGTAAAACAAATCAAACAATAGTTTAGGGGTTATCTGGACTTCTTATTTGGATAGAGTAAAGTGGGCTTTATCATTTATTTATTGACCAACAGTAAATATAGGAATGTTAGACCAAAAAATGGCAACTTTAAAGTTGTCAAGCCAAAATAAATTCTACAATGAATCTGTGGTATGGAGAATACAATATTTAAGCATAGCCCTATAATCCCTAATCATATACCCTCTACTAGGTTCTTCTTTCAAAGTCTTCGTGCCGTCCACTTCAAAGATGTCAACTCTAAAATAAATGATAAAAATATTGGGATAGAGATGATGATAATCAAAACAAAAGAATGCTTTGCTTGGCCTCAAACCTAAATCGCAACCGGCAGACCTATCATCATGTTTCCAAGACAATGGTAAACACACAAGTTAGCTGGAGATTAGATTGAACACCAAACAGAAAATACACTCCAGACAAAGCAACACACAATAATCATGTCTATTCTTCTAGGTACTAGCTAGCGATAAGCCCGACCCACGCATTAACGAAACCGCCACTCCAGACACACAATGATTACGAGCAAGGTGTGTGTGTGTGTGTGTGTGACGATTCACATTGTTTATCACCTAATTCGACACATCAAAGCACATAACGACCTTATCTGCAAGCTTAGCCTGCAAGGTGCGCCCCGTTATTTTATTATCTCGGTGAGGTCAATGACAGGGATCGTCTCAAAAGAAAATGGCATGGAGATCAGCTCGAGCTATTAGTAAGATATTTTTGGCCTCAGAAACACGCATCAACAGAAGATCGCTGGCGTGTTCTGGCACCAAACCGAACGGATTAGCATCTGAGTGTAGTCTTTAATTCGCATAAAAGTTAATCTAAATTATGTTGAAGTTTTAAAATTTTGTTTGTCAACCGTAGTGCGCTGGGGGTGGCAGCGATGGCGTCACTATGTTTGTATGTGCGTGTTTTTTTTCTGGAGGAAAACTAACAAAAGATCTTGCAAGTTGCTACATCTTCACGGTTCACGCATACTAGTATCTTGCACCTGCTGGATATTTGGCAGCTGTCTTACTACCCCAGGTGAAGTGATGCAAGATAAGTGCCGCAAGTTACCATTGTACCACCATTCCAGTTTCCAGTATTCAAGTTAATTCCAAAAACTTGCGGCATTTATTATTCATTCTTATTTTTTTGTTGAGACGGACAGATGAACAAAAAAAGAACTCACTATCAATCAGTATTTACATCATTTTTTTGAGATTTTTTCTATTCTACCATTCTATACAACAGGTTCTTCCTTATACCATGACAACATAAGGCTTCCCCTTTTACCATCAAACAGTTATTCTCTTTCTTTTTTACCATTACTTAGTATTTAACTATCTTTACCTCTATCAAGACATGTAAAAAGACAGAAATACCCTCACATGTATCTCACACACAAAGTCATTTTACGCTGTTTTTTGATAGAAAAATTCTGAAAAAAATGCCGTACATAAGCTAAAAATTCCTCAAAATAACAGAAAATTCAAAAATGACATGCATGTGGGTTTTTTTTATTTTCTGTTATTTTAATTAATTTTTGCCTTACGGACGAAATTTTTTAATTTTTTGAATTTTTTTGTCTCAAAAGGTGATGTAAAATGACTTTGTGTGCGGGAGAGTTATGTGAGGGTATTTCTGTCTTTTTACATGCCTTAATAGAGTTAAAGATGATCAAATACTAAGCAATGGTAAAGGAAGAAAGAGAATAACTGGTTCATGGTAAAAGGGAGAAGCCCCATATTGTCATGGTATAAGGGGGAAGCCCGATGTATAGAGCGGTAGAATAAAAAAAATCTCCTTTTTTCGAGGACATGCCTGAGCATGCTTTGCATTAAGTAGAGAAAAACAGTATTACAAGTAAGGTTCCCCAACACACTGGAGACTCTTGTATATGGCTTGCAAGAGAATAAACATCGGGAACAACCATGTGACCGACCTACGACCTACGACCGGCTACTCTTACCGACTACTCGCCCGCTTCGACCAACAAGGCAGCCCCGCTGTTGTCAGCCTTTATCCATTGCCGTAGCTCCTCTTGGACGTCCTTCACGATGGCTTGTGGCAACCGGCATTTGCTGTCAAACGTCCTCCGGTTGCGCTCCTTCCAAATTGTCCAAGATGTTAGAATCACCAGGGAGTCAAAACCTTTTCGCAGAGCCTTTGCAATTCGTTTTCTTGATTGGAGCCACCAGTCAGCAAGGAGTGCATTTTGTGTTGGCATGAGCCCCTTGAAACCTAAGAATCTCAGCAATTTGAACCAACATTCACGACTGAAGACGCAACCTAGCAGCATATGGTCGGTCGTCTCTGCCTCCTGATCACACAGCGCACCTAGAAGTATTTACGTCCCGGATGGGACGGTTATTTATCAACCTCTCTTTCTCTTTTCTCGCGTTGGGTGAACAGTTATATTTTCCACTGTAGAGTAAAAAGGCATCAACCTGTTATTAGCAAAGAACTTACTCTATTTATTATACAAAAAGTTCACTTTTTTTCAAAAGAGAGAGAAAATTGCAACCCGGTTCCTCCAATGTCAATTTCATTATGTCATATAGCCGTTAGCTAGTCGTCAGATCCATACTGGCTGACTGGGCTAGAAATATCTATCAACACATCACTGAAAATGGACAAAAAGATCCGTCGGCGTGCTTTACCGAATACTAGCAATCTGTGGCGTTTGTTTTCTCGAACAGTACAATGTTGTATGACACCTGACCTAACCACACCAGCAATACAATGTTCCAGCATTATTAGGTGAGGTGCAAACAAAGCCGAAAAGAACACTAGGCGAGATTTCTTTTTCCCAAATGCCGCAGAGTTACAGGCTCTAGCAGCCCTTGCAAATTTATTTGATCATGTCACGCATTCATTTTTAATAGAAGCAGATAACTCTTTAAGACTTGGTGGTCGTCTTTCATTATCAGGGAACTATTGCCACGGGCATTTCCATTTCCATTTGGCAAAGTTGCTGACCGTCAGTGATTTGTTTTGCTATCCATCGGAACCTGCTGGAAGGAATAGATTTATCATCAACAACATAAATAAAAGGTATATGCGGAAGCCTAGTTTAAGATCGCCTTTTAAGGTTCTCTGAACTGCAATTAAATGGGAAAGTACAATTTCGATTCATAGTGGTCGTCGCACTCAGTTTGTCCAGTCCTTGTTTTCTAGTCCTGGAAAAAACAAAAGAAAAATGTTGTCATCCAGGCTTTGCTTTTCTTTTTTGGGCCATGTACTGTCTTCACACTGTCACACATTCCTAGCGGGCTTCATTTGCACAAGACAGGCCTCCCAATTGGGGCTTAGACCGGACGTCAATCGTCAATGCCATTATTCCAGTTCAGTGTACAACACGTCGCTCATTTTTTTAAGAAGCGGAAGCATTTCAGTCTATATATCAAAACTATCACTATTACATGGTAATGTAAAATTTTATTCCTAATAGCACATAAGGTTAGGCCAAAAAAAGAAACCAATTAAAAGAAAAGAGAACACCTATTCTGAAGGGGAGGAACTGCCGAACAAATCACTCACTCACCTTACAAGGTTCAAATTCACTCATGCCTCGCTTAGAATTTACGATTTTCATTGGCACTCCATCATTGTTTCATGGACAACCCCTTAATATCAAGGCCATCAAAGTTGCTTGTTGGAGGCAAAAAAAAAATAACGGGTGTCATATATTTAAAAAGCGAAAGCATTATACGAGAACAATATATTCATTACTTACATACTGTGTGCTGGAGTATTACTTTTCACCGCCCGAACAAAACAAGGGTTTAATAAAGAGCGATGAAGAAGGGCCCCAACCCGGTCGAGGCCGATCGATTGCGACGCGTGCTTAGCGCGGCGCGGTGTCGAGAGCTGCGGGGAAAAGCGGCGACCCCGGATGCCGCGAGCGCGAAAGGTCCGGGGCTTTGGCGCGAGTTACCGACGGCGTGGGCGGCTAGGGACTGCCATCTCTCCTAGTCTGCCATAATGCCTACCGCACGGGCCAACTGGTCGATCCGGGTAGCGCGTACTACGCTTTCAGGAGATGGGCGTACACGTACAGTACAGTGCAGCGCGGCGTGCAGCTACGGATGGACGGGTGAGAGAGAGAGATGAAGAGATCACGCACCTACCATGCATGTCTCTGCACGGCAATCGTCCATCCAAAGAGCGTGTATGAAAACAGCCTCTGAACTTCCCGGAACACCCATCATCTGGAAGCACGGAAGCGGCTTCGCCCATCCGGAATGGTGCGGCAGGTGTCAGGCGATTCGAATCGACACCAGGAGTGATGAACTGATGATATTATTCAGAGACCCAGAGAAATAATTCCATTTATGGATGCATACACGCTTGTGCGCTTGTTTAGTACCAAAAACAATAAGAAACGGAACACCACAGTTGGACCAAATGTCGCACGCTATATATGTGCGTGCAGACGAGAGCGCGGCCCTCACCGACGGCGTCCATGTACGGCTCCCCTGCAGCTAGCGTTCGTCCCCTTTCGACGATCCCGCGGCTGCATCATGTGCCAGCAAATGAACTGACGCCTGTGCCTAAAAATTCTGAACTGTGCATCACACGCGTGCAACCGCCAAGCGCTTTGGAACCTGCATCAGCGTGGGTGGTTGCATTGCATTTCAGGAGGCCGATGATACCGAAGATAACCACCGTCCACGTCAACGTCGAAGCAGAGGCGCCGTTTTCGTGCCGGGACGGAGATCGATCGTGTTCAGAAAGGAAACCTTGATCCTTGCAGCACGGGTACTAGTAGCCGGCCGCCTGTTTTGGTCGTTGCCAAATTCATTCCCGCTGCTTGTCTGGTTCGGCGGAGACGGTGGCCTGGACGCCGGACGCGCGTACCGGTACGTCCGCAGCGGGCCGTGATCCCGCACCACCAACCAACCATCACGCGGCCGGCTCGCCCGCGCTGGGGACTGATGATGAAGAAGGCCCAGCGGCCACACGACCGCGGGCGCGGAGGGCAGGGCCAGCGGCGGTCGGATCCACAGGACGTACGCAGGGTTAGCTCGTGTCTTTTGCATCGCATGGTCCCCTGTTCTATCGCGAGTACCGTCGCGCAGCTTGACACGGAGCCAGCATGCCACGCTGCGGAGGCGGCACGTACGCGCACTCGCTTCAATTCGCTCGATCCGGAGCTCGTGATTGGTACGTACCGCCGCGCTCTCGCAAACTCAACAGATTGGATCTACCTGCTTGCACTTGCAGGATACGGTACGCCGCATGGGTTCCGCAGTGGCAAGAGCAATCCACCGTATCATCCAGCGCACACTCCCCCCAGGCCTGAGCTCGACACGGCCGCAAGAGACATTCTTCAGGCTACTCTACTCGATGGACACTCGCCAACGAACAAAAAGTCAAATCACCATAATCACCGACCGGTCATTCTCTAATGCACCTAGTAGCTAGCCTACCGAGGCTACTCGGAGCACCATCTTGTCACCAGAGGATAAAGAGGACGGCGCATGTGACGGCCTCCTGACACCTGCAACGGAAGAAAGATCTGTCTGTCTCTCACTGTCCCCCTCGTCCTTTTTCTAGATCGCCGGGGCGCGTCCGATGTTTCCCACTGTTTTCCTTGGCCGTGCGCTTTCAGCACAACCAGTGCGCGTCGTACCGGCGCGCATGTGCCCCAGATCTACTGCTCCGCTCGCGCAACTTGCACGCATCCTCGTTTCACCAGATCGCGCACTGCTGCTCCGGCCGCCGGGTTCGGGGTGGTGGGATCCGGCTACGATATTCTCGCGGGGTTCGCTCTGGGGTCAACTGGCTCGGCCTGCTTATTCTAGACGCAGAGTCCAACGGCGTCTCGTGGCGGACGGACTGTGATCGGTCATGTGCCGTGTCTCGGTGGCGCCCTGATTTTCTCCTGATGAGTCCGCATCGGCATCATGCATGCCGATTTTTTTCCTGAGAAATCCGCCGTTGCATCGCATATGTGTGCAGTATGGATGTTGTGCTGGCTAACTACTGTACCTGTTCGATCGGGCATATACGGAGTTGTTTAAAGCTGGATTATTCCCTCTCAATTTGGTTGGTTGATTACGTCCTCTGCTGATGCAACTGCAGGTCGTTGGATCGGATCTCGCACTTGCACGTACCCGAGGAAGCCGCAGCTTCTTCTGCATACGATCTTGTTCCTTGCGACATTCACCCCCTTTTCTTCTTCTAGACCTATCAAACACAAACGAGAGCCATTAATTATTCGCCCCAACTTCCATGTACGTATATGGTATGATTCCGGCCGGCAGGATGAACCGTGTTGTAAAAGGGAAAATGCAGAGGTGGGCGTCACGTACGCTTCGGGGGAGTGGGGAGGCCGGCCGGCATTGATGGAACAGTGGCATGATTCGACCGGCACGTACGCGCGCATGGCACCGTACGCGCCACCGCGCTGGACGGGTGACGATGCAGGAAAAAAGGTAGATCGGCGACGGGCCAAAGGACCACACCCCAGCTCGAAGTGACACAGTAGTACCAGTTAGTGAGATCGTAGTGGTGGAGCCTCGTTTCCAGCTTCTTCGAGATTGCGATGAGGGGGAACTGGCGTGTGGCCTTCCGATGTGCGGCTAGCCAGTGCTACCGTTATCGTCGCCCTGTCCCGTCCTGCGTCGTCGGTCACCAGCCAGGCGCTCGATCTACAGTACCTCCCTGTTTCATCGCCCGTGCGCTTTGGACAAAAGGGGGAGGGCGAGAACAGTTTCAGAAACCTGCAGAAAGGCAGTGCTCCCGGACCGTATGCCTTTTGGCCTTTACTGACGATGATGAGCCACCAGAGCAAATTCAGCGGGTACAGCGTTTTTACCTGTCACATCGCCACCGGTCGGCGGTTACCGTCGTTGGGTGCTGATCCTGCCCGGCTGATGACCATCGTGGTTCGTGAAGGGACGGCGCGGGGCGCAACAGTGTGGCACCGAGCAGTTGAATGCAACGACATGATCGATCGAGCAGTAGTAGCACTCGATCTAGGTTTCTCTTTCTATGAAACAGTGTGTGCAGTCTCTGGCAGCTCAGCCGAATAATCAGGCCGGAATTATCACCAGCCACGTACGTACCACGCATGCCAGTAAGGCAGTAACAGTGAGCAAGCGACGCTTGCACTCGGACGGGTACGTCGCTGGTTAGTTGAAACGTAGCTAGCTGGATGTTTGTACGCAGGGTACAGACCGGTGTGCGGCCGGTGAGCGTGAACGCACGTCGCTCCGTCGATGTGTAGCTACAAGTAGATCAACCGATCGATGTGTGGTCCGGTCTGTTTGCTGCACACTGCGTCTGCGTGGTCCTCCACATCAGATGGCAGCTCGCGCGGCGATCTGGCTGCTGCCGCGCCGCCGAGTGCGCGCGCGCGGCCGGGCTGCTCCTGTTCACGCAAGGACCGCTGCGCGCCGTCCCGCCTTTGGAGACGGACGATGCAGCCGCCTGCTTGTCACGAACACCTACTGCCTACACACTGACCTACTACTACTGCTGCCTAGCTAGGCCCTCTGCCTCTGATTGATGCAACGTAACGATGCTGACAGCATGAGTGCGCGCAACGTGATCGATGCTAGCGACCCGTGTAGGAACAGATATTGAATTGGTGACCGACGACGCAGACATGCGCGATAGCTGTGCCTATTGTAGTATTGTTAGGTCCCTTTTTAATACGCAGATCCATGGAACCGGTTAAGCACGGCATCAATCGTTTCAAGTTTATCATAAGTGCACACCGTACAGCGCTAGTACAAATCTTTTTTTTAATGAAAGTAGGAAAAAAATTTGATCCGACTAGTACTGCATCTGGTGAAAAATTGCAATATACAGTATAACCAGAGCTCACTCACGAACAAAGTCATTGGAGAAGTGGACATATATATCTACAATGATAAGAGGCGCACGCTGGCCTAGCCCCTTGAAGAGATCGAGTGCCTGTCTTTGAGTTCGGTGGACACTGCGTTAACTGACACTGATCTATTCAAATTATCCTAAAACCATGCTGTGTGCAATTTGCTGCTTGCCTGCATTATTAACTTTTGATTCACATGGCTAACAAAAGCGCACGCACTTGGGATCGATGGCTATGCGTGATGACATACTTGCTGAGCACAGCCTAGTGAGCTTCGTTCTATACGCGGAACAGTGGATCAGCATTGGTAAAGAAAGGGAAGAAGTAGCAATGGTTACAGGACTAAGAAATTAAAAGCGGCGCAGAAAAGGACGGCTTGTTGCTGCCGAACTGGTCTTTGTCTAGGTAGCCCTTTTTCCATCGCCCTTGCTCCATCCTTCCATTACTTTATGCTTTCTTCAACTCTACACACAATTACATTAGTACATATGAGTATGTCAGTCCTGTGCCCGTCTCGTACAGATGCGAAACCGGTTCCTCACATCAACCAAGTAATAAACGATGCTAGATGTGGCAACGCTCGCCCGACTGATTGGTTTACCACGACACATACGGCAATGGAGCAACCAACCACCACTGCTCGCGATCGCTCTGGGCAGATCTCTAGGGAGGGAGGGAGGCAAGGCATCGAGTTCGCCTAACTGCCCACGCGAGCTCCGACAGGGCGCGTAATGTCCCGGGACCCCGTGGTGGCCCGGAGCCGGTGCGCGTACGTGGTCCATGCACCGCGCCGATCGATCGATCGATCGCCTGGTATGGCTGCTGCTGCTGCTGCTGCGGTGTCATCTCCGCTCCGGTCCTTCTACCGCCAGGCTTTAGGCGCGTTCCCCGTGACGTGCTCAGATATCTGCCCGTTTATGCCTTGCGTGCAGCCCGCCTCAAAGTCTAGTCACGTTCGCCGCTCGCGCGCACGACGCCGCCGTGGTCCAGACCGCCCGGGTCGACGGAGAGGGAGAGGGAGGCGCGTGTTGTTCCGCGCGTGACCGCGTCGTCTCTCCGTTCCGGTGGCGCGCGGGAGCAACGTCGCATGGGGGGGACTACTGGGAGATGGGGACTGCCCTTCTCGGGTCTCGAGCCGGATCCGAAGCCGTCGTCTGCGGCGTCGCGGACATGCCGATGGGTTCCCGGTTCCCCAAGTTTTTTTCCCTGCTGTGGTCCTGTATCTTTGCTTGTCGTGCATGTGGGCGGGCGCGCGTGATGATGCGGCGTTCTCTCTCTCTCTCTCTCTACGTGCCGGGGTGTAGTAGTATCAGCATCACTACCCCTCCTGCTTGCTCCAGATTTTTCGTGTCGGGGGACAGAATTTGAACTTCTACATGCATAGTTACTGCCATGTCTCTGTCGGTGGTGGTGATCGGTGAAGCTTCGCGCTCAAATCAAATGTACCGTGACACTCTTTTCAATGTTCCGCGGGACTTTTGTCGAGCTGCCGGCACCTGAATCCTCTGCTTGAATAGTTAAGGACGTTTTTTTAGTAGCAGCATTGTTGCATGGTTATTGTTAGCGCTCATTGGAGCTAAGCTTTTTTGGTGGTCGTTGAAAAATTTGGATACATGTGGTCCGTACAATGACTTTTAATTTCAAACAAATAATACATCCCCCGTTTTGTCATCGTCAGTCCTTACAGTTCGGATGGCGGGAGAAAAGTTAGCTCAATCCAATCGAAATCCTGCAACCATTAACCCGGTACAATTCACCCATTATCAAAGGCGAAATAATCGAAAGCATCTTTTCTAGAATACGAAGTAGACCTGTGTATCTTGGTATTAAAGGTACTAGGAAGTCAGCCTAGCTAAAGCACCATGACTGATGAATACACCTGCTCTATCTTTGACTCAACTAACCCACCTAACTTGAGACGAAACAACACTTCAGCCGGCTATTATAATCTTACGTTGACACGGTCTAGTACCATTTGTTTCCAGTCACAGCAAGACGGCACATTTTACTCCTGTTGCCAACCTGCTGTTCCCTGCAAAACGGGAGGGACACGGGACGCTGGAGCCCGATGGTAAGCCGTCACCATTTCCCCTTTCAGCGCGCCCAAACTCTCCCAGAAACGCAAGCCAGCAGCGGCACGGCCGCGATGGAAACGCGAGTCCCCGAAAAGCCCAATTGCCATCACCGCATCAGGGGTTCGTCGCTGGTCTCGCTCGCCGCCTCTGTCGCGCGGAAAATGGAAACGACCCCGGTGGTGCCACTCCCACTGACATGCAGGGCCCGCGTCCACCGAATTTTACCTCACCTCGTTTGGCCGCTTCCGCTTTACCTGCCCCAGTTACGGCCGTACAGACATCGAGCAGTAAACACAGCGCCGGCAAAGGCCGCGCCCGCCACCATTAGCCGGACAAGAGAGGCAATTACCGCGATAACAGACGGCGCCAACCACTCTTAAGTAACAGGCTGGGGCGGCGCTGGCTGCTGGCCGAGGAAGGAAGTAACGGGTGCGCTCGCGGTTCAGCTGTCGTCGCGCGCGGGCGTCGTGGACGGTGGGTGGGTGGTGGTGGATCTCATCTGACGCCGCCACTTGCTGCTACGACTTCCTTCCTCATCCCTCCCCTCGCCTCCACCTCGCCCACACCGCCACGCATCCGTCTCCCGTCTCGTCGTCTTTGTCTCTCTCGCGGGCGCGCGATTCGTCGAACGCCGCGCGGACTGGGCGCCCAGCCAATGCCGGCGGCGCGATGAGCGTGGAGGAGGAACTGGAGGAGCAGGAGGGGGAGGAGGAGCTCTTCTACGAGTCGCTCGACCGCATCCTCTCCTCCTCGGCCTCCTCCACCTCCGCCTCGGACGACGACGGCGCCGACCGCCCGCGCCGCCGCCGCCCCGCCTGCGATGCGGCCGTCGCGGCGCTCGACCTGTGGACCTCGCAGCCGGCGCCCGTCCAGGAGCGCCGCCGCCGGCTGCTCCACCTGATGGGGCTCGCGGGGGACCCGTCCCTCGCCCGATCCGAGGCGGGCCGATCCCCTCCGACGACACCGTGGCCCCGCCGCCGGCGTCGCCCGTCGAGCGGTCCAGATCGGGCGGCGCAGCGCCGGGTTCCGCCGCGAGGCCGCCGCTCGGGGGCGGCCGTTTGCGGTCGTCGCTGTCCAATGCGTCGGATGCCGCGCTGGACGCCGTCGACGAGGAAGACCCCCGGTGCTTGATCAGGAATCTCGACGACGGCAGCGAGTTCGTGGTCAGGGAGGAGTTCTGCCTCCGCGAGGTCGGCACGGGGCGGCAGCTCAGCGTGGAGGAGTTCGAGCTCTTCATCGGCCGCTCGCCCATCGTTCAGGAGCTTATGCGCCGCCAGAGTTTCTCTACCCCCAATTCCAACTGCACTTCCACTTCCCAAAGCGGCGCCTCCACGCCCATGGAGAGGTCCAGCTCTGGCTCCAGCAATGGCCGGGCGCGCTCCAAGAGACGCAGCAGCTGGCTCCACAGCATCCGCAGCGTGGCTGGCTCCATGGTCACTCCCTCCCGTGACCGCCGGAGCAACGACGACAAGGACACGTCCTCCGAGAAGGGTGGGCACCATTCCAGCTCTGCAACGGATGACAGCCAGGATAGTGTTCCACGCCATGGCCCGGACCGCGTCAAGGTGCGTCAGTACGGGAAATCGTATAAGGAGCTTAGTGGCCTGTTTATGACACAGGAGATACAGGCACACACTGGTTCCATCTGGAGCCTCAAATTTAGTCCCGATGGGCGTTACCTTGCAAGTGCTGGACAAGATCGTGTGATCCACGTCTGGGAGGTAGTGGAATTTGAAAGGATACCAAAGGAGAGGGATGCTGAGGATAATGAGGTATGCAGTCCGTTTCGTTCCATGGAGTGCCATGAGTCATCAGAGTCAATGGTGTCGTCAGCTGCTCCAGTTGGGAGCCACTGGGAGAATAAGCTGCGGGCAATGGTGCTGCGCAGTGGTGGATCGGTGGGCTCAGACAGAATGATGGTGCCTGAGTATGTGTTTGCATTGTCTGAGAGGCCTGTGATAACCTTCGCAGGGCACACCGCAGATGTGCTTGACCTCTGCTGGTCCAAATCTCAGGTAATGCGCACCACTGCTTTTGTAAGTTTCTCTTCAATTCCAATGTGTAAATATTAATTCTGAGTACATGCCCCTCTCATAGAACTGACTTTGATAATGTAGAATGACTGGCACCAGAAATTCGGATATTATTAGTCACAGATTATATCTCAAAATAGCACATGTTTAATAAAGTGCAATAGCTATTTGCTATTGCCACATTAAAACATCACAAGTCCAGCTAACCTTGTTTGTTGGGCGTGAACAATTTTTCCTTACGGCCACATAACTTGGCACCTGAATCTGCCATAATGCTACTGGGTACACTAATCAGATAGGTTCACCAGTTGCACGTTTTGTGATTTTGATATTGGAAAAAAGAAGTCACCTCTATAATTCATTAGGACACCCCAATTTTTGCCAAGTGCATAAAGCCCTGAAATTCTTTTATGGTTTATGCCACCTGCTCTTTACCTGTAAATAAGAAATTTAGATTGTCATCCTATGGCACTTCACCTTTTCCTTAATGCATTTTAAAATATCACCCTGTAAAATATTGGCTTGTTGGTAAACCTATTTTCTGGATGATATTGTTGTATATTGTCGAAATTTGAATGTTAAATAAATTGCAAGTGAAACTGTTTCATTTTACCTGTCTTGCTCTGTTCTTTCTTTCTTTTTATTTCTTGATACCGGGTCAGATGGACTATTAAGCTTGTCATTAGTTAAGAATAAGTTTCATTTTCTGCTTTTTATTTGGTGGTAGACTCTTTTAGATGAGTTTAAGAATTTTGAAGGAAACTCCTGTATAGTAATAAAAGGGGACTTGTTTCACTTGATTTGTGCTGTCTGCTCTGTAGTGAGACGAAACCATGACTGAGCTTTACTGTTTTACACGATGAAATGGTTGTTTTAAATTGATTGTATGCTCCAATTTATGTGTATTATACTAAAAAGTGGATTTAAAAGTGCAAGCATTCCACTATAATATCTATGTAAATATCAATACCCACAATTTATGAATCGATTATTATAAAATCAAATGCACTGGTACTATATGTGGACATGAGAAACGCCATTTCTATTGGCCCTTCTTTTACAGTATCTTTGATTCCTGCTGCAGTTCATATATTCATATCCATATCAACAAGCTTGTTTTCTCAATCAGAGTGACAGTTATAGAAATTTTGGTACATTGTAGTGGATATAGGTAATTTTCACTGTACGCCCCTTGACCATTTCAAGAACCATCTCAAAACACATATTTTACTGCATCTTCATCAATTGGCACAAACTTTGAGTGTGCCTGGATATACCTATGGTGGCATAGTTTGTTATGAGTTTATACTTCCACTGACTCCAAAAATTTCATTTCTGCAGTACTTGCTTTCTTCATCAATGGATAAAACAGTACGGTTGTGGCACATGTCAAGCACTTACTGTTTGAAAACTTTCTCCCACAGTGACTACGGTAAAGAAATTATCTCCCTCCCTCCCTCTCAATAATATGATAACACTGTTCCTAATTTTCCACTTTTTGATTCAGTGACTTGCATCCAGTTCAATCCTGTTGATGATAGATATTTCATTAGCGGATCTCTGGATGAAAAGGTTCGCATCTGGAGTATCCCAAAACGTGAAATTGTTGATTGGGTCGATCTACATGAAATGGTTACTGCTGCCTGCTATACCCCGGATGGAAAGGTTTGAGTTCAAGTAGTTCTCTAATTTCTTAATTAGTCAATATTTGACACTAGTTTATTCCATGTTCACCCTAAAACTTCTTCTCAGGGTGCGCTTGTTGGATCACACAAGGGCAGTTGCCATCTATATGATACATCAGGTACTCCCATTTCAGCTTGAAACTTTGTAATATTCTCCACAACTCTTGCTCAATGAACTTACGAATCTAACATTATATTTTTCTGTCTGCGTAGATGATACACTTTGCTACAAAAAACAGATTGATCTCCAAAACAAGAAAAATAAATCAACTAAGAAGAAAATCACAGGATTTCAGGTGCTTGCTTTGTAGAACCATAGTTTGTGATGTGAAACATGCATTCATACTGCACTGGAGTTGAGATACTTTTCCTGTTTTAAACTGAGTTACTCTCTCAAATAGTTTGCCCCAGGGAGTTCTTCAAAGGTCATTATCACATCGGCAGATTCGCGGATCCGGGTTCTTGATGGTTTTGAACTAGTTCACAAGTTTAAAGGTAAGATTTTTTTTGTACCAGCATTGTTTATCTGACGAATGTACATACTAGTTCAGATCATGGTGCAATCATCACGGACCATGATTTCTGAGATTAATTGTATCTGCCTTCTTATTCCTTTCATGAGCAGTACTGAAACATGCCATATTTCACTTTCATTCTATGATTGGCTTTATTGTTCACTTTTTTCCGCTATTGTTCACTTAACATGTTAAAATAGCTCCTCCCTGTTGATGGTCTTAACTTCTACATAATATTTTTCCTGTCCATGTCACTCGCTGTCCCTAACCAAGAAAAAGGAAACCATGCTCATTTTTTTCTTCTATGCCTTGTGATTAGTTCCCATAACAGTGATCAAGTGTTTTCACATTTCAGGGTTTCGAAACACCAGCAGCCAAATCTCAGCTTGTTTAGCTGGAAATGGGAGGTATATTATCTCGGCAAGTGAGGATTCACATGTATATATCTGGAGAAACAATGATGATTTCGAGCCAGGTAGAAGGAAGGGCATTATTTCCACAAATATCCATGAACACTTCCCCTGTGAGAGTGTGACTGTTGCTGTTACCTGGCCTTTCACTGGCGCCTCAGTAGATTCTGGAATGAACTCCAGGAAGCAAGAGATAGATCGTGGGACTGAGAATGACCGTGGACTGCAGTCTAAACCTGTCAAAGCGCAGGACATACCAGATGTTCAGTACCAAAGCAACAGCATTACAAATAACAATTCAAATCATAATGGTGACAGAGCATCTGCCACTTGGCCTGAAGAACTCATGACGCAAGCAAACCAGAGTCACAAAACTAATATCTGCCGTCTTAATGAAGGAGATCAAGCTCCAAGTCGGTCAGGCTGGGGCTTAGTAATTGTGGCAGCAGGCCATGGAGGTCAAATCAGAACGTTTCAAAACTTTGGTTTTCCTGTGAGAGTATAGCATCAATCTGAATACTTATGATAGCCGTTGTCATGAGCAACCGTAGTTTGTGTATAGATAGGAGATGACAGGTGACTTGCATGGCATTCAGAGATTGGATTTGATTAATCCTTTGTGCGCCTGCTAGAGATTGGTATCATCAACTAACATACAGTCAGTACTCGGATCTCGGTATCCCACATTCAGTTACCGTAAATTGTACATGACAGAGAGACCTACCAAGAGCAAAGCCATCAGCTGGTTAGACATCTCTAATCCATCAGTTTCAACCTTGTTCCACTTTACTTTTCCCTTTTTGTTCCAACCATATATATAGTCCTGAGCTGGTTAGACATCTCTAATCCATCAGTTTCAACCTTGTTCCACTTTACTTTTCCCTTTTTGTTCCAACCATATATATAGTCCTGTAAAAAAATATGAGCATGAAAAAGAAGAAAAAAATGAAAACAAGCTACGTGGTCTGGTCAATTTGTCAAACTGACTTCGTGGTCTCGTGTTTTTAGAAGGGGTGAATACCTTTTTCTGACCTGGAGCTTTTAAATCATAGGAAAATGCAGTTTTTGTGCATGTAATAACCAATCAACAACAAGCATTTAGCGTATGTACAATGCCAGTCCCGAGAACAATTCAGGACTCAATGATCAAATCACTCGGATAACATCTCTGCGCTTGGCCGCATACAAATGGCTGTACACTAAGCTATTTAAAGTCTAGTTCTGCGGTGCAGATTCAGTTTTATTAGATACATTTAAGTTTTAAATAAAGAGTGTTCTATAGATCCAACTCAAATTGTCCAACTAGCGTCCAACCAATATAAAAATATGTCAACACATGGGCCCGAAAAACCCATGAATAAATGGATTTGGATTGGTTGGCCGGAAGTACAACATGGTGGATTGAATTAGAATAATCGTTGTGTTACAAAATGACTAGTACTTCGCCCTTTTTATACACTGAATAACACCTCGTCTATTGTAGATTTTTAAAATAAAATTACGAGCACAAAAAGATAATGTCAGTCTTACAATTTATTTTGTGATGTCATACTGGATAAAGCTAAGGGCCTCCACAACGGTTCATTGTTCATTGCAGCCGATGGTGTAGAGCCACCTCTGTCATCGTACTATTTAGTGCTCTCTTCTCCTCCACTCTTGTCATGGATGGGAGAAAAAGTAAACATGTGAGTCTCACGCATAAGACACTTGGGCAGTGTGCTAAGGATTAATGGATTAGTGACCTATCTTTGGTCTTAGCGTTACATGTCTTCACGCCCCTAAGTGGCTAGTGGTAAGTTGGGTCCGCCAAACCAGCTACCACCATGATCAACCCAAACCTTACGCGGCCGAGGACGATGCCTTATCTCTTCATCGTCTTCATCCATCGCTCCATCAAACACGGGCATAAGCACGCGACGAGAGGTGGAGGGTGTGCGGACGATGCGGTATTGCCGGCGCCGGCGGTGGAGGGGGCGATGGTGGAGATGCCGAGCGTCGAGTTAAGATTCGGGTTTCCGGTGGGTGGGTGGGTAGGCCGGACTAGCGGTGGGCAACGATTGGTGGACGAGTGGGGCAGAGCAGCGGCTAGGGGTGCCATCGGTTGCGGTGGTGGAGGAGGGCGATGGGCTAGTGCCCGGAAGGGCCGCGAGGCGGCAACGACGATGCCAGGAGAGATGCCGAAGCCGGGGCAGGGTCGACGAGGGTGGGCATGGAGGTTGGGAAGGCGGGACGGGGATGAAAGTTGGGGCAGATTCGTTGAACCTGGACCGGTAGCTAGCTCCGACGAACTAGCCGACGGTAGCCCATTAGTCGCTTTCTTTAATAAATGGTTATGTGTTTAGTAGTATAAAACAACGGTCAAATATCCAAATCAAAGAATATCAAATCTCATATATTTTTGCACTACTTTGAGAACTAGTTCTACCATTTTAAATTATGTCCAAACTTGTCGATTATGAAGTTGGACAACACTAGTGTTGTCTTGTTCCACGTGTAATCTTAGTAGCTTTACCCTGTTGGCAACCAATGCAGTTCTTTGAGCGTGAATGACACTGAATTTTAAAAGAAACTAGGAGCAATCAAGCATATTTATTTAGTTCCCTCCCATAGTGATTTTCAAATATTCTATAAAGTGTTGCATGTTTTACTCTTATCATAAAACATTATCGGAGAAACTTGAATTGTTATAACAAACACAATATTTTCTCAATATACTTAGTTTGTTTTAATTTTTTTAGCATTTAAATAATAATTATAATTTAAAATTTTAACTTTAAATTATTGTCTTATATCGTCTTATATTTTGCCGGCAAATTGTTGTTGTTAGGATAAGAATTTATCTTAAAATAGATTTATTTTAAAAACCTTTTTGATTTTTAAATAATAAAGTAATATGAATTGAGAAAAAAGATGGCCAATCTCTCTCGTTTTTTTTGAGACCGACTTTGAAAGCCCAGGTGGCCACCGAATTCCCGAAGCCAACCAACCATAGAAAAAGGAGTAAAAGAAGTCAACGGCCTCCCTGTCCTTCCACCAATAACGCGCGAGACGTGCCAGAATAAAACGCTCCAGCCGAGCAGAAAAAGGAGACGCGAAATCAAATCGAAACCGCACAAATAAATCTGTGATAATTGTCTGGCGATAATGCCAACCTATCTGTCCACTCCCCGCCACCTGCCAAAATAAATCCCCTCTCCTCTCCAGATTCTTGACCTCAATCCTATCAAGCGCTAGGGTTTCAAGCCTCTTTCCCACCTGTCCCTCTCCCTCTCTCTCTCGCTCTCTCTCCACCCCGCGGCCGCCATTGACGCGGTAGCGCACGAACTCTCCCAGATCTGACCAAGCCACCCCAAGAATCCCCACCTTGACGCCCCAAATCTGGTCAGAAACGGTGAAGAACTCGAACACGATCTTAAGCATCGCTCACCAAGATCACACACAAACACATCTGCTTTTCCTCTCTACCTGTTTTTGTGTTTTTTTTTTCGTTTTGGACGATTCATAAGAACAGATCTGCAAGGGGCTTGTAGATCTACCTGTGTGAGGACAAGACCCCTTGCTTGTGGACGCCCTGAACGAACCCTGACCTGTGGATCTGCCCGATCCGTCTGGGATACACCTGTTTTTTTGTTAGCTTCGAGAATGTTCAAGTCGATGGTTTATTACGGGAACACCTCGCTCGGGGAGGTGGAGGTGTGTCCCAAGGGCGAGGCGAGCGCCGGACTGGCCGTGGCGGCGTGGGCGCGAGAAATCCGCGTTGACCGCCTTTCCCCGCCCAGCGAGCGGTGCCCGCCGCTCGCCGTCATGCACACCGTGGCCATCGGCGCCCGATGCCTCGTCATGGAGTCCAGGCCTACCGGCGCCGCCGATGTGGCACCGTCGCTGCTCGCCGACATGCACGCCGCTTGCCTCAGGGACAACAAGGTATCTACAGATTATTCCTGACATAAAAAGAGATCCCCAGTCTAAAAAGAGGAGCCGACTGCTCAAATGAACGAATCTCTTTAATTTTACTTACAATGGACAGTTTAAAGGAAGGAATCTTTTTATTCATACAATGGACAAGTTTACCGAGACATAATTCTTATATTTAGTGTTCCAATAATTAATTATATAAATTTTACTTCAACGATCACTGTGAAAAGGATTTTTGACAGGATGTGGATGGTTGACTAATAAGGCACTGGTGTATGCCAGTGCTGATACGGATACTGATTGGAACATATATATGATGATTCACTTCTTTGATGTTCTATGGACTTGACTTGGACTTATTCTTAAGTCCTTGATATTATCACTTGTGAAAATTTAAATAGATAAGGGTAACTAGGAGGCCCTCATAAACAGAGTTTAATTTTTCCGATCAATTAAATCGGCCACTGGATATGTTATGCACTGATTACTCGTGAAAAATAGCATTTCTTTGATATTAATGGGCTTATCATAAATGGACTTGGCACTGATTGGCAATTGCCAACATTGTTTCGTCATTGTTAAATCGAATTTAGATTTAAATCCTAATTTCTTACAACAAGGTCATGAAGCTAATAAACCCAAACTGGATTTTAGGAGGTTGGGGAATGCAGCAATTCATTGTTCTTTTTTTTTTTCTGACTACTCAATTCACTGTTCTCACATGCTTCTTAATTTAGGCTGTCTAAATCTGAACTGATGCTAATGTAACTTGAGCCACAGTTTATTGACTTCCAGTGGTTTCAAAAATTAAAATGTTCCATTCTGTATTGAATTTTGCTATTTTGGAAATCCAAGTATAATCAAGTAAACACAGCTGATTCAGAGTTTACTGAATTAACATTCTAGGCTTCTTAAGTTTTTTTTTAAGCTCAAGCTTCTTAAGTTTGTTAGACCTTAAGTGTGATGGGCTTTCGCGGCCTTTCTCAACCCGAAGTTGGTTGAGACTTCTTCTAGTAATGCAATGCCAAGGGGGCAGTCTTTCCCCTAGGGTCGAGTTTTCTTGAGCCCTTTGTATCTATTTTAAAATTAAAATAAATTTTATTGGGAATAAGATATAGCTGTATTAATTGCATGCCAAAGACAAAATGCATATGTTCCAAAAATCCACTTTCATCTTCCGTTCAGACTTCGTTTCTTCCCTGTTGTTTCCGAAACTTTATTGTACTGTATATATAACATTGTACTTTTTCTTTCCTTATGTTTGTAGACTGCAGTGGTTGCACTAGGAGATGAAGAATTGCATTTGGTTGCAATGACGTCCAGAAGAAACTTGCCAAATCATGCATGTTTCTGGGGCTATAAACTGCCATTTGGTTTGTACAGTTCTTGCTTGACGATGTTAAATCTTCGGTGCCTTGGTATCGTGTTTGACCTGGATGAGACATTGGTTGTCGCTAATACATCACGATCTTTTGAGGACAGAATTGATGCACTTCAAAGAAAGTTGAGTAATGAAACTGATCCACAGCGCATGAGCGGTATGTTATCAGAGATCAAGAGGTACCAAGATGATAAGTCCATCCTAAAGCAGTATATAGAAGGTGATCAGGTCTATGATGATGGAAAACTGTACAAAGCGCAACCTGAGGTTGTACCACCGTTGTCTGATAACCATCAACCGATGACGCGTCCAGTTATACGATTACAAGAGAAGAACATTATCTTAACAAGAATAAATCCGCTGGTATGTGTTTGCTCGAACTTACTTTTTATCCGTCCTTGGCTCAGAGATGCTTCATAGCTACGAACTGTGTCATGCTTTCTGTTTGGATTTATCTTGCCTATTAGTATCCCGTGATTGTGTGGTTGTAACTGTACCATCTGGATTAAAGTGGACCTGTCTCTGCATATATCATTTTAACAGTGGTGTGCTTGAACACATTATAGGATGTCATAAAGTTCCTAAAGTTCTCCAGAAAAAGGAAAGCTCCCAAACTCCTGCGACATATATATTTGACTTCAACTTGTGATGATGACATGTCTGCCATTTATGCCTAACATGATTTTATTCAAATAATTTAATTTGTAACATTCTTTTTAAATTTACAAAATATGCATGTTCACTGATTAAGTACAGTTCAATGTCTTTTTCTTTGTGCATTTCTCATTGGCTTAGTTTGTTCCCCGATTTGGTTGCACAGAAATGTCAAGCAGCTCACTTGTTCTGCTTTATATAGATAAGGGATACCAGTGTTCTTGTAAGATTAAGGCCTGCTTGGGAAGATCTTCGCAGCTACTTAATTGCAAGAGGTCGCAAGCGTTTTGAGGTCTATGTGTGTACAATGGCTGAGAGAGACTATGCTTTAGAAATGTGGAGGTTGCTTGACCCTGATTCAAGATTGATTAACTCTGTCCAACTTCAGGATAGAATGGTGTGTGTAAAATCTGGTAAGCAACTCATGCTTTCTCTGAACAAATACAAAATGAGCATAACATTTTAAATGCTGTCTCAATCAGAAGCTGGCAATATATAAAAAAAATGCAATTTAAGTTTTCAGTTTGCATTATGCATAAATTTCCGTTGGCTTATGTAGTTCCATTCTATTGAGTTTAATTCCAAAGTTACCATTTGTAGGTTTAAAGAAGTCCTTACTTAATGTTTTCCATGATGGTTCTTGCCATCCTGGAATGGCATTAGTAATTGATGATCGTTTGAAAGTTTGGGATGAGAAAGATCAATCTAGAGTTCATGTCGTTCCTGCGTTCACCCCATATTATGCTCCTCAAGCAGAGGTGAAGTTCATGGCCTGTTTTATTGCAAAAGAAAATATCATATGGTCAGTAACGATCCCCTTTTCACTTGCAGGCAAACTGTTCTATCCCAGTTTTGTGTGTTGCCAGAAATGTTGCATGCAATGTGAGGGGTGGCTTTTTCAAGTAAGATTTGCATCTTTATAAATTTTATTGTGTATTTGCTTTCTGTAACCTGTACAACAATAATGGCTGGCTTATTTCTTACCATAAAATTACATAATCGACAGAGACTTCGATGAAGGCCTTTTGCCACGGATTAGCAATGTTGTGTATGAGGATGAAATAAATGATATAGCATCTGCTCCAGATGTTGGCAATTATTTAATAAATGAGGTAAGTGCTACTCACAACAGCGTGAAGACCACAACCAGAGTCCAGTGGCAGCTGCTAGTTTGCTAGTCATGTTTGTTAGAAGATGAAAATCAATTAGTTAGGTTGTTGCTTTGGTTTGTTGTGGGGGCTATCTATGAAGGGCAGTCGTGAGTCCTGAAAAAGGTTAGGCAAAGAAGAAGAAGACTGGTTCTCTCTTCTTGTGCCGTGGATGGAGGCCCCCTTTGCTGCCATTCCATAACAGTTATGTCCACTTTTCAGCAAGTAACACTTCTTTAAATTATGTTATTAGGAGGAGAATGCTGCGGTGGTGAATGGAAATAAAGAGCCATTGCCTTTTGATGGTATGGCTGATGCTGAGGTCGAGCGGAGAATGAAGGTCTGCCTTTCTTGACTCTCTTTTTTGTTTGGAAATGTACCAAATCACAAAAAGCTAAGAATAATCCGTGGCGGCTAGTAGCCTATGAGCACAGTTTTCAAAGAATCTGTTTATTACTTCACAGCATTTGGTGAATTGAGAGTAGTGCTTGTGGAATGACAATATAAGAAAACTTGAGCCTATATTTTATTAAGCTCTTATATTGTTATTCTAGCATGGCATATTACATGTTCATCAAACATGTGCATTTTGAGCCTAAATATGAGCATAAATTATAGAATCTTTCCTGCTCTTTAGTTTAACTTGATTCTAGATGTCCCTGACAGTATAAGGTGCGTTTTGAGGGATTTTATTGATCTCATATGCATGACAGTATAATTTTAGCATTAAGTAATTTTTATATTGAAATATTGGATACTTAACTAACTCTTTACTACACTTCTTTAGGTTGACATTTCTTTTCTTTTCTGTCTCTTTCCCCTCTTATTTATACCCATCTTAACTATTTTCAGGAAGCATCTGGCAATATTCAAGCGTTGCATCCAACAAGTGCAAACTTTGTGATGCCTGTAGCCCCTGCCCAAAATTTTGTTTCATCTTCAGTAGCACCATTAGCTCCACCCCTTGGTGTTGTGCCACCTCCATTCAACCAACCAATTGTTCAGCCAGGTTTTTCAGACGCACTGCAAGGTTCTCCAGCGAGAGAAGAGGGTGAAGTTCCTGAATCAGAATTAGATCCAGACACAAGGAGAAGGCTTCTCATATTACAGCATGGTCAAGACACAAGAGATCCAACACCTCCACTTCCAGTAGTACCACCAGTTCAAACTCCAGTGCCTCCAGCACAACCTCATGGAAATTGGTTCCCCACGGAGGATGGTATGAACCCCAGTAATCTGAAGAGAAGCTCAACAGGTTTCTCTTTAGAGTCTGATACTATGCTCTATGAAACAAAGCAACCACCTCATCCTTCCTTCTATCATGGTGGGGATAATACTATGCCCTCTGATAGATTTAACTATCAGAACCAGAGGTTTCCTTCTCAGGTAGGTGATTTCGACGAAATTTGGAGTCTGTTTACGTGTAGCACCTGGTGACAATCATTTTTGTTTGGTGCAGCTGCCCCATACTGAAGATCAGCGCACCTATGCAAGTTCAAAATACAGACCCTTTTCTGGTATGTTTTATTGTCCCTTGTTGATTTTTTTATTTATGTTGATTTTTGAGGATGGTACATATCATATGGTACAATTCAACACCTATACTAGTAACAATACCTGAGTCTTATGTCTTCCACAGCTGCACCAACCAGGCTCAGTATTAAGGCAAATATATATAGCTTGACTTCCAAGTTTGATGTAAAGTTGGTTTGAATATCAATCTGATTGAGCTCATTACTCATCTTAATGTAATGATATAACCATACACAATTAATGTGAGACTAAAAAAGAAGTTACTACTCTCTCTCCCATCCCCATTCTCCATTTATTCCATTGCCATTGAACACATCTGCTGCTTTAAGTTGTGATTGATTCTATTAAATTTCGTCTATATTGTTGTTAGCCTTGCATGATTCAACTCAGCGGGGTTTTTTTGTCCTTAATTCCTTATAAATATAGTAACTGAGACCTGATTCTATGCATTTATTGGTAAACAAGTCTGTTATTTACTTGGTAGTATAAGGTTCTTCTCTCTATCAACTAACCAAATGAGCCTAGGCCAGCAAGATCCTGATGATTTCATGTGTTTTTGAAAAGTGTGCTATCTGGCAGGTCATGGTGTTGATTTTCTCCTTTGCCAATTGCAATACAGCAAAGATTTTGTTATTTTAGGATGGATTATGCTTATTCTGTTCTGAAAGTGCTGTCGTTAGGACAGCAGGATTAGTTAAGATAATGTTACTCCTCCATCCCATAAATGCTGTCGTTAGGAATCCTGCTGTCCTAACGACAGCATTTATGGGATGGGATGGAGGAGTAACATTATCTAATGCTATGTAGGTGATGATCTAGCAGCCCGTCAGAGAAACAACCAGATAGATTCAGGGCGACGATTTGCACAATATGCAGGGACCTCTGCTGGCATATTAGAAGATATTGCACTGAAATGTGGATCTAAGGTGCCATTAAGCATTCATTACTTGGATCAGAAGCATTCTTCTTGTACTCACCTTCTGTTGATATTTCTTTGGTTTAGGTGGAGTACAAGTCAATATTATGTGATACTGCAGACCTACAGTTCTCTATTGAGGTAAATTAAAAGTTTTCTTAATATTTTCGTTTTGTGAGATGAGCAGATACCGGAAATCGCCTGTTCTCTGTTGTGTCTTTCTTTACTTGTGTGTGTGTGGGTGGGTTTTTTTTTGGTTGCTGGAGCACTTGTTGTGCTGACTTCTTCAGAAGTCAGGTAATAAAAAAATCCTTTATATATAAAAAACTCTCAATGGATAATTTCCTGACATGTAGCTATGATGACATTGCATCTCTCATTGCATCTCACCGGATAGATCAACCCGTACCAGATAATTAAAATTTATTTCTGTCTCTGATTTTAGGTGGCTATTGAAAGGAAAATTTTGCTGAATGAAATGTACTGTTGTCTGGCTATAGTGTTAGTGCACTAAAATTATTTCTCCTTTTTGCTTGTTTATCGCCCCTCATTCAGGTTTGGATTGTTGGAGAAAAAGTGGGTGAAGGAATCGGTAGGACAAGGAAAGAAGCACTATGTCAAGCTTCAGAGATATCATTAAGAAATTTGGCCAGTAAGTTTATTTTCCATGTTTGGGCTACAAGTTGTGACAATTTAAAAATTCTTGCTTTTTTTGTGCATACGATGTCTTACTGTTTAGAGTTGGTTTTTCTTCCTGCACCCCAAACATCTTGCCACATTTCCTCCCGAGCATTTTGAACATTAATCACCTTGTAGTGCCGGATAATTCTGCTTACAAGTTTGCTTGCTGGTTTTGTAATTTACTTTCTTTGATGATGATCTATGGGTATTGCTAGTTTCGTTTTGATTTGATATTGAACGATCCTAGTTTTTTGTAATTTTGGATACCTATGTGTACCGCTAGTTTCGTTTTGATTTTGTATTGAACTATCACAGCTTTTGTAGTCTTTTAATGTTTCTTTTTCAATTGTATGCTTTATTGACTTGGCTTATATATTTTACTTGCAGATAAATATCTTTCATCTGATCCCAACAAGACGATTGAGATGAGAGAAAATGGTTTTGGTAGCAACCGTAATGTTTTTGGATACTCTGGGAGTATCAGGGACGATTTGTTGCCAGTTTCATGTACTTCTGAGGAATCTCGTTTCATGAAACTGGATGATAGTAATTCTAGAAAAACAGGAGGTCCTGTTGCTGCTCTCAAGGAACTTGTAAGTAGCTTCACGGCTGCATCAATTATTAGTAGTTTGATGTTTTTCTGTTTTATCAAGCAATGATATACCCATATATCAATGAAAATTTGTTGCAGTGCACAGTAGAGGGATATAACTTAGTTTTCCAAGCTCATCCAGATGGTTCAGTTGGGAAAGAATCTTATGCCCAGGTAGAGGTTGGTGGGCAAATTTTTGGGAAAGGAGTTGGGATGACGTGGGAAGAGGCTAAGCTCCAGGTTATAAGCAGTCTCATCGTGAATCAATTTGCCTTCCGCTTAGTACTTTAGTTTCCTGCAGTTTATGAAATGTTAATTTAAAAGTAAAAAACAATCAGGAATGCGTTTTGTATCTAATAGTGTATTTGGGACTTTGAGCTGTGACTATTTAAAATAGGTTCCATATATGCTGTTCTGTAGCATTTGATAGGATTTATTGGGTGTTTTTTTAATGGAATGCGCTGCTTTACATGTTATATGACCAAATTGATTTTGTTCAAATATGTAGGCTGCTGATGAGGCTCTTGGAACTTTAAGATCCATGCTTGGTCAACTTGGTCAGAAACGGTCTGGTTCTCCCAGGTAATTATTGTTTGCCATTTGGTTCTGCTAATATTCAACTATTTGTATCAGTATATATTAAACCCTTGTTAATGAACTGAGTGTACGACTACATATAATGAGTATAATTACTAAGGGGGTGTTCGTTTCCTCTAAGGGCTAAAGTTTAGCTCCTAAAATTTGGGCTAAACTTTAGCACCTCTTGGAGTACTAAAGTTTTGCCTTCTTTTAGCCCTTCTTTCTCTCTAGAGCTAAAGATTAGTCCAAACTTTAGCCCTCCCGTTCGTTTCCTAGAGCTAAAGTTTAGTCTAAAGTTTAGTTTTAGCCCTTTAGCCCATGGAAACGAACACCCCTAAATGTCGTAAACGGATCAACCCTTCTTTCTCTCTAGAGCTAAAGATTAGTCCAAACTTTAGCCCTCCCGATCGTTTCCTAGAGCTAAAGTTTAGTCTAAAGTTTAGTTTTAGCCCTTTAGCCCATGGAAACGAACACCCCTAAATGTCGTAAACGGATCAACTGTAGGTTCTAAAATATGTATCTAGAGTGTTACAATCTAGTAGCAATGGTAGTATAATTCAACAAGGGAGGAAAGGTATAGTGTTCATGAGAACTTTATGGTAGTTGTGCAGCATTAGTTCTTGGTTATTACAGAATACTCCTGGAGGGAATCCATGGAAATTTGTGATGATTTGCTTAGTCACGTAAAAAGGTTATCATGGTATACTTCATGTTCCCATTGTATGTATTTCTACTTGCGTAGGATATCATTTTGCAGGTTTTTGTACGGCCATGGAGATTCTGGTTCCCCTTTATTATGTATGTAGTCTATCCAGTATAACTTCTATTTCACTAATTTAAATGATTGTTATTGCCACAGGTCACTCGTGCAAAATTTTAATAAGCGCTTCAAGCCGGATTTTCCAAGAACTCTGCAAAGGATGCCTTATGGTACATACTCCAGAATTGAAGGTCATGTTCCTTGACGATAGTTTTGGAACAGTTAAGTGCCTGGACACAGGACAGTTCAACTGGAGGCAGCTGGTGGCTCATCGGAGAATCAATGCAAAAATCCTGCATCTCCTGGATTTCCAAAAATTCTGGGCCTGCTGTGGTGACGGAGACATTTCTGAGCACCAAGAAACTGAAGCATTCTGGTGGTCATGCGATCGTGCAGAATTCTGGTCTCGGTTTCAGCCAGTGTTACTGTTGGCGGACGTGCTGTACATCTCTTTTTCGATCTGGAAATGTTCATCTTAAATATGGGGTTGATCAGCTACAATTCAGTTTCGTGTTCGGCAGAGAAAACAGAGAAATCCATCATCAAGGAACAGAACTGCACTCGGCCGGTGTTTTCTTCTTGATCTGGGCTAAGTGGAAAGTGAGCCCGTGTAGCTTGGGTTGTTACTGTAGTCAGGTTGATTTTGTTATGTATATTAATAGAGTAGTTGGTAATGTTATCAGCATGCTGATGTAGTCAGTCTCCGTAGGTCTAGGCAATTTTATTAGTGTTTAGTTAAGCAGCTGACAAGTAACAAGATTTATTTGTTATGTTGCAGCAAATATTTCTATGTAACATATCTTAGCTGCAAGAAAGAAATGTTCAGAGTCGTACATTAGACCGCATCATACGAGCAGTACAATGTTGATGGCTAGCCAACTAGAGGCAAGACAATGGTAACGTCAGGCTGGTTCAACCTCACGATTAGGAAGATGAAAAGGGCACACCATGCGTACGCAGCGGCAAGAGCACGCCAATACGCGCTGCCTACAGCGGAACAACCTCGCCGAACGTGAACGAGTTATCAGAGCTTCCCGACGGGACCCGGGGCGGACGTGTCCGGTCCGTGTTGTGACCGCATTGCTCGGCGAAGCTCGGCGGGCGCATCTCCAGCTGGTGCGGCGCGACGGGCCGCGACAGCATGGCCACCACCTGGCGCATCGTGGGGCGGCTGCTAGGCGTCACCTGCGTGCAGGCCAACCCCACCCGAATGAACCGGAGCACCTCCTCCTCGGGGTAGTCCTCGATGCTCGCGTCCACAATGTCCAGCAGGTTGCCCCGCTTCTGGTAAAGCACCCACGCCTGCAACCACACGAAAATCACGTTTGAGATTGATGAACGTGCGTGCAGAAGAAGACAAGAACAAAAGGAACGAGTGCCTGACCTCGCGCACTAGAAACTTGTCTGAACGGATGGTCTGCGAGATCCTCCTTCCGCTGACGATCTCGAGGACCAGCACGCCGAAGCTGTAGACGTCGGCCTTCTTGGTCAGCTGCCCATGAACAAAATACTCAGGTGCCAAGTACCCGCTGCATACAGAGGCAAAGACTATGTCAGCTCATCTTCACCAATATAACGGATCACCACAGAACACTGGCACAGCTTACGTTGTTCCGACCACGCCTGTGCTGATGTGTGTAACGTTGTCTGGAAACAGCTTCGCCAGCCCAAAGTCTCCGATCTTCGGCCTGTAGTTCCCGTCAAGAAGAACGTTGCTAGCCTTGATGTCCCGGTGCACAATGTTGGGCTCGTGCTCCTCGTGAAGGTAGCTCAGTCCCATGGCAGTGCCCATGCAGATGTCCGACCTAGTTCTCCAGCTCAGATCTGTCAATCCTTTCTCGGATCCTGAAGCTAACAGAAGCACTTATATGTAAGAGGAATAATTAATGCGTTGTAGCTTCAGAGTATATACGGTGGGTGTAAAAAGTAAAATGAAGCAATGTATAGTTGCTGGCTTACTCTGCAATGCATGATCGAGGCTGTTGTTCTCGAGATATTCGTAGATCAGGATCCTGTTCTTCCTCTGGATGCAGCAGCCCAGCAACCTGACGAGGTTCGCGTGCTTGACTTCAGAAATGCTCTCGATCTCAGCCAAGAATTCCTTGACCCCTTGGTCGGATTCCGAAGACAGGACCTTCGCAGCGAATGCAGTGCCGTCTCTCAAAACTCCCTGCGTTACAAAACAGCCAGACGGCTTCATGATCCACTTTTAAATAGAGAAACAAATCAATAAGCTACTAGTAGGTGAATACTCGTCTTGGATAGATACCTTGTACACAGTTCCAAAACCACCTCGGCCTAGTTTGTTAACCTGACTGAAGTTTTTCGTTGCTTTCCTTATGTCCCTGTAAGAGAATAACTGGAGATTTTCCATGCCTAAAAGGCCTGTTCAGAGAATAAGACAGCAATATCTAGCTTAGTCAGGTACAAGAGTTGGAGAAACATCGATCAAGCAGACAGTAAAGAGTACTACTACCTTTCAAGTCTTGCTCAGATCCACAGAAGCATCTCCCTATCAGCGCCATCTAGCTTGTCAGCTAGGAGCAGCTTGCTCCAGGGAAAAAGCTCCACAGGTAAAACCCGATCGAACAAAGGTGGTCAGGTTCTTGGTTCTTGCAGAGTTGCAGTGGGATGAGGAACGGGATATATGTTCCCTAAGGAACCGGAGACTTGCAGACTTCAGATCGAGCGAGGGGAGGAACTAGGAAGGTGCCATCGTCATGGTTGAAACTTCAGAAGCCACCAGGCACCCGCCAGAGGAAGGAGCCGTGCAGCAACAAATGAGAGTTGCCCGCGTGGGCATTGCCCGGGCCCAACAAGCCTCCATCGCTGGTTAAGCACCGATCCATATTGATGGCGGAGCAGACGAACAGTGGGGTGCAATGAATGGTGAACACCACCACAACGTGACGGCAACCCGACGGCTTCAGTCGCTGCCCACCTGGTGAATGGTGACGACTGCTGAGAGGCTGAGTGCCGCACGAACCACGTTGACTGGGTGGTCATCGTCAACAGTAGCAGCGGGCATGCCGCGACGCCACGCTGGTTGTTTTATGAGAATTCCATGTTGAATGCGGACTGCGGAGTCGTCGTCGCCGAGCGATAAGCCGATAAAAGCGTTACTGGCTACCAAGCCGTCGTCGGTCAGGGTCGGAAGCAAAGCAACCGAGAGGTAAACAACGACCGTGAGGGTTGGGATTTTCGACGTTGAGGTGAATTTTCGACGGGTTGTATTCTCTAGCACAGGCGTTGAGGTGAAATTTCTACGTATCTGTTGGTATTATTTCTACCACTCAGCGACAGGTAAGGAAGAAACCAAAAATACGTCAGCATTGTATTTTCTTCCTTTGACTGATGATGTCATTACTTGTCTTTTCTCTGTGGCGTGTCCATCATATCCGGCCCAACCTGGACCGGTTCTAGGCCCAAGTAGAACACTGCTTGTTATCCAGCCCAACAACTAGTCTTTCTTTTCTTTTGAGCAAAGCCCGACTAGTCTTTCTAGCGAGGATGTGGCGGGCCTCATCTCTGGTGACGAGAATCGGCCCTGGTTCTCGTGCGTGCCGCTAGGACGAGTAGTGCGCGGCGCGAGTGTGAGAGTGAGGGAGACGCACGGCTCCTTATCTCCGGGGAGGAGTTCTACTTCTTCGCCAGCCTCTTCTACCTGCCACGAAGCTCCATAGAAGGTGATAAGCGCCTACGAGGAAGCCTACGTTCACGAGGGAGCCGGCCGGCATGGGAGAACCTAGCTAGCCGGAGATACCGGCATCTCACGGCGGCGCCGCCCCCATCTGCCGTCGCGTAGCGATACCCTTGGAGATAACAGTGCCGGCCACCAACCGCCGCCATGTGATCTGCGGCTGTCCGTCCCGATACGTACGGCGCGCCAAGCTGTCCGCGCATGGCTCGCCGACGTGTTCGACGACCACGCGCTCGTCCGCATCCGCCAGCGCCGTGCGTGCTGCTCGGCGCGTAGCTGTACTTCGATGATGAGGATTATACAAACCCCGGGGAATTTTGTGTAGGTGCGCTCTCGTACTTTAAACTTTGGCAGTTTCATCGATTCAGGGCGCAAAAGGCATATCTTTTCCCGAATTTAGATGCCGCATCTGGCCGTGATGAGTCACATCTTCACGGCCCGTGGCCAACGGAGTTCAGCCATGTGCCTTATACGCCCACTTGCTTCATTGTTTACGAGACGTACACATGAGGCGAAATCAAACTTGAGATCGTACCTACTTCAAGCTAGCCTGTACATCCAAAACTGAGCGTGTTGCGGTAGCAGTAGCATGCGTGGGACCACGTGCCGACGTGCAGTGTTCGGGGTGTGGAAACGTGAGGGTGGTCACCCGGTTACTGGTATGCGGTGTGTATGTGAGCCAATGGCGCAACTGAACTATCTGGACAGTGTTAGCGTGGTCGCTGACAGTGATTACACCTCGATTCTAATGATCTACGTTGTAAATTACTGCTGTCGCTGTCGCAATGTACTAGGAGTACACAGTAAAAATGATTCCACGCTTCGCACGCAGGGAGCACTAACAGTCCTTTTTTTAACAGAAGAGCGGTATCAGACAATGATCCTGTTCTCACGTCAGTTACCAACCGCCGCCAGAAAATGAGCGCCGTTCCAAAATTTTACAGCTCACTGCTCACCGCACACCACATCAGCACGCCATGTGCTCCGCCACAGCAGCAGCACTTATAAATCTCGCCGTCACTCGCCGAAGAGCAATCGCGTAGCACGTTCGCTGAGCGCCACCGGCACCGTTCCGTCCGTTCCCGTTTCCCGGTGATCGAGCTGCGCGCGCACAGGCACAACCCCTGCTACGACGTCTGATCGAGCATGGCGGCGAGCATCCTGCTGTCCCACGTCGTCTCCGACCTGTGCATCGGCAGGCCGCGCGTGCTCACGCTGCCGTCGTCCACCCCCGTCGCGGCCGCGCTCGCCGCGCTCCGCGCCGGCGCCGACCCGTTCCTCTTCGTGGACGCCGCTGAACCGGCGAAGAAGACGGCAGCTGCGACGACGTACGCGAAGATCGGCGTGGCGGACGTGCTCTGCTACCTCTGCGGCGACGCGGCCAACCTCAGAGACCCGGCGGTCGCGCTCGCCCGCCCCGTGTTGTCCGCGGTTGGTGGCTGCCACGGAGGCGTCGCCCTCCGAGTAGACCCAAACACAAGGTACTGTACGTGCGTTCGCGATAGCCGCCGCGTGCCGTAGCTTTTTAGAGTTCAAGGGAGGGAATCTCACCCTGTCCATATTGATCGTGCCGTAGCTTTTGATTCTTGCTCCGAGCCGTCTCTTTCATTCGTGGAATGCGAGGTTGCTGACAAGGTTATTACTTTCGGAATTTCGGTCCAACTTTGCAGCCTGCTGGACGCCATTGACGTGCTGCTGACCGACCGGTGCCAGGGCCTGCTGGTCCCTGTCCTCCACGCGCGCGGACGCAAGCGGCACCACCTCGTTCCGTGCCCCGACGCCTCCGTATCCGACTGCTGCGTGCTCACCCGTGAGGACATCGTGCGCCACCTCTTCGGCTCCATCTCCCACTTCTCCTCCGTCGCCGCGCTCACCGTGGCCTCGCTCGGCCTCGTCCGCCGCGACGCCGTGCACGCCGTCCGCGCCGACGCCGACGCGCTCGACGCGGTCCCGCTCCTCCGGAAATCCCTCTCCGACGGCACGGCCGTGGCCGTCACCGACGGAGACGACGCGTTGCTCGGCGAGATCTGCCCCGGCGCGCTCGCCTCGTGCTGCGACGTCGCCGAGCCCGTGGCGGCCGCCTTCGCCGCGCTCTCGGTCGGCGACGTCATGGCGTTCGTCGACTGCTCGATGACGCAGTACGCGCCGCACGAGTTCCTGGTCCGCGCTGTGACAACCCAGCTCAAGGACAGAGGCCTCGACGCCATGGCCGAGCTCGTGGACACCTGGGACGCTGCTGCCTCCGTGCAGCCACTCTCCCCGTCCTCGTCGGCTTCGTCGACCTCGTCCGACGAGGATTCGCCGTTAGCACGCGCAAGGCGGCCGAGGAGGTTGTCGTCGGGGAACTTCGGGTGGCGGTCAACGGAGGACGTGGTGGCGTGCCATTCGGGGAGCTCGCTGGTGGCCGTGATGGCCCAGGCGCTCGCGCACCGGGTTGGGTACGTTTGGGTTGTTGACGAGGACAGTGGCGCGCTAGTCGGAGTTGTGAGATTTACCGATGTACTCGCCGTGCTCCGGGAGCATGTCCACCCCAGGGTGTTATCCAGATGAACAGCGACATGACGATCGGAAGCAACAGTTTCCAACTCGATAGTTGCTCAGAGTTGTTTTTTTCCTACTTGCTGTCAAATCCGAACAGAGGAATTGATGGTGCATGGAGCTGCCAGTGTTCAGTGCTTGAAAAGAAAAACCTCCTTCGTTTTCCTTGCCCTGCACCTTCTGTTCTCTAAGTAGTACTGTACATCACCATTCAACTCCCTCAAAAGAAAGTACATCAACATTCAACAATACACTATTTTCAAAGAAAAAAAAATCAACAATACACGGCGCGCATCTGCTGTCGGAACCGAGCCACCAACCCAGTTTCGCCTAAAGCCCAAGGCCATCGGAGTGGGCCAGCAGCCCAGTTACTCAACACGCCGGAAGTAGTTCGGTCGCCTGAAAGCCCAGCCCGTGGATCCAATTTCTGCTCCACCATTTTTCACTAACTTTGAGCCCAATGGGTTTCAATGGCCTAAAAAGCTTTGGGTCATGCTCTGTCGGGTTGACTGATGCTCTGCTCAGCAAAAAAACAACACATCACAGACAAATGATGCTCTGCTCATGTCTATAAGTTAACATCAAGAACAAATGGTACTCTGCTCACATGTACAAGGTAACATCACAGACAAATGATACTCTGCTCATATCTACAAGGTAACATCATGGACAAATGATACTCTGCTCATATGTACAAGGAAACATCACGGACAAATGATACTCTGCTCATATCTACAAGTAAACATCTCGGAGAAATGTTACTCTGCTCATATCTAGAAGGTAACATCACGGACCAATGACACTCTGCTCAGCGTGAGTAGAAGATATCAGAAAAATCATCAAACCCTACTTAGATCTACAAGAATACATCATAGACAAGGCTACCATGGATTCGAAACCGGAAAGATTAGGCAACCACAAGACCATATTTGGTCGGGAAACGAGTAAACCCTAGCACACATGAGCACACCTTTCAATCGCTAGATTGGAACATGAAGCACGTCAAGAAATAGATCGGGTCGGGAGGGGAAGGTTTTTCACGACCATACCGTCGTCGGAGAAGAGGGTGTGGAGAAGAGGGTTGATGAAGTTGCCGAAGTCGAAGCAATGTCGAGCTCGTCGCCGGTGGAGAAGCGATGCCGAGCTCGTCGGTCTTCGGAGAAGTCGAGGTTGTCGCCGGTGGAGAAGCCGAGGTCGTCGCCGGGCTGGGATCCTCACCGGACCCCCACCGGTGCTCGCCTCGAGAGAAAGGAGAGAGGAGCGGCGCAAATGACCCGAGTGCGGGGAAACCCTAGAGCCGCCGGCTTTTATACGCTGCAGCTGCGGGTGCAGAGCTGCTGGGCTGCGGGTGCATCGCTCGGGCCGGGCTCTCGAGCGAAGCTCGAAACGGCCGTTCCTATCGGGCCTGGCCCCGGAGCTCAAGTTGCATCCGCCCAGCCTGGCTCGGAGGCCTCTCCGGATAACCAAACACTGCAACACTGTATGAGTTGGGCCTGGCTGCGGGCTCATGCGGGCAACCAAACACACCCAGAGTGATCGCTTGACTACGTGAAGTGCGTTCATCCTTAATAATTTGCGCTAAAGATCTGCCACTGCAGTGTGAAGCGTTAACATCCACACTTCCACAGCCTACACGGACCTCAAAACCTGTGGCAGATGGGGCATTTCATATGCTCGGTACGAAGCGCCTCTGCACCTGTTTCTCCCTCACCTTTCGTTCTGTTCTGCATCCAAAAGCGTGTGCAGGCAGGCCGCAGGAGCTAGTGCGAACGAAAGTGAACACGCCGCGCTCCCTTTTGCGCACAGCCGGTCAAATTGCGCCCTCGACATGATGTCGCAGATCGGCCGGCGACCGCCGTGCCGCAAGCACGCTGCCAAAAGCCGCTGTTCCCGTTCGTCACCGCCGCTCCTCTGTTTTCCTCGCTTTCCCAACTAAAAAGGAAACGAGTTCCGGTCCCAGAACTCCATCCTTCCCCGCGACGCTCGCCCGGCTGCTGCGGGGATTCACACGAAACCCTTCTCCATCTCGTGCCTGGTTGCGTCCTCCTGCAGCAGTGCGATTGAAACATCGCATGCAGCTCTGGAAATAAACGAGCGCATGCACGAACAGGACTGCGTGCTCCGCTGAAACAACTGTACATTGTTCGGTTACGCCTTCCACGTGGACGGAGGGATCGGTCTGCAGCCCAGCTTCCCGTGCCGGGAAGGAAAAAGAAGGAGGAACCGGACGATCGAGTACGTACGGCGGAAGCGCCGCCGTGGACCCTTCCTCGATCTGTGTCGTATGCGCTAAGAAATCTCGCCGTTTCGGGGTTTAACAACACACAGACCACGTCTTGTCCTTGATGCGGAGATTAATCTCGTGAACAACTCTTCCGCCCTTGCATTTACGCCTGGATCAGTCCGTTCATCTACCGCAAACTAAAGAAAGCAGGGTGGGTTACTTGACGAGGCAATGTGGCACTTCCAGTTATTCCACAAGAGTGTCGTGGGAGGTCTGAGCTGCCGACGGTGTCGGCCGGAGCAGGATAGATCCACCCGCCTTCATTTTGCCGGCCTGTTCTGAGAACAGGTACTAGCTTTGAGAGCACGTTAAATAGGTGTACGCACCGTGCCTCCCCATGCATATGGGGTACTAACTGCAGACGAGTTCCAAGCTGAGTCGCTTGTCTTTTGCTTTTAATTAAGTGACCGTGGATACCATGTGTACTGGTCACGTTGCTGCCAACAGCCGTAACCGAAATCAGCAGTGGAGTTACAATGTAATCCAATCTGGGGAGTGGGTAGAAAAATTCATATCTGCAATTGACCCCACGGCGATCGCGCGCGCATCCTACTATCCAATAATGCTGGCCGGGGGCGGAAAGCAAATAACAATAGAAAAATAAAAGTAAAGCAAGTATCACTTCACTGGTAATAAGGGGAAAAAGGGACACGAATGAGGCAGGGGCAAGTTATTATGTTTGGATTGTGCCCCATTCTGCCCTACCAAAAATTGGTTATTACCAAATCATGGGCAACACCAAATTATTGGTTAAGTTGTATTTGAATCGTAACCTTATCAATTTTTGCCAAACTTATTCAACTTCATAGTAAGACATTGGGGTCCATTTGTCATATAATAATATTTTTCAAAATATGGTCAACTAAGATCTTGATTTGTAGATAAAATTGCAAGGAATACAATGGTTGAAACAGATTGAGATTTGAGTATATGGTTTAGCTAATATACACATTTTAAGCTTGTGGACTATGAAACCCAAAAGTTGTTGCAGCCAACCAACAGCTGACACATCAGCAATGCATGCAACAGCTGCATTGCCAAACTTTGGCGAAGCTTTTGCTCGCCTGCAAGAACGCCAAAGATTTGTACTAGCTCTACCAAATTTCCATTGGCAAGCCAAATGTTAGAAGCAATCCAAATGCATGCCAAATTTTATGGGCCCTACCAAATTTTGGAAAGGTTGATATTGGTAAGCAACCAAACAGCCCTAGACTGCATGACTACCATGTACCAACACAATTGCTATATCCGAACACCAAAAACCGACGGGCAGCCGAAGCAACAAGGAGTGAAGCTCAACTAGGTGTGCTACTTATTACTTTTGCGGTGAGAGGACGTTTTCCACGCTCAGTTCCATTGTCACCGTACGTACTTGATACACTTTAACAGATGGGTAAAGGTACACTCACACTTGCAGCGCTGCACCCACTCTCTTCTCGTTCGCAATCCTCTCACGGACACACACGGTAGTACTAGTACAGCGTAGCCGCTAGCTGGCTGCGCTGCTCGACATGCTCCTCGGCTTTGCGCGCCCGCGTCACGGACTCACGTCGCATTCGTGGTGCGCGAACGCAAGCGAAGACAGGAACACACACCCTGTGCCGTGCCGTGATACCGACGCGCCAACTACCTCCCGCTCCAACGTTCCCGGGCACAGCTTGCTGCCCCACCACACCAGGCCACCAACGCCAGCGTCGCGACTCGCCTAGCCGACGGGCGCCGGAACTCGGAAACAAACCGAGGCGGCAACGGTCGGGCGAGGCAACCGCGCGTCCCTACGCCCGCGGGCGATGGAGGGCGCGCGCCAGATCGGTCGCGTCCTAGAGCCCGGAGCGAAGCGCACATGGGGTGAGTGCGGCAACGGGACACGAACGAGGCAGGGGCGCGGCACGGGGGCGGGGGACCTGCACTGCACGCGCGAGCTTTCCCATCGCCGCTGCGCTCAGATTTGGGGGCGTTTCCATCGGTCGGGCCTACAGTTCCATTCTGGAATCTGGATCCGACCGAGCAAGTAGCAGGACGGACGTGTGTAGCCCCGCCTGCTGCGCGTGCCGCTCCGCTCGATCGGAAGCACTGAGGTCTTCACATGTGCAGACCTCAACGGGCGATTTGGAGCCGTAGTGGCCGTTCCCGAGAACTGACAGGATAACTTGCGCGGTAATCCATTGCGTAACCCCAGATCACTCGACTTGTCGAGGAATGGAGTAGTGTGGACCGTGGGTGTGTCCGGACCTGTCATCATGTAGATTTGTCTCGAGAAAAGAAGGATCTGCCGTTTGGAAGCGAATGATTCGGATCTTGGATAATTGTGCAGGGTTAAGAGGCCTGCGTAATAATGCCAGGCGGTACTGCCAGTAACGTGCTTCTACCAGTGATGTTATCCACTGTTAGTATGAAGATTGTTATTGCCACATAACCACGATATTTGGTACAAGTAGATTTTGTATGTGCAGGAAATTTGTGGCGTCGTTATTACATTCAGGGGGTAATGGCCTTTTTTTTAACAGACTCACATCATGTGCACCAATAAGCGAGCCCACCCCACATCATGTGGCAAAAGAGTAAAAGACAAGCCCTCCATTATAGCACCAACAGAAAACGATCGCGCTGGGGTACCCGTATCAAGCGGTCACGCAGCGGGGAAATCTAAAGGCACCTTTCCTTTATGGTATTATTATTTGGGTAAATTAGATTGGTGCCATTACAATTTTGCAGAGTTGGAGATATGCCATTGATCTTTCAACCGTTGGAAATAGGCCATTAAACTCTTGCAAATGTTGGAAATATGCCATTTTATACGGTTGAGAGGGTACGGACCCACCTGCAGGCATGTGTACAAAATTATGGACCATTCTGCCCCTGGCCTTATCCCCTTACCCTATCCCCTTTTCTCTCCATCTCTTCCAAACCAGATCGCAGCCAGCAGGAGAACGAGCTCGACCGCTCGTCGCCGCGGTCGCCCGCTCCTCTCCGTGCTCGCCCGCTGGTCGCCAGCCTCCTCTCCGCGCTCGCCCGTTGGTCGCCCGCTGTCTCCGCGCTCGCTCGCTGCTCTCCTCGCTCGCTCGCTGCTCGCCCGCTCCTCTCTCGTCTCCTCATCATTCTTCCTCTATTCTGCAAGGTTGCGCCGGATCAATGCATCGGTCTCCGGTTTGGGGTAGCCGGGGAGGGCGACATCGGCTACAAGCTCGATTGGCTACATCGGTGTCCATCAACCGCCCCTTCTTGATTGCCCAGATTGTGGGAAGCTCGTGATTAGGCTACTGAGCAAGAAGGCTCGCAGCTATGGGAACTACTTTTTCAAGTGTTCCGATAATGACAAGGTGATTTGATTAAATTTGGATCCTTTTTTTTGTCCATTTGATACGATTTTGGTCTCAATTCCAATTGATTTCGATGTGAATGGTAGGATGATCCAACAACCTCGTGGTTGGTACAAATGGGAGGGCAGCTACAGAAAATGGTCGAAGGAACAATTTCATGATGATGCATTTGTTCGTGGATGGTGTGATGATGCAAATAGTCGTGGACGCGAACATCACCAAGTTGGTTTTGTTGCCTGGACAAAACGAAGGACATGAACTAATGCAGCTGAAGTACCAAGTGGGAGAGGTCGCACGTAAGATCGATGAGTTGAAGAAGGAGATTGTGTCCATGAGTAATAAAACAGGACTCGTAGTTGACACCTTGTGCGTGTTCAGTGTGGTAGTTGGTTGTATGCTAGGAATCCTGGTTACAATTTTGTGCAAGTGAGCAGTTTGTATGGATCAATGTGTATGCCCGTAACATTGAAATGAATTCATGATCACCTTTTCTGCAGACCGAAATTTAATTTAACATTCAAACTAGGTTCGGAATACACAACTAGGATCATAACAATCACATTCATACCAGGTTCATAACACACACATGACAAGGTTGACATCTAACTAAACAGAAATCAGTAACACAAGTTCACTCCTTAAGGTAGTCTACGAGCTTTTTGACAACTCTAGCAGGTGGTGCACTTGATGCAGCTAGAGCCTTCTTCTTCTTAGGTGTCTTCTTCTTCTTAGGAGTCTTCTTTTTCTTGGGTGCTGCATTCTTCTTGGTTGCCTTTTGCTTCTTAGGCGTTGGTTGATCATCCTCCCCTCAACCGTGCTTGACTTATGTTGTCTGTTCACAATCAAGGTTCAATTACTTACATGGTTGCCAAGTAAATGAGATAATAAAGCACAAGTGAAAGGATATATAATTACCTCTTCTTTGGTGTTTGGTCACTGGATACATAGCCTTCGATTTGTCTTCATCACTTTCGGGTTCAGCTAATTTACATGTCTTCTCAAAGTGGCCAGCTTCCTCCACATCTCTTGCACCTTACAGCTTCTTCTTCCTGGTTCAAGAAACCCACGAATCCTTTGAACTCTAGGCCTTCCTGCTCCTCTCTTCTGTCTAGGTGGATATAGTTTGTAACCAAGATTAACAACTGGCCATTGGGTCCTATCTCGTCATCGGTGGGACCATGCCAGCATAAGCAGCTCCGAATCTCTCGTACTCGAATAGTAGTCATGAACATAATCTGAAATTTTGCCTCTATTAGCACATATCCAAGCTAGGGCATGGTCACAAGGACATCCTGCAGCCTTGAAGCATGTATACGCCATGGACATCCTTCCCGTTTGCAATGGGCAATGAACCTGGTCTTATCTCGTCTTAAGACGAGCAAATTCAAAACCTTTCTTAATAGCATAATGTCTCGATGGCTTTTCCGAAAGAGATGATGTCGGAAACAATGCACCCTTTCTAATATCTGGGTTTTCGGGATTATGCAACACAACAACTTCCCGAGGGTCGATATCATTCACCTCTCGCATCTGCAGGAATAGCTCCTCCAAGCAACATTAGTATGTTGTGCAGTGTTAGTAGCAACATTCTCGGGATGTGCATTATCATGTTGTGCATCCTCGGTTTGTTCATCCTCGCTTGTACATTATCAGGTTGTGCATTAGGTGCAGCTGTAACCCCATATATGTACTCATCATTAACACCCACATACTCCTCCACGCTGTCAAACAAGTTAGGAAGCTCGAGTCGATCTTCATCTGCTCTCGCATCAGCAGTTTGATCACAAGCTCGCTGCTTTAGATAAAGATGTATTGATCGGAGTAGGTGGCAACGGAGGTGTATTGCTTGTTTCAACTAATTCGGATGGGTCGACGTAAAGTTCACCAATATCTTTGTCAAACACGTAAACAAAGAGCATGAATTCTTTCTCTCCATTGTACATGTCAAGCACATCAACAAGCCGAGAGTCGAAACTAGTTCGAATTCCTTGCCTAGCTTGTCAAAGATCGTAAACACGACCTTCCGGTTGCTACCCCAGGTCATATCCGATTGTAAGCTCGTCATTAGAAAATCCAAGGAAATATTGTCACTATCAACTACCCAATTCCGAGTAAAGCTTCTTGTGTAACATTTTCTACCATCCGAATCGATTGACATGAAACCGTCAACCCTAACCTTAATCGTGTACCGGTGCCTATACACCAAAACGAGAAATCAAAATCAAATTCAGGAAACACATGGATACATACTACATATCTTGCTTCTAATCGAGTTAGATTTCCATGAATCGAAGCTGCTAGCAAGAGGCTCTTACGGTTCTGCAGATGCTCGGTGCGTGGAGAGCGAGCACCATCTCCTCCATCATCGAGGCGAGCAGCAGAGCGAGCGGAGAGCAGCGGGCGAGCGCGGAGACAGCGGAGGAGCAGCGAGCGAGCAGCGGACAAGCAGCGGGCGAGCACGGAGAGGAGCCGCCGAGCTCTGTTCCTGCTGGCTGCGATCTGGTTTGGAAGAGATGGAGAGGAAAGGGGATAGGGTAAGGAGATAAAGTCAGGGGGCAGAATGGTCCATAATTTTGTACACATGCCTGCAGGTGGGTCCGGTACCCTCTCAACCGTATAAAATGGCATATTTCCAACATTTGCAAGAGTTTAATGGCCTATTTCCAACGGTTGAAAGATCAATGGCATATCTCCAACTCTGCAAAATTGTAATGGCACCAATCTAATTTACCCTTATTATTTTTCTTCTGTAGTATGTACGTCTCTCTGTTCCACGTTATATAAATCCAGCAGGCCTCACCGTAGCGCCCTGCTCGTGCATCCCCATTGTCCCTTCCGCGCCATTTGTGCAGAGCGCAGAGCTGAGCGCCGTGCGCGTCGGGGACTGGGGCTTCTCGAAGGCTTAATAAAAGCGACCCCGAACCAAGTACTACCGCCTCTTCATTCGCACTGAAGGCAGCATTGCAGCATCAGACGGGAGTTGCTGCCATGGCCGCCAACTCGAGGTGCTCTGCTCACCTGTTCTCCGTCCATGTCGCGCTCCTCGCGTGTGCTGCCGCCTTCTTCTTCTTCGGTGCTGCGGAAGCTGGGGCCGCGCACAGGGTCGTCGACCCCGAGTGGCACCCGGCCACGGCCACCTGGTACGGCAGCGCCGAGGGCGACGGCAGCGACGGTAAGAAGACATCCCAACTCAATTCTCACGCTTCTTCTTCGGTTCTACCAGTAGTCAGTACAGTACAGCAATGCATGGATATCCATCCGATAGTCACGCACTCCGGAAATCTACACTGTCTGTCCGGTGCATTATTGCGCCTTTAGTTACTGCATCGAAATTCAGTTCCAAGTTTTGTTCAAAACTGAGCGTCGATCCGCATAGTGTGGTTACTGTTTTAAATTATTCTGCTTGTCGCTCAGTGTTGGCGCGACTACGCCCGCTACCTCTGCATTGCTTCAGGCTTTTGTCGATTCAGAGTTTTCAGACGCAATTGCGGTAGACTCGAGTATAAGTGCAGCGCAACAAGGTTGCCCGGCGTCTTTAGGATTTGCTAGTACGCGATTTTATGGCGGGCACTGCAGCGCGGTGCCGCGGCCGTGCTTCGCAGTGTCGGGTGCTTAACTCGCCGCTTTTACTAGGAATCCACAGCCATACCGAGAGTAACCCACCGACACTTGTATACGCATTTCTTCCCGCCTGATGGCACGGACAAATGGGCAGTGCAGAAGAATCAACTTCCAAGTCAAAAGTTGCAGCTTGCATACACACACACACACTAGTCATTAGTCAATGACGAATTGCTGTGCAGTGCGCAGAGCTGACAGCAGTAAAATCACGTTTGGTGTAATTGTTTTACAACCGCCACACGACAGCTGTGCAAGTGTTTACACTCTGGTGACCAAGTGAACTCGCTAGTGAAACAGAGGCCCCGTTCGTTTCCACCCTCTAAAATTTAGATACTTGTCACATCAAAGAGAATCTTACTATTTAAGTAGTATTTTTATTAATTTAATAACAAAACCTATGTCGCGACCCCCTCTAATTTGCGAGACGAATCTAATGATCCTAATTAATCTATGTTTGCTACAGTGATGCTACAGATAAACATCTTCTAATAACATTATAATTACCCTCGTTGGATTCGTCTCGTGAATTAGATAGGGAGTCTGCAATTAGTTTCGAGATTAGACTTTATTTAAGTACTCCAAAATGACAAAATTCTCTTTGATTTGACTCTCTAAAAATTAGATAGGGGAAAACGAACAGGGCCAGAGTGGAGGAACACATTTTCCGCGTTTTTTTGGCAGCTAGTGTAAGTAATTCACACTACTTGCAATCAGATCTGCTCGCCCTGTCCATACTAGAGCATTGGTGCATTTCTCACGTACTACTACTTCAGCCTCTTTCCGCACGTGCATTCCTTCCTAGAGTACTGCAACCAGTAATTCACATGTTTATACAGAAGAAGTAAAAAAACAACAACAACTAATCTCGGTATTGCTCCTTGTGAACGCGTTTGACGCAGGCGGCGCGTGCGGGTACGGGACGCTGGTGGACGTGGTGCCGATGAAGGCGCGCGTGGGCGCGGTGAGCCCGGTGCTGTTCAAGAGCGGCGAGGGCTGCGGCGCCTGCTACAAGGTCCGCTGCCTCGACTCCAGCATCTGCTCCCGCCGCGCCGTCACCGTCATCGTCACCGACGAGTGCCCCGGCGGGGTCTGCTCCGGCGGACGCACGCACTTCGACCTCAGCGGCGCCGCGTTCGGCCGCCTGGCCGTGGCGGGCCACGGAAACCAGCTGCGCAACCGGGGAGAGATCAACATCGTGTTCCGCAGGTGAGCATACATATTTTTGTTTTTATCACTAGCACAGTGGGATACTGGGATGGCAATATGAAATGATTGGAACATGCTACTACTACTAGTAATACACCTTGCTTATGACGTTACTGGGAAATTAATAACGTCACTTGAAGTCTGTCAAAACCGACATAAGTACCGAAGTTTTGCCTAGCCGGGAATGGTGCCAGCTAGGAAGAGTAGACAGAAAGGTTAAAAGTGTTCCGCTGTCAGATCTGACAGCGTACCCAGAGGACCATGAGGTTCGTACGCATGGTTCTTTAACCTCTGGCTGCATGCAGTAGTTGGATCTTGGACGTTCGATGCATGGCTCTTGAATTTACTGAACTGTCTCAACACGGTGGGCACGCCAAGAAGAAATCAATGTGCGACAGAGTTTCCCACCAGAGACGCGTGTCATCAAGGGAAGGACTAGTACTAGTAGTTTACCGTGGGCAACCTGTGTTTCGTGCGTTTGGTGGTGTAACTTTGAGAGAGATGAACTGACGAGTGGGATCGACGGAACGTTTGCAGGACGGCGTGCAGGTACCGCGGGAAGAACATCGCCTTCCAAGTGAACGAGGGCTCCACCAGCTTCTGGCTCTCGCTCCTCGTCGAGTTCGAGGACGGCGACGGCGACATCGGCTCCATGCAGCTGAAGCAGGTAAGTAAGAAACTCTGTTCTCCGCATATTCTTCAGCTCTTATGCATGCTCGCGTTCTGATATTTGACACTTTAACTGTACTTGAAACCTGATCTCTGCCGCTTACTACACTTGATTATATTGCCAAAGCGATGAGCGCAGCCGCAGTGCGATGCTGAGGCAAATGCTCGGTAATCCGTAGGAACAGAACGGACATGTTGCTCTGTGAGTTTTTATTTTCTCCCGAGCAATTGATGCATGTGAGTGGCTCGCCCACTTTTCACGTGTCGCTAGGGACATGGGCGATGGTTTTCTGGAGGACGGATGGGCCACCATGAGCCGCAACTAGGCTTCTGTCTGTTTCACTTTTGTGTCCTGCTCGTCGCAACTTTTAGGCTGCTTTGTCGCGTGCTGTGTGAGAATAAGTTACGTGGGTTTTTAGAATGGCATGACATTCATTTTCTCAGAGAGAAAAGAACATGGTTTCTGACTTGATAGTTGATACTGTTACCTGATTTTGCCGGCAACTCTAGTACTAGTAGTAGTAGTAGCTCTGGTAAAGAAATTCTACTACCACTATCCTAGTCAGTACCCCTAGTCACAAGCCAAGATCCGCTGAAGAAATTCGGCTACATATCTGAAGAGTAATTTTCATGCAAGCTTGGGAATATGTACGTCTGGATAACCTCCCAACAATTCTCACCAGTCACCACCATTCGTGGATGCAGGCAAACTCGGCTCACTGGCAGGACATGCAGCACATCTGGGGGCCACGTGGAGTCTCACCCCGGGCCCACTCGTCGGTCCCTTCTCTGTGAGGTTGACGACCCTGACCTCGAAGCAGACTCTCACGGCCCAGGACGTCATCCCGAAAAATTGGACCCCCAAGGCCACCTACACCTCTCGCCTCAACTTCGCCGCTTAGAGTTGGACTCATCATGTCAGTATGCGCCAAGTTTGGCCCATTTTTTCGTTTGTTCTATCTGTGTTGTGAAATGTAGTGGGAAGTGGATGTGCTGGTATTTGGTCTTATTGTATGGGCCGAGGTAGCCCTCTCCGAAGCGGAGAGAGAGCGTGAGCTGGTCGGTGTGGGCCTTGGGCCGCATGCTTCCTGGAGGCTGGAACGGGGACTCCGGTGAAGAGCGGCTGGAACTGGAACCAAACGGTGTTGGAATTCATGGTCTAGTACACTCTACTGGTACATCAAAAAAAAAGGGTACCATCTACTGGTCTGTACTTATTTCTGATTTTTTTTCCTTCGTTTCATGTATGATTGTACCCTGCTACTTGTACAACGCCAAGTCGCCAATAGTGATATTGTACTGTGTTTACACAATCTATGTGTTTCATTGTTAACTTTACTGAAATGAAGCCTACTAGTAGTATTGTACCTGAGAAACAATAATGTTCTGTGATAGGAAATGAACGCATCAGAATCACCGATTCGAATCAGCCGCAATAATTTACGGTGCCAGTCTCACGTTATTTGTGCAGATCCTCAGCTGAAGTTTATTTACCGTACTTCTCGAGGACAGGGTCAATCACACCAGATGTACCTCGCACTGATTTATGGTGCACCGAACAATACCATACCCGTACAACTATTCATATGTCTAAAATATAAGGATTTATTGACTTTTTAATTTCGTCCAACTATTTCATATGTCTTATTTAAAATATTTATATAAATATAAAACTAAAGAAGATATAGTTAAAATATACTTAAGAATAAAATATATTATATTAAAATAAATAAAATTTTAATAATATTTTTTAAATAAGATAAATGATCAAATATGACATGTGAAAATCAATAAATAAATACTTATATTTCTGGACGGAGTGAGTATGGCCAGTACTGAGTACTGACGGATCAGCACCCCGTTTCTTGTCTTCAGCTCATCTAGCATGTATCAAAAAAATCATTTAGCAGCGACCAATGCAACGTTCAACCTGAAGCGTTGCCCCTGGAAGGCTGGAAATGGATGACCAATTCTTTTTGTACAGTCTGCAAAAGCGCAAAGGTTTTTTGCGCCCAGTGATCATGCAGTTCTCACGGTCATCTTGCCACGTACGAAATCATGAAAGGGCACCCAAAATGCATGTTACCCTTGTTCGCACAAAGCACCAAAGTGGTCATTCCATTTTGTTGTTGAGAAAAAACTAGGAAATCAAATCCATACAGTATACCGTGGATCGTAGTAACTACCCACCAGAATGTTTCGGTTAAAGCCAGCTGGAGCAAAGTTTTCTTGTTATGCTAAGGCAACTCTTAATGGGAGTTTTATTTTTAATAAATGAGCTGCTATGTAAGTAATTTTGTTGATGTGGTAAGAAATTAATAAGGAGAGAAAGAAAGATGTTTCATCTAAGATGAAACCATCTCTACACTGTTTTCAAGACATTTCTCTCTTGCATATGTTACCTAGAAAACAACAAAATGAAATTGTGCATTGAATGAGGTATTTCATTTAGCTTTGTTGCTTATGTGACAGCTTTAGAGCATCTCTAATAGTTCCAATAATTTTACTTCAAAAAACTGGTTTTAGAGAGTTGCTATATCTATTGGGAGTAAAAAGAAGACATGCACTCTAATCGTTCCCAATAATCGTTTTCTAAATAGTTCAAATATCCTTTAGGAAGTAAGAATTAGGTGGTTAAATGTAACAACCTTTAGGCCATGAGTTAGGAGTTGGTAAATTTAACAACCTCATATAGAGAAAGTTGGAGAATAATTTTTATTAATCACACCCTGAATTTCCATTTAACAATCTCATTTAGTGAATGGTTGAAGATGCTCTTAGAAACAATAAAATAAAACTCCCGAGAGTAGCCTAATTACAGTTCCGCCATGACCAGAAAGAACTGGGCCCCACCAGTCACAGAAACACGGTGTATTCATAGACCAACGGCGGCAAAAAAGAGTCCCCAATCCCCATCGCAGGCAATCATCCGTAGACGGGTTTCGTTCTCCTGCCCATTTCTCCCTCACGAGGAGTGTCCCACCTCCAGGTGGGCCCTAGGTTCTCCCCTTTAAAACCCCGAGGCGTACTGGCGAAGTCAGGCAGGGGGAAGCGGAAGCGGCGTGAGCATCGGGGCGGACCGGAGTGACCGGCGGAGCGGTCGCTTCCGGCGAGAGCCATCGCCACCAGAGGCCAGAACCCGTAAGCCCCTTTCCTTCCATTCCCCTTCCAGAACCTTCTAGAATGTGCTGGGATCCTCCGCGGGCTTGCTTCGTCAGGGGGTTCGGTTAATCTGGGTTCTGGGTGGGGTTCCATGGGTGGGTTGGTTCAGTGGTGGCGGGCTGGCGGCGCTCCGTTTCTGATCGGGTAGGGGTTCGTGTGACTGGCGATCGATTGTGCTGCCGTGTGGTGCTCCGATTTTCCTTAGGCCGTGCTCGATTTCACTTTTGCTGCTCGCGTCATGTGTTCATCCGCGGTTGTTTGGCTCGCCTTTGAGGGGTTCTGGTGTGGGTTTTGTTCAGATTAGATGGTTGCGGCGCACTGGAGCAGTAATCCTTCAAAGGTTTTCGTTCCTGTAAAATCCCTAACTATTTTTTTTCTGGTTAGTCAGGCCGATATGTGGTAATGCCGTTGCTATCTGCTTCGATTTGGCCGGCTTGATCAGTTGTTCGATTCGATGTTTTGGTGTCGTTTCGTAACTGGGAGCCAGAATTTGGCTTATGCGGAGAATTTTAATTTCATATGCCTGTGTTCATAATTTCACAGTATTCCTCCTCCATTACTGTCGTTTGCGTGCTGTTTGTTGGTGGTTCTATCCATGAATCCTAGTGCCTTTGATGCTTATGTGCTGGGTTCGGGAGCAATTAGGGTCTCTAGGAGGTGACGTCCCCTGCTTGTCACATTTTGCTTGCTTTGGGGAAAAAAATTGTCTGTCCCATTTTGGTGGGATAAGCCTCCGTAGACATGTTTTCATCAATCATTATGTCAATGTTTGATGAATTTGTTGACAGGGTGCACATCATGTTATTTTGGTGACTGTTTACCATCTTATGATTGTGCAATGATTATGTGGATTGCTTGATAACCAGGAGTTGTTGTCCTGAAATCATGTTTAAGGTATAATACTTTATTCAGATATCGTTTGCACTAGTAATTTTGAGTTCGATTGATATCTTTGGTTTCGGTGTTACCTGTCAGAGAAGGAACCCTGCATGCTTTAATTTCCAAGGAAACGTCCTTGATATAATTGTGAGCCTTCATGTGTTCTGTTCTAAATGCCATTATTGTGTTTTGACCAAACATTTGTTGTCGTGTAATCATATTTGTACGAAAATTAGTTTGCTCACTAAATTGTTTGCACTATTTGAGCTTGACATCCTTAATTTATTTTAAATGTCAAAAGAGCTATTGTTCCTTTCTTTAAGAAATTAAGCAATACCCTTGTAATAACTGGACATCATTTCAGACATGATCGAACATTCATTGGTCTTCTTGCATGTTTATTGGTGTTCTCTTCTTCTCGATTTTGGCAATTGGATCATCTTTGTTCAAAGTTTGCGTTAGTTTCGTCTACGGATGACATAAGTGCCACACTTTATATATATATTTCCCTATCTGTGTATGCATCTATCTCATTATGTGATAAAGCAAAGTTTTATTTCTTGAGCAGGTTTGACAGTTCATAAGAGCCTTCCTGTTAGGAGGATCCTCACCATGGATTTATCCCGTCCACGGACTTCATCCAGTGACCATGAAACCAGGGCACTTAATGCATTGCTTGATGCTTTTAGCTGTGCCTTCTCACTTGATGACATAGCTGATGCATATGTCAGAGCAAAGGGTGATGTCAACAAAGCTGGAGATTTCTTAACTGAGCTTCAACTATCGATGCCGCAAATCAGTGATGTTGAACGAAGCGCCGAGACTAACATATCCAAGAATGACAAGGCAGTTGAAGAAAACTACACTGCAAATTCAAGCCAACCAAGAACTCTTTTGCAGATTGAGAAGGCAGTTGAAGAAAAGCATAGGGAGAATTCAGATCAAACAAGAATGCCTGAAAAATTACAAAAGTCTAGTGCTTCATTTGGTTCTGTGTCCAGCATGCTGGGAAAAGAATCTACACGGACTGCCACTGTGAATAGATCAACACAAAAGGAAAAACCTCTAAAACTTGCACTGCCAGAGTACATGCGAGATGATTGCAATATAAAATCTGATGAATCTGATGCTGCACCAAAGAGAGAGACTTTGAATAACAAGGATGTTGAGGAGTTTCTGTTTTGCATGCTTGGTGAAGGATTTAAGCTCAATATGGAAGTGATTCGTCAAGTTCTAGGTTAGCATATGTCTCATATTCAACCCATTTTTGCACATTTTATTTCATTATTTCAAGATCTGTCTTGACTGTTTCTAGTTCCCTTTTGCAGGTAGCTGTGGATATGACATCAAAAAGGTAATTCTGTTGCTCCAGTCCTATAAAATGCAATGCAATGGTCTAGCATCAAGGCTTTAGAGTTCAGCACATAGTTTCATTACATTTAATTCTTGGTCTACTGACAAATCTGTGATATTGTATTCAGAGCATGGAAGAGCTGATGTCATTTTCTGAAGAAGATTTAGACAAAAAGGCAGAAAACAAATGCAAGGTGACACAAGTAAGAAGGCTTCTAACCTCTTCACCTGTTACTTCTGAAATGTGCATTTGTATCTGTCTAACTTGTTCATTATATATATGGATGCGTCCCACATTTTTTGGTATTTTCATTATGCTGAGCTTTACTGTAGCTTTCACTCTTCATTCTGCCAGGGTGGATTTAGTCACCCTTTGTGTTGTTATATTTTGTAAACTGCGTTTGCCTTTACCATATACCCTTTTAGGAAGCCCTTTCTAGTTTGATACTGTGTCTGATTCATTTTGTTAGTTAAGATTTAGTCAGGGGTTAGCTCTTTGCCTAGTCCGCTATAGCTTAATGTACCAACACAATTCCTACTTCTCTTGATTATCTGGAGCTCCTGGACAGGTCTTTAATTTTTTTCTTTTAACTTGGTATAAATAATTTAATGACTACATCTCATAATATACATAATACACTGATGTTACAGGATGTGGTAGAAAAATGTTCATCTTCCAAGGGAAGCTGCCTGAGCTCACAGTCCAGCTTCAGGTGAGAATTAGCCTCTTCTATATTGGTGTTCACCCTTCCCTTTCCATTATGAGGGTGACATTCTTATTGCTTCTGCGGTCCGTTTTTGTTTTTGTATGGATGGTAGTGCCCGTTCTTCACAAGAGAAGCGTAGTTCTCGTCCACAGATTTCTCCTGGAGAGTTGTTAGAAGCAATCTTCACTGTACCTGGAAGACTGGAGGAGGAGCCAAAAGTAAAGCGTTATGATTTGGGTGCAAATCGAAGAAGAGTCCCGGATCAGAAACCTGTCCTGAAACCACTTGAGGACGTTTCATCATATTCTACTGATCTTCCACTCAAAATCGTCTTAAGCAGTAAAGGTACAACAGTCCTTTCAATTCTGGTTAATTATGCATTTGCTTTAGAAAAATAAAATTTTAATTTGCTTGTCTTTTGCTATATTTTACATCTTAACTGTGGAGGGTAGCTTATCAGTTAAGCCTGTAGCAAACAGATTAAACCATCCAAATTACAACTTTTCATGACTTTGAAATAATATTCTTTTGTATTGTAAGGCATAAAGAGCCATTAAGAAAAATCAATATCAGTAGCTAGATTTGGTTCCTGTTAGGATTTTCTTCACGGAATCACGGGTACTATTCTCTTACTGTTGAGGGTAGAAAAAGGTGAAGTTACCTTCTATTTCTAAAATCTGGTTTATTTGTTGCATGATCCGTCGGTAGAAAATTATATTGAAATGGTATATCTTGCCATTTGAATTTGTTACTGCTAGGTGCACTGTACAGGTTTTTCAGCTAAATAAATTTGACATATGTTAAGGAAAGCTATGGTATATGTAATCTTGCTATTGTTTCCCCCTTAAGTCTGGCCAAAGTTGTGCAAATCAACAAGTGATGTTGTATTATTATGTATTATGCTCTCTTAAAGGATATTAAGGAGGACTGTATTTACAGCAGAAAACATGAGCCTTGAATCAGAACATGGAACCCAGATGCTTCTGTAACTTGTTAATAAATTTTGTGAAAGTGTCTAATATGAGACAAATTCTATGTTAATACTCTATTGTAGTGAACTGCATTATCTTAGATAATTTTTTTCTAACTTATTTTGAGTGGTCGGGTCTATATATAGAGTCAGTTGTGGATGATGAGGATTACCGGAACTACCGCAGGGCCGCAAAGCAGCACTGGGATATGATGAAGCAGTACTATGAAAAGGTAACGTGCGAATGTTTTCAAGAACCTAATGATGCTAATTGTTTATTTTATTTGAATTTCTAAATAGTGTCCATTCATTGCTGATGCTAATCTTTTGCTAAAATTGCAGGCTGTTGATGCTTTTAGAGAGGGTAATCAGAAAGAAGTTGAGTATCTTATACAGGAAGTAAGTGTTAAACTTCTTTTTCCTTCTTCTGGAGAGGAGGGTGACTGGAGTATACATTCTTAAGTACTTTTGGGCAACATTGACTACATAACTACTGCATGTAACTATTGAACATTTGAGGGCCTTCCAAACTTCTTTTTCTTTCTTCTAGAGCGAAGAAGGTGACTGGAGTATACATTCTTAAGTACTTTTGAGCAACATTGACTACATGACTACTGCACGTAACTCTTGAACATTTGAGGGCCTTCCTTTGAGCTAGCCTGTAACATTACTTGTTTGATATAAAATATTACAGAGCTTTCATCTGTTTTTTTGTTAATTATGATGGCTACTTAGAGAACACATAATTTTAAAAAGCAAACTATCAACTAAATTTATTCTTTGCTGAATAAAAAGGGCAAGAACTGCTATAGGATGGCTCGACTGGCTGATGAAAAATCTGCTGGTGAGATTATCAGGCCCAAGTAAGCATTATCTGACACCTGGAGTTGTTCACCATTTTGCATTTTTTTCTTTTGAAATCTTGGAATGTGAGCTCATGATCCTGCTATCGGCTTACTGCAGAAAACCAGAGTCAAGAAGTGAAGTTTCTCTTGATCTGACCTCACAAGACGCAGCAAATGTACAAAATCTTTTGAGACTTCATCTTAAACAGTTGGCAAACATTCCATGTAAGATCAGCACATGGCTCTTTGAGTTTATTGATTTCTCTTGTTGGGAATTATTGACTTGGTGTTTCCTGTTTGTAGCCTATGAATACCTAAAGGTTATTGTTGGTGTTGATGATGGCAGTTTCAAGATGGGACAAAGATGGAGAAAGGTGCGGTTTTATCAGATATCTGATAGCTTTACTAGATTCTGAATTTTGTGCTATGTTTCTTAGCTGCATGCATGATTTAGAAGTCAATCCCTTGGTTTTCATTTCAGTTTCACTATTAACATAGAATTCTTGGTACTAACATCAAGTCAGTATTCCATTCTATTCTCCTATGTACTATCTTATCAACAACTTCATTTTAAAACCCTTGCCTCCTATCTAAATAAGAATTCTCCAGCCAAAGTGTGGCAAAGATCAGTGTTTTAAAATGTACAGTAGTATGATTTGCGTGTTTATGTCTTATCACAATTTATTACAATGATCGGCGAACTGTCCTCCCCTCTGGCCTTCTTCAGTTAGTAAATAGACATGATCGCATGAATACGACTCTGTTGGTTACTTTGCCGATTCCTATCTGTTGCACACCAGCTCCCTTAGGTATGAAGTATTAACTATTCATTTGACCCTCGCCTTCCCACAGAAAGGAAGGTCGGTTAGCTCATTTTGATTGGTCAATTCAAACTACTTTGAAATCACAGCACTTTTCACCTCCAGTATAAGGCAACACAGAGATTAATGCATGCTGAGCCATCCAGAATCAGATACAAGATTGTGTTACAATGTGGACTCTAATATGTAGTATTTGTAAGAAATGTCAGAAAAAATTTCATGTTTAGCAGACTCGTGCATATCTGTTATATATATTACATAAATGATGTCTTCTATACGTCGTTCCCAACATTTGAATGTTTGAATATGTTTACAGGTGAAGAAGTATCTGGAGAAGTATTCAATCGAGTGGACTGAAGATGAACCCAACTCTGGGAACATCCTTATCCGAATTAATCGGGTGCAAAATCGTCAGGGATAGGGTGATGCAAAAAGAAGCTGTGGCACAAACTTACTGAAGTCGATCATAGTTGCTGCATAGCGAAGTGACGTTTTGAATTTGGGTCATAATATGTTCTTTCGGCAAAAGAGCCGTGTAGGTTGTCGCAAATGGCATTTTGTTTTATGGGTAAACCGCAGGAATATAGCTAAATGGTACAATATCGGTGATCAAAGATGAAATGAGATGATGTGGCAGAATTAGTTGCGTAACAGTTAGATACTGGAACGTTAATCTAACGCTCTAACATCTGTTGCAGCTCGGATATTGGTAGCGCCGTTATGCGACATGAACCAATGTCGATCATATTTTCTGAGCCATTGTAGATTTCTTGTTTGTTCTCTGACTCGAATCAGTGAGGCTCTGGTCACTTTCGATTTCATGTGGAATGTTTTCATCCCATCGCACATCTATATGTAACTCAGGATAGTGGATACAACACATCACCCCATTCATACTATGCACTGTACAAAGCACGTCAGCTTAGTATTTGCACACGGCGCACGACGTCTCTCGTGCTGTGCTCCTTCAGAACAGGAGGAAGCAGAGCAGGACGAACACGAAGAGGAAGAACCATATTTGGTGCAGAGACCTCTCCACCTCGATATTCCGCCGCCTCTGACTCGGAGTCAGTTGGTAAGGGCTCGGGAAGTACATGCTCGGCGGCTGCTCCTGGCCTCGGAGCACCCATGGCAGCACTGCCATCGGCCATCCCTCCCAGCATTCCTCCGGCCGTCGTCGAGTGCATCATGCCGCGGTCCCCGAACGGCGGAGTAGGGAAGACCAAGTCGAACTCCGCGGCGCCGGCGTTGTGGCGCGCCTGCCGTGGTCCCTGTGTTGGCCTGTCCTCAATGTGCATCCTGTGGTGGTGGCCACTCTCCTGAGCGCTTTGTTGCACGACCGGCCGGCGCGGGATGCTGCCCACGCCGCGCGGCGGTTTCTCGCGCCTGGCGCTGCTGCCGCGGCCGTAGAGCGGCACGACCGCGTCCGGCGTCACCGCGGCCTTGCACACGGGGCAGCACTGCCGCCGCCTCGCCGAACCCCTGGACTCCGCGTCGGCGTCGGCATCAGCTTCAGGGCGCAGCCACTCGTAGATACAGGGCCAGCAGTAGAGGTGGCCGCAGAGTGTGACCACCGGATCGGCAGCCGAGTCGAGGCAGATGTTGCAGTCGAAGCAGCCGCCTTGCTCCGCCGCGGGCGCGTCACCGCGGACGCTTCTCTTCCCCGGTGCGCTCCCCGCCGCCGCGGGCAGCTCGCCGACACCGGCCGCGCCGCCGCTCGTGCGCGTCCGATCCATGCGCTTCATGCACTCTCACCAAGCACAACCAGGTTCCCAGCGCTGCAAACACAAACCAGAGGAACAGAGGGTCAGGCTATCACACCAGTGTAAAAAGCAGAGGCGCAGCGATACCACAGAGGAATGTCCAGTCGCACCAATCACAACTTCGATCTGTGAGGAATGACTAGCGAGACAGACAAGAGAGAGACACGGAGAAGAATAAAGCGGGCCACGTAACTGCACGCCGTACACGGGGTCATGTGCAGATATATTGCGCAGTAATAGAATGACGAGGGGGTGGGGGTGCCACAGAGAGGACGAATGCGTGATGAACCTACAAGAAGAGTAGCGACGGAACGGAGCTGATGGGTCCAGAAACTTTCAGGTTCAGATGTTGTTCAGTCGCGTGTGTGTATCAAGGGTCCCCTAATCAAGAACGGCAACTGCTGCTGCAGGCCAAATGGCTGATCATGATCTGACAGAGAATACTTTTCCTCTCTGTGCTAGCTTGTTGTCTGCGCAAACGAGAGATTACTGCGTCTTGTCTCTGTTTGATGCTTACAAATCCTTATCGTTATCCAATAGCATGATTACTGCAAAAGCGCCTTATGCAGTACGTAGATCCGAGTGTATCCAAAAGAAACGATTAGGCTAATCAGGTCAATACTGTAGCTGTCAGGTAGAAGGTCGCTCTGAGATGGTGATAAAAAAGCGAGGTACATGCATTTAAAATTCCCCCTCAAGCGGATCAAACCCTAGCATGTCTCCTACGCTTGATTCTGGACAGTGCTGCATGATTAATGTCGGAATAACCAATTGCACTTTCGGACAGTGACAGGATTAACATCTTGTTCCTGTCAAGGAGAAAGAAAAGACCAATGGTGCAGAGCTGATCACACAACGAACAGCCGGAAGGACAAGATAGGTCTTGCACCTGTAGCCTAATCTTCAGACTGGTCTTGGTCAATCCACTATGCCTACAGGCTAAAAGTTGAGAAACAAACACAAGCTAGGGTGGTGGGCACCAAAATAATGGAGAAATAACTTGAATGTAGAACGCTGGATATTCAATGGGGACGAGCACACCAAGGGGCTCGTTTTTAATCATATCTACTCATCGGAGAGGACAGTGACAATGACTCAAGGATAATGCTTCCAGATTGAGATAAGATTGGGAAACAACGAATGGTTTGCAACAACTCTCAATAAATTTTCTTAAATCGCATAGGAACTGTACTCATAGACCATATGTGCTGACAAATTAAAGTGTGATAGGATCGGGAAACGATGAATAATTTGGCCAACAACTTTGAGGACTCTTTTTTTCTTAAATCGTTGGAGCTCCATGCCAACAGACCATATGTGCCGACAAATATAAGTACATCTATCCTGCTTTAGAAATTTTCTTCTCATTCTTCTTAGCAGTACACTAAGTTGTCTTTTATCAAGTATAAACTTCAACCACTCTGTTTTTCTTTTCAATTTTCCCGTGGTTATTCGACTATTTTTTTGTAGTTAAAAAGAACATCTCGTCACATCAAGTACTAATGAATAGCGTGAGATGTGATAAACCAACAGGAGTCATCCGAAATTCCTGATGCAATCATACAACAGAAAAGGAAGCAGCGCAAGTACACGGATGCAGTCAACTTTTGGAAGTTTAAAAATACTAAGGTCAAATGGTTCAGTATTAAAATACGCCGAAAACTTGATGCGGAAGTACCAATCTACACACATTTCTACGATTCAGATCTATTCAAGATGTGGCGGATCCAAGAAGATGTGCAAAGAATGATGCAACATTCTGAAATATTTTTCCATTGTACTAATAGATCAGAGCAAAATTTCAAAGCGCAAAAGAGGAGCCGAGTTAATTGACACGATACAAAATCAGACAGTTTTATTAACAAGGCAACTTCGAGCTGTAATGGAAAATGGTACTAGGAAAGAAGGACCAAAGACCTGACCATACACAAATGGAGGGAAAGGCAGTCGCCTGTTTCAAATATTACATGAAAAAATGATCATTTACCTACTCCTTTTAAAGAGCAATCCATTGTCAAAATACCATCATATATCTATGAACATCCTTTTTAAAAAACAATAACTTTATAGGGCAGGAAAGACACTATTGATACATTTTGACATGGCCTCTTTATAGAGAAGAAAGGGTCCACGTCAAGATATACCAGCAGAATCAAAGGGGTGAGGAGATCGAATGATTAGAAACATATAAATCACAATTAACCAGTAATTAGCCCTAAAAATCAACTGTTGAATATACGGAGTTGCACCGTTCAACAACTCCATAAAGATGGTAAAAAAGAATCAATTATAACCGCCAGTAAGTGAATAACGGGAGCCTGATACATGTCAAATCCATTTGCGATTCGTTGGAAATCTAGAGTTTGTTTCAGAACGGTTAAGAATTGTTATTAAGAGAGCCAATCCTTTGGGAAAGCCAACCGCTCAAGAGCAGAGAAGCTGCAAAAATCTACATGGAAGAATCCATCCTCAGAAAACAAATATTTCCCAAAACCAACATTCAGTCGTCACCCACTCGTCTAAAAATGCAGAGCAGTAGCCACCAAAACGAGGAGCAAGTACTCCTGATGCACTCTATGTATGCAAGCAGACCATAGAGCATCACACTAGACCAGGAGGGCAGGAGCCGATAAGGAAAAGAGAACAAAATAGCACAGGGATCGTTGGCTGACCTGAACAGCGGCAGCAGTTTCCGTCCAGCCTCTCTTGTTCTCCAGGTAGGGGAGGAAATGGGCGCAGGAACAGTGGCGTGTGATTGATACTGGCGGCGAAAGGTACAGGCACTGGTGCAAGCTCTGTGATTGCGAGGCCGAGACGAGGAGGACGGCGATCGGAGAGTGCGCGTCGACGTCGGCCGCGGGGAACGGGCAGAGTGCGGCGGATAAAGAGCAGCGAGGGGTGGAGTTAAAGAAAAAAGACAGGAGGTTACCCAAAAAAAAAAAAAAAGACAGAGGAGGGATGCGAGCTGAACGGCGGTGTGCAGCCGCGCAGGGACCGAAGTGGCTTCCCGTTGGCCGTTGGGACTCGGGAGCAAGGGCACGGAGATCTTTCCCTTTGCGCCTATCCAAAGTCTCACGCGAGCCCACGCCGTCGCGCGGTATATTTAACCGTGACCTTCTCCCGTGGCACTAGACGATGAAATCTTCCAAACGTTTTCTTCTTGGCCAGGCGGACACACCACCATTTCGAGCTCGGTGTAACGTGGCGGACCTGGCCAGTCAGTTTACCACTCGCCTTTCGCGTTTGATGCCAAAAAGATAGTCCTAAAAACGGGGTCTTGCTTTCGCGTACAGAATTGCTGGCTTTGGCGTAAGAGCCTGGACATTGTCTGATGCACGGCACCTTGTCGATGGCGGCGATCCGGCGGCCGCGTGATCCCATTGGAGCTTTCTCCGCCGCAACGGCCGTGCAGCGTGCGCCGCCGCACCTTTCTGTTGCATCTCGTCCGTCATCGTGATGGGCCAAGCTCATTCGGGAGCCTAAAATTCAGTGGCAGATCACGTTGATGCGTGACCAGCCTCAGCCTGAATCAGTGTGCTGTCCAAATAGGACTGAAGAAACGGATTGCAAGCGAACCCCCTTGCCTCTGTCTGTCTACAGCCGGCTTTGTTCGTATACGCTAGTAAAGGTCAATGTAGTGCTGTTTCATGGCCTGGCGACAGCTTTCTTGTGTAGCAAAGACTCAACCACTCACATCAGTATCGTTCGATTGCGCACATCCTTCGCATTTTTTCAACCAATGCATAGTAAAACGCGAGAGGAAGTTCTCTGCAGTTGCGCGGTAGGGCAAGACTGTGCAACAGTAGTTCAATTTACTGTAGCAATTGATCTGGTACATCAGCCGGTCGAAGATGGAGTAAATGCCAATTGCACTTTTTTTTTGAATCAATGCCAATTGCACTTTGACTTCTAACTGAGAGGATATGTGAATCCTGGAGGACCCGATCCAGCTGACAATTCTCAAGTTCCTGCCCTACCCTTTTGACTGTGTGTGAAACCTGTTGAGGGTGTTTGGCTCAGAAGAAGAGTCTGGATCATGGTTCACAAAACCGCTAACAGTAAAATCGAGCGAAATCATTTTGCTACAGTACTAGGTTTTAGTTTTGTAAAAAAAAACCAACCGGTATTAGAAACCGAGCTGGAACAATAAGTCCGATTTTCATGGTTTTGAAAACATACAGTCTGGATATTTTCCTCAGCAGCCCATTAGACTCATGATTCTCGAGGCCAGAACAATACACGATGGTTAACAAATCCCAAAACAAACTTTAAAGAGAATTGAGTATGTTTCCACTGCCAGTCCACTACTGGGCCGTACAGGACATGGAGCTCTCCAACTGGACAACACTAACCACGAAAAAAAAACCCTCCAGTATTTAACATTCCGCCACATCTTTGGACTCATTGGGTCCGAAATATTCAGGGCTTCTGTGAAGGACCATTAGGTCGAATATGACTAACCGGATATACATGATAAGAACATAACCCAATGAATGAAACAAGGATATTTGAGCTAGTAGACTAGAAGCCTCTGTACTACCTTTAATCCACAAGATGAATCATCCTTGAACAGCGTTTATTGGAAGTTATATATCATTTTATTATCTACATGCAGAGCTACTTACGAGGGATAAATGGCACATGTATACTCATCCATCTACATTTAGAAGTTCAAGGCTGATTGGCTCGGTATGAGATTTCACCTCTTTGCCACATACTTCTCGATGCAGGTGACCATAGTGTTCTCTGGCACGGCCCCAATCACTGCATCCTTCTTCTCGCCGCCCTTGAATATCATCATAGTTGGGATGCTCCGGATGCCGAACTGAGTTGCGATGTCTGGGTTTTCATCAGTGTTGAGCTTGTAGCATCTCAGCTTGCCTTCATACTCCTTTGAGAGTTTGCCAACGATGGGGTCTATCATTTGGCAGGGTCCACACCATGGAGCCCAGAACTCAACAAGGACAGGGAGCTCACTCTCGACAATAAGTGATTGCCATGTGGACTTGGTCACATCAGGAACTGAAATAAAACAGGTTCAGAGAATATAAATTCGTATATCAATCACCATAAGTAGGAAAAACAAATGCTATTCTATGAGACAAAAGGCCAAGTATCTAAAGCAATGTTGATTGTTGACACATAAATTTTCTATAAGCATTCAGCAATTGCCAGCTAAAATAGTAATTCTGCCAAATATAGCATGGCATTACAGAACCCGGATCCAGTGAGTTTAGAACTGAAGATCATACTGAGAATTTGAAGGTTCAGATACAATCTGTACTACAAGTTCACATTCGGTGACACTGATACCAACCATGCCATTACCAAGAAAACGTTATGTGAGGTACCTGAACTCCAAATAGCTTCTAAGGTCAAATATGTAAAACACATTGCAAATAGGGCATGTTAAGCGCATCTAATTTCTTGCATCAGTATGGGCTAATCACATTAAACACTTGTATGAATATGATATGCGTTAAAACATGAAAAGCTGTGATAAATTCAAAGCAACATATATTAAGACTCAAAATTGGGGACTACACAACTAGGATTCCACTACCAAACAGAGACTTATTCTTGGTATCAGGAATGTGGTCGACAAGGATTAAATGACTATTCTCTACTCTACTATCGTATGAGTAAAGTTTCTAACTCAAGGCAGTAGACCCAAGATTCATTTTAATGTGGGGACTTTCGTGCTGAAACTGGGCTAACTACTGCTTGCCTCAGGTAAAGGTAACATCACACACTAATCTTTGTGACTAAGCTATCTCAAAGATTGGTTTCTGAGAAAGCAAGTAGAGATCTTAACTTGTTAGCACGAGAAAAAAGAAAAATTCATCATATACTCATGTAGTACATCTTGATGTAATTGAGAGAAAAAAACACACTACTCTTGAAAGAATGTACTCACACTTGATTTAGCACAATGCCCCATTAATGAAATGGTTAGCAGCTCTACTGCAGTCACTTCTCATATTTGAAAGGCAACAATCCACCTAAAACTACCACAAATGATGCAAAATCAATGAATTTTACCTGACCGGAACAACCACAAGCTGACAAGAAACACCAGTGTGCTGTGCTGTTCCAGAATTATATGGGTGCACAAGACTCGAATTCCAAGACTCTAGTTAGTAATACCAATATGACAAACCTCAAACAGTGCCCATTATCCTAATTTTGAAATAGAGAAATCAACTTTTCATTGCTACATCTCACACTATTCCAGTACAGAAGTTGTTCCAATACATGTAGCTACAACTAAAAGTGCAAATGGAAATCTTATTCTTCAGTCAACTATCAGAATGACTTATAATTTTCATGACTTTGACATCATATCTCAGTGTTCTAGCTGCCATAATTTGCTATGTCCAATTTATAGCTTTCGACATAGACCAAGACAAAGCAAGTTACGCAATGTGAAACGCTGATACGTTCAAACTAGGTTTGGCGCCTTTGCATACGTGCACAAGAAACTAAAAGTGCATAGCTAATGCGGTGAGCAAACTACAATAAGCGACAAACAATACTGTTACACACATACCTATTAAGATCAAATACGTGCACATAGCTGAATCGACGCTTGGGGCAAATAGGTCTGCCTTGCAAAACACGTGGCGTGATGCAGCGTGCTATATATCCACATGCATGCAAGAATAGACATACACCAATACAATATCAATTCAGCTCATATACTGATTGTTCACCACATGATCGTTAGAATTTATCCAGTCTGACGTTTCTATTCCATATTTGTGTAGAAATCAGCACTGGCTTCCTAACCAAAACAATTCAGGTAACCAAAACCCACCTAAACAGTCCCAAACCCGTGGAACTGCGGCAGATCATTAGTCTAATCGCCTAGAGGGATGATGCGCACTACACGGCAGCTCCGGCACCCAGATCAGAAATTCGGCGCCATTTCACCTCAGATCATCAGACGAATCTAATTACCTAAACCCGAGCAGGAGAGTAACAAGCGCAGACACAAGCACACATACCTTGGATTGCGGTGTCCTGGCCGCTCTGGGCTTGACACACGACGGCCGCCGCGCGGGAGTGGGGGCTGGCGCAGGCGCGGAGAGCGCGGTACGGCGGGAGCCCGCGGAGGACGAGGCGAGGCGGGGCGAGGCCGCACGCGGAAGCAGCCGCCGGAGGTGTCGAGACGGGCGCGGTGACAGCGAGGTGGCAGGCCATCGATGCGGATCAGCGGATGGGGACGGGAGGAGGCGAGGGGAATCGGTTGAGTGAACGGAGCGGAAGAGCAAGGTAGTTGGGATCAGTAGTGGGTGGGGACTTGGGGATCGACGAGTGACGAGATGGTGGACAGATATGCACAGATCGGCGCCGGTGACGTGTGGCGCCGCCGTGTGCTGCCGATGTGGACGCGTGATTCGTCCATCCCCATCGGAACGGCGTCATGGTTTTAGTGGGCCCGTGGCGGTCTGAGTCTGGGTGACGGGTAGAAGCCCATTGAAAAATGAGCCCAACCATACCAGTCCAGGTCCGTGTGTCTCCGCCGTTCAGCCAGCCAGCCTCTCAACCGGACCGGCGGCTTGAACCCGGGCGCGCGAAACTGGCGGTGGCGGGAGAAGCTAATGGCCATCCACGCCATGCCGCCTCCATCTCCATACCAAGCAGGTGGCTAGCCAGGCGCGTATAAAGGGAAGCCCCAGATCCGGATCTTGCCGCCTGCCTCTCCATTCGTTTGCGCCACAAAGCTTCGCGTCCCGGGAGAAAATCAGAAGAACGAGCGAGGACAAGGAGATGGTGCACGGGACGCTGGAGGTGCTGCTCGTCGGGGCCAAGGGCCTCGAGAATACCGATTATCTCTGTACGTGCATCAGTTTTTAACCTTCAATAAATCCTCTTATGCGTTGTGCTCCATTTTGTATTTTCCGTGGGGATCAGAAACATTTGGGACAGGCTAATCATAACACCATCGATTGCGTTGCTAATACTTGATTCACATGTTTGGTCTTCCATGGGCATGGACTCTTCCCTGGTAGCCAAATGATATTTTTTTTGGGTGGGGACACGGACATGTATTTCATTTCAGCTTGAATTGTGATTCTGGCTCAATTTTGCGGGATAAATTGTGTATCGTACAGTATGATTTTGATTTTACACTAGAAATTTCTAATGAGCTCCACCACTTGTTTGTAGTACTTTGTATTTTTCATTATACTGGTGAAATTCCTTCTTATGAGTTTCTGCTTGGAAATTGAGCCTACAGGCAACATGGATCCATATGCAATCATAAAGTGCCGATCACAAGAGCAGAGAAGCAGTATTGCAACAGGTGGATATCCTCATCTATTGTATCTTTCTCATGATTGTTGCTTTCTTAATATGCAGTGCTTATTGATTTTCTAAACATTTTGGTGTTTACCATTAGAACGTTTGGTTGATCTTGACATCTTCTGCCCTAATGAAATTCGATGGAGCAACTTTTATGATTTGAGCTCAGAAGAGCACTGAATGCATTCCCTTGAGTGAATCTTACCATGTACAAGTTGGAAAGTCTATATTCTGCTTAAAAATAATAGGGAACACACGAAATTAAACTCTGATGCAAGTTTAATAGTAATGTAACAAAGTTTTAGGAAGCTATTGATTGATTGCTCTATATAAAGGCAACAAAACACACTGCTAACAAGTTTTTTGTTTCCATTCCTATTTGACAGAATGGATATATAAATGTCCTACATACTCATATCTACTGTGACAATTATATCCTGCTCTAACAAAGATTTTTTAGGCAATATTCGGCAATTTCAATGGTTTTGTGTCATGATAATTTATTTACTTTTACATTATTAGTAGCTTCTGATAGTAATTATCTATGACATGATCACACATATAGGGAAGGGAAGTAATCCTGAGTGGAACGAAAACTTCGTTTTTACTGTGTCAGACCGAACTACAGACTTGTTGATCAAGCTTATGGACAGTGATACGGGTACAGCAGATGACTTTGTTGGTGAAGCAACGTAAGTGAATATTTATATGCCTGCAATTATTTTCTTTCGGAAGAAGCCAGAGATTGGTAACTGTAGTATCAAATTGTAACCTTATAATTATGAGCAAATTTTTTATTTGCCATTTAAAATTATACTCTTCTCCTATTTGCCATCAAAATTGTAGCTTTCTCTTATCCGCCATCAAATCTAATTTTCCTTCTCCTATGTGCCATCACCGTCACTTTTCTGTGAAGTTAGCCTTAAGTGCTACTGAAAAAGACCAAAGCACCTTTTTGCATGAGATGAAGTTACGTATAGTTATTTTCATTTTTTATTTTCCATTGCACTGAGCAGCCAGGATATGTATGGACGGGAGACAACAAAGCATATCTGAATATCTAACAAATAATTCGATTTAGGGTCCATCCTGTGAATCAACACATGACTATTACATGTCCTAATCTCAGTACCATAGACTTACCTACAGAAAGCCAACTGAGACACGATTCCAGTGTCGCCATCCCTCAAATGCAATTGATGTTGTATCAATCCATCATTTGTGCTCCTCCTGCTCATAGCTGCCTCCGCCATCTCCTGCTTGTGGGACGCCGCGACGTTCTCCTGCTCGCGGGACTCCACGCCCTCTGGGGTGCGCGGGATGCTGCCCCACCTCCTGCTCACGAGACGCCGCTCCCTGTCCTGTGTGCAGACACCGCCAAGACATTGTGCCCCCGTCCTGCACATCGAACGTCACTGCTCGGACGCCTCGCCTCCCTCCTGCACACTGGGGTAGGGTTCGAAGAGGTCTCGATTTGACGATTTTTCACTCTGTTCTGTTCGGTCAAAGAGACATTTGTTGGAACGAAAAGGAGCGATGGAAGTGAAAGTTAAGGGCAAATTTGGAATTGCTACAAAAATGATCACGGTAAAATCACTAAATAGTGTTTTTCAGGTAAGGAGTTCACGGTAATGGCAAATAAGAGAAGTAAAATTGGATTTGATGGCAAATAAGATAAGACTATAATTTTGATGGCAAATAAGATAAGAGTACAATTTTGAATGGCAAATAAGAAATTTGCTCTATAATTATATAAAGAATCAAAACCTTTGGAGACTATCTGTATTGAAGTTATTACTTTTATTTCTTCCCTAGTATTTACATAACTTCACAAGCTCATTTTTTTGTAGGATTCCCCTGGAAGCAGTATATATAGAAAGGAGTATTCCACCAACACTATATAATGTTGTGAAAGGTGAAAAATATTGTGGGGAAATCAAAGTTGGTCTCACATTCACTCCAGAGGTAGTTTCAGGAAATCTAGTCTATATTCCATTGAATAATGTATATTTTAAAATTGTTGAATCTATCTTTGGCACCTTTTGTATATGCACTACAATTATCTTTTCACTGACATTTTCTAAACAATTATTATTGCCTTATTATGCTGAAAACAATAGCCTTATTGCTTTCTGGTTAACTCATGGTTATTCATTACCTGCGTAGGATGTTCGCCAGCGAGGCCTGCCTGAGGACTTTGGTGGATGGAAGCAATCTCATTGAGAAGAGGAAGATGCTTTGAGGTTTTTTTAGAGTGTGCTGATAATATAAGTTTATTCATGAAGCCTTCGGCCCTTGAATACCATCCATCTAAGTACAGAAACGTTGATTTGTCGCTGTTGATTATTTCAAAAGTAGTCATTCGTGAGTTTCAGCTACAAATAGCTGCATGTATTAGCTGTATTGTGTTGATACTCTGCTCAATATTGGAAATTGTAATCTTGCTTGTGAAGTGCACAAATACATTGAGCATAATACTCTACTTCTACTGTCGACTGTTGTGTGGATACAACACACTTATATTTTTTCTTCCATTTAACTGTGTATGGAAAACAGGAATTTGGAAGGAACTATGCGGTATTAGTGCATTCTTGAATTACTGTTGGAAGCTCCTTTCAACTTACTCCCTCATTTACTAAATTGTTGTTGCCATTGACTTTTTCGTGGCGTTTGACCATTCGTCTTATTCAAAAAATTTCTTCAAATACAAAAAGTAATATGCTACATTTCAAGTTTCTTTAGTGATAAAACATATTCCAACAAAATATATGACATTTGTTAAACTTTATTTGAATAAGACAAATGGTCAAACTTAACAAAAAAGTCAACGGCGACAACAATTTAGTAAGGGAGTAGTACTTTGAAAGGAATTTGATGTAAGTTTGAACCTTCTCACTATATGTCAGTAACTAACTCTACCTGCATTTATGTAGAGCTCTTCATCATTTATATAGTAATTCTAACTGCATATCTTGTTTATATATGCTACTCCAAAATTCTTGTAATCCTTAGACAGGAGCACTGTCTAAGGATTCTTCAGAGAACTGAATGATAACGTCGAACAGTGCAGCCTCACATTTTTTTTTCTGATCTTAAAGCTCCCTGTGGGTCTGTTACTTCACAAACTTATTTTATTCAATGGTCAATATATATACCAAATGTCATAAGCACAATGCTGTGTTGGCGCAAGCTATCATGCTGTGCTGCATGTAGGCAAACACAAGCCAAGAAAAAGAAAAGAAACAGTTGGACGCTACATTGCTACTGTAATTCTTGGCACACACACACAACACTTATACAATTGCAATAGAACAGACGTAACTAAGCTCTAAGTCATTCGGGTGTCAGGTTATCTAGTTGTGCAGTGGGTTGGGGCCTTGGGGAACAAGCCTCTTGGACTCACCTCGCATTGGCGATGCCAATGCTCCCACACCACCGGCACCGGGCGGCGCCGTCGACGGTGGCTTCTTGCGTGCGGTCCACAGAACAGCGCCGCCGTCTCTCGGAGGCTCGGCCAACTTTGGAGCCCTGCAGCCGTTGGTGAAGGTGGGCTGCTCGATGGCCAGCAGCAGCAGCAATAACAACAAGAGGGACGGAGCGTGTCTCATGGTAGGAACTAGCTAGAGCAGCGGAATTGGTTGTCCGGTGCTGCGACTGACCCGAAGTGGCTTTGCGTGTGGAGGTATGTAGTATATGCTTCAGTCTGCTGGCTGCTCAGATCACATATTACCCATGTATAAGAGGGATTGGAAGAGGGCAGCAAACGATTAATTCGCCTTGGTTCGTGTGGCCATTTATATCCATTGAAGATTGGTGGTGGCAGTGTTAATTGCTCATTCCGTACGAGCCATGACACAGGTTAAGCAGAGGAAATGCATCCTCAACCTTTCCGATGGAAAAGGCTACTAGAACGCACCTAACATGCAGCACGCAAGCTCATCTGGGCTCCAGCTAGATTGATGGCTAATCTCGGACCCTGTCGCAACACATTCCATGAGCATTCTTTCATTCACGCAGAGTTTACGAATTTCAGAGTGCTGGATAGAACATCTACAGTTGAGACATTACTTCAAAATGCAGAATATAAGGTCCAGTTGACTGATAGAACATTTGATTCCTGTGCTTTCGGGTTTGGTAGGGATTGGAAGAGAGGCAAGAAGGCCGGCCTCGGGGAGCATTTTCCAATCGACTTTGCCATTTCTCGTTGAAGTGACAACTGACAACACGCATCACATTTTCTTTGGCCTTCTTTTTCCCTAGACTTGCCTACAGTAGCGTGGACTACGGTACAGTACACATCAAACGTGCTCATGATGACATTTATTTGTTGCTCGTAGGGTCAAGAAACCGCACGCCTGCAATGTCTTGCAACCACAATTATATATGGGAGACGGTAAACTAAGGCTCCTGAATTAAACGCGCTTTCGTGCAAGTTATTAAGAGGATCGGACGTCAGGTCATCGGTGTGTTATGAAGGCAACTGTTGGCTCTAATTGCCCATGACAACGCGGAGGCTTGGGTTCAAGTGTAGGAGTCACTTGTGCATCCGCTGCTGTCCAATTTATGTGGCTGCCGGTTGATGCCATTAACATTCGTGTACCTCGAAAGGGGTAATGTGAGCTGGGCGTGTAACGGGAAAGGGGTGCGCTGCTTGATGGGTGTTCAGTGACCTCAGAGCCCACCCACGTTTCGGTTGAGAAGTAATCTGTTTCTGTATGTCTGTGTTGTTGTCGCAAAATTCAATTGAAACCTGATAAATTGACGCTCCTCTTCCAGATACGATGCAACAAAGACGAGAGAAACAGTCGCAGAACAGTTGGGTTGGGTCTTCGTGCTGCCAGCGTTAGGAACAGGCACGGGGCGCGGCCTGCTCAAGACGAAAGGGCTTCCGTTTCCCCTGCTCGCACGGCAGTGAACAGAGTCATCGGCAGGCGCCCGCGGGCTCCCGGCGTCAGTGTGCGTGGCTGCCTGGCTGGTCAGTATCGAACGTGGACCTCGCTTCCCAAAGAGATTTGCTGGTGGGCTCTGCCTTCATTCACTCAGCCTCGCCTGGTCCTTGATTGCTCCGCTAGACGGTGATATGAGAGGGAATTCCAAGTTTCATTCCGATGCACGCATCTCAGGTCGGGGCTGTTACGTGAACTCTTTCCTAGAGCTGATACCGAATCACCTGCAGTGTAGTACCATCAACTAGGATCTGATACCCCTGCTAAAATGGATAGCTTGCATAATTCCATCCACAATGGCAGAACACAAATGCAAAGCCATTCATTTCGATTTAGCAGAGTACATGTACTAATTCGAACCCATAACTGAATCTAGGAAAAGTCCATCTGAAACCCTTAGTAGTGAAGAAACGAGCACGGTGTGCATTAAACTGGATTCTGCTAACAAGATGCGGCCACAACTCTATCTGTGTTGGAGATATAGGAATAGATAGAGCCCGTTGATTCTATTTCTTTGTATTTTAGATATACTTCCGTTGTTTGTATCTTGTATCTATCTTGTAACCTAAGGCATCCTGCCTATATAATGTAATCTCATGCGACCCAGTTGAGTATCACTTCCATTATTTCCTACATGGTAGCAGAGCCATCCATCTCCATATACATCTAGTTTTCTTTTTAGCCATGGTTTCTTCTTCGTCGACGACAAACCCTAGCCCGCTCACCCATGTCATTACCGAGAAGCTGAGATGCGATAATTTTGTTCATTGGCATGCTCAAGTGTTGGCCGTTGTTCGTGCCGCCAATCTCTATGGATACCTAGATGGTTCCATACCCTGCCCCTCGTCGAAGATCACGGTGAAGAAGGGGGCGCTGACGTTGAAGACGACAACCCCGCCTATCTCCTATGGGTTGTGCAAGACCAGCAGCTCCAAGGAGTCGGATCACCATATTTTGTAATTTCTCAATTTTCTGGTTGGATTTTGAATTTCAACTTTAAGGGTAGTTTCAAGATGCAAACTGAGAGAGAAGATTAGAGTTACAACTATTGATACCTCCAGCAAATGAACAACAACAACAACCCCTCTTGATAGTATGGCCACTATTCTAGTAATCCAATCATTTTCTCCTCTAATCTCCTTATGTACGATAAAATAAAAACCTGTTAATATATCTTTACTTTGAGTGATCATCCTTTATAAGCACGAGTGAAATACTTTGTTATTCTTGGTCCTTCCTCATTTTGTAAAATATTATGTTCACTAACTCGATCTAAGGTTTCACTCAAACAAATTTGTTAGCTAGACGGTGCGATGTGGTGGTACTATATTAATAGTTGATGACGATATTAGACCGGCGTACGGGTCTGCGTTGGGGAAGGATCTGCCACCTTGATGTTTTCAAACTTTTACCGTGCCGTTGAAGTTACAAAGTAAGAAAAAGGGGTTAATTGTATAAACTACGCCATAAGTTACATAGAGTTTGAGATTTCCACACACACAAGCCTTTTTGTTGCAAATTTCTACCCACCTAGTACATTTTGTTGCAAAGACCACCGTAGTTTACACATGTTTAATTGTTTGATATGTTTTCATCAATGTAAATTTCAACAAAATCAAATTTAATTGAATTTAACATTATTAAAGTATTTAAATGAATCTAATTCATCTTAGTTTCTTGAAAAATTGAATTCATATTATTCACAAACTATTTGAACTACCATTCAAATTTAAATTCAAATTCATTTTTTTGTTACATATTCTCTAAAAAAATATGAAGACTATACTCTAAAAAATTCATAAATTCGATAAGCACACGACCCAACCCGTTGCTCCAAATGAATGAAAACAAGTTGAAAGAATTAAACATGTGCAAACTCGGGTGGTTTTTGCAATAAAATGCACTAGGTGGGTGGGGATTTGCAACAGAATGACTTATGGGTGGGAATCTCAAACTTCATGTGACTTATGGGGTGGTATATGCAATTATCCAAAAAAAAAAAAGAGTGGTGCGGAGGGATAGAGAAACACGTGCAATCAAAAGTTACATTTCCTGATAGATTGTAGGTCACAATATAATGGGCTACTCTGATATGGGATCAGAATTATATGGTTTCACTTTACAGAAGTTGAAGTGAGCAATGAACTGTGGTGGAAAAGAATATGAGGTAGGTCGGCAACATACGGCTAAGCCCGTTTGGATTTTAATGAAAAGAAGAAAGTTTTGGAACCATTGGGGCTAAGCCCAACCCCGCTTGTGGGTGGTTCTGTGATGAGCAGGCTGGAATGGCACACAGGCCTAATGAGCCCACAAAGACACAAATAGCATGTACAAACCGAGCAACTGCAAGGGCGCAATGCCATAGTTTTTAAAAAATAAATAAATAAAGGGAGGTTCTATTTTATCAATCAAATGAAAATATTAGGCGTTCTTAGACAAGATGGTTAAGCCTATTAAGGCCCTGTTTGCATCAGAGAAAAAATCAATCTCATATTATGTTCTTAATTATATTCTAGATATTAAAACAAGGTCGTGCATACCCCTGCAGTGGGCCGGGAAAATAACTTTTAAATTACATACTCTTACGATGATGAGTCGGCATTCTTTTCTTAAGCATGCAGAGCTAAACAACTTGCATTTTTCTTGCACGATTATTAATCACAATCGTGACAAATTACACATGAAGGTATAATTGTCCTGTTCTGACGTCTGGGCAAGCTGCTTCTGAGTTCAGCGTTCAGACCACGGTTTGAATACAATATTGTTTTAGCTGATGGGGGATGTAGGCAATCTTGAAATATAATCTCCTCGAGACCATTTCGAGAGGCGCCGCGCCCATAACCTTTTGTCGGGGCGGTAACACGAGACCATGTCCTGATACTATGCTGCATGTTCTTAGTTCGTGTACCGACGATAGAGCAAACATGGAATTATTCTTATGGTACCTACACACCATGATATGTTATCAGTGATTGATTGTACTTTGTTGGAATTCCAACTGTACTTTGCCTGACGAGAGATCAACTCGCTGCTAGAAACGTTTTTATATTAATCACCGTCACTAGAATCCGAACTTGAGATGTGTCTGACCCCAATATATATAATGTGAGATGATAAATAACGCGTCATCATATGGATATGCAGTGAGCCTCTTAGGCAGTTTGTGTATAGCTGATCATATATATTTCGTGCAATCACGTGATTGACTGAATTCCAAATCTACAGAAGTTGATGTGTTTGAATCTAGTGAAAGTGAAACTCAGTTACCATGCGCAGGAGAACTTGGTTGTTTATGTTGGGAGAGTAGGCCAGAACTTTTCCCTTGTACTGACAGTCTCATGTCGGCTGATTGTAATGCTCCATAAGACTGCCTGGCAACCGCCATGAGCAGTGTCTTGTGTAAGGTTATCGATCAAACTCTTCTAATTAAACAAAGATACCTATAGTAGAAAAAAACTCGATCCTCATGCACGATAATCTTTTAAATTTCATACAGTTCCATATTTAATGATTAGAAAGGAGAAGAAGGTTAAGGCACATCAGAATCACCAAGCTATCTGGTCGGCTGATTAATTTGATGCCACCTGCAAAGTATATAAGTGACACACACAGGGTATGTGAAGGAATAGAGATAAACTTTATGGTCTAAAATAACGACCATTATATTTTCACAACTAATTATCTATTAGTTAGATCTAACAATGTAGATTTAATTTCAGGAATTGATAACTAATGGCTATTACTAAGGGTAATATCGTAAAATATTAATAACATTATTATTATTATTAAGTTAGTCGATGCTTTACAAATTTCTTATAATTATAGTAATATATTTATAATAAATATAATTCATCATCAGGATTAAATTCGTCTATTTAACTACAATTAACAAAAATGTCTAAATAAAAAAATTATTTATTTTTAGTGTGATTACAAAACTACCCTACAACTAATGCTCATTAGTTGATAAAAAATATTAACCATTATATTGGAGCAGAAAATTCCTCCAGGAGTACCGATATTTCTTCATGGATAAGTAGTAATGTTATATAATATATAATCTATCTAAGATGAACATGATAGAGGATGATCTCAGCCCATCACTGGTTGCGAAATTTTAACATGATTGCTCAACTTGCTTCTGTGTTTCCACATGTAAAAGTTTTGTCCTAGCTCTCCGTCACAACTGGCGCATCCAAGGACACAACTCAAACCAATCGAATCACATGTGTGCTGCCTTCAAGTTCAAGCATGCATGACTACCGGCGCACAAGCATCTCCCGTTAGCATCCCGGCCAGCTATAAATACCACGCCCAAACGCCCCAAGAAAACCATCCCAAGGAAGCCGAGAGCACAAAGCATTAGCTAAACCACTACTTCTCACGTGCTCTCACTAGCTAGCCACTCTCACAATGGCTCCCAAACTTGCTCTTCTCGTGGCCCTCAGCCTCCTCTTCGCCGCCACTGTGTCGGCCCACGTCCATGGGCAGAAGTGCCCGATGAACGCACTCAAGCTCAATGTGTGCGCCAATGTGCTAAACGGCGCCGTCAAGGTCGGCCTGCCAACCTATGAGCAGTGCTGCCCTCTGCTGAAGGGCCTCGTCGACCTCGATGCCGCCGTCTGCCTCTGCACCGCCATCAAGGCCAACGTGCTCGGCATCAAGCTCAACCTCCCTGTCGACCTCAAGCTCATCCTCAACAAGTGCGGCAAGTACTGCCCAGATGACTTCACCTGCCCCATCTAAGATCAGTAATTCGTGTCGACATGGGACAAAGCATGCACGCCAAATCTAAGATTTTACAGTCTCATCATTGTCGAAGAATATTGTCGCTATGAATTATTTCTCTATATGTAATTTTTTTTATTCAAATGTGATTTTGTATTGCCACATGTAACACTCTTCTTTTTCTTTGAAATGATATAATTGTAATCATTTATATTATTGAGAGGCAATAAAACAAATGCTATAATATGTTCATCGGCTAACCATATTTGCATTGCATTGCATGACACAATCGAAACTGGTGTACCACGCATGCAAGATCATCGACTCCAATACAGTTAATTTAAACGCTGGATCATCAGCCATCAAGGTCCCAGACTCCCGGCCACCGCAAACAAGCTCCTCACATCCGTGCGTCGGGGCTGACCTTTAGGTTTGTATGAGCAAGGGTGGTAAAAGGGAGAACCCCAAATAATCAGGTAAGCGTAGAGTAAGGGTTCTTATAAGAATAAACAGTTTTTTTTGTTGCAATAAGCAACATCAGAACATTAACGGCGCTTTTAAGATGATAATCAAGTGTTAGACCTATTTGACTATTTATTCATATGGGAGAAAACAATTTTAGTATGTACTAATTATATTCTAACAAGCCAAAGTAGATCCATTCAAAATATATAAGCATTCATCTCCATTAGAGAAAACAACGCTATTATAGCCATCCTTTTTTCTGTGTTAATTCTCCCTTCTTAAACATCCATAACTAAACACCTTGTGTGTTCAATAAAAGATCATAAGTCGCAAGTTGCACAGTGCTGATAAATTACACATCTTGCATCTTCAAGATGATCAGTAATAACAAATGGTGTTTGGTTTGGACATCCAGACCAGCTGATTTTGAATTCAGCATTCATACCACATAATTTGAATATATTAATGCAAGTATCCAAGTAGAGAGGATACCATATCATTTTTTGAAATGATAATTTGTAATTTCAAAGAAAATAAAAATAAATGGTGCAAGTAGACAGAAGGGAATTATTTTTAGAAAATGCTTCCTGACCATTGCAAAATTCTGTGCTCCCTTATTTACCACTGGCATCTCACTGACATGTGAGGCTCACTATACCACTGACATGTGGACCTTAGTGGAAAATATGTGATTGAGCGAAATTGTAATGTCACTAAGTGAATTTTAGAAAGAATATGTTCCTTGTGATATGAGCATATGGCAACAATATTGTGTAATAAGAACTAGGAGGTGTGCTTCATCACCTAGAGACGGGAAAGAAGCTTTCCCTTTTTTCTAGAAAAACTGATGTTGCGAGTAAATAATCCTGGAATATAATGTTTAAGATCTGTCAGGGACATTACTACGACGAGTCCATGTACTCACGCTGTGCTGCAGGTTCTCAACCCGAGTACCGACGAGAGTTCAAAGCCTGGAATTATTCTTATCATACCTACATCGTGATGTGTGATATTATCACTGATTGATTGTACTTTTGTTGTGAATTTTGCTTTGTTCATTAGCGAATGGACATGCAAAGTTGATAGCAGCTAGTAACTCACCACGCGACTAGGATCCAAACTTGATATCTCACCCTGCAATTTACATAACGTGTAATTAGATGGGTATTGACCTTTGGGCATAACCTTGTAACAATATATGTGCCTAAATCGATTAATACTCTGAACTCGGTGCTTAGCAGCCTACTCATGTTCATGATGTCATTTTTTCAGATTCCAAAGGAGTACTCACAATGCTAAATCATTATATATTAAGATTTTTCTGGCATGGTGGTAAAGATAAAAAGAAATACCACTTAGCAAAATGGGACATCCTCTGCAACCCAAGAGATCAAGGAGGACTCAGGATAGTTAATCTCGAAATCTAAAATTGGTGCTTATTGGGCAAATGGATTGTGAATTTGCTTAACACCCAAGGGGTATGGCTCCAAAACTAACACAAGTTCAAGCAAAACCGACTGACTCTCATTTCTGGAGAGGTCTTATATATGAAGGGTAAAGATGAAACTTTGACTTGTGGGTTTTGATGTAAAAGATGGATCCCAAACGAGGTTTTGGGAGGATTCATGGGTAGAAGAAAGGTCTTTCAGGGACATTTATCCATCCATGTACTATATCACTCACAACCCACATGTCACAGTGGCTAAATTGGTGGCTTCTAAACCTTTAGATGTCTCGTCCAGAAGAGCTGTCATAGATAGGAAACTTCGAGATTAGCATGAAATAGTAGCTAAAGTTTTCAATGTCAACTTGGGCAATGGAAGATAATTTTGAGTGGAAATTACATAAAAGTGGAACTTTTTCAGTCCGCTCGATGTACCTCCACTTATTAGATAGAATACCTCATTTATGCAGGCACTTTTCAGGGGAACTTTGTGGATGCGACTTTGGTCGTAGTTACAACATGATGACAACACAAAGAAGCTCTTTATGGAGGCGAGCAGGAGTTTGAAGACCGTCGTCTTGGAGAAGACTAATCTTGGATGGAAACATAATAATAGAATGGCTTAGTTGTTGAGACTTTTTCTGTGTAATTTTCCGTTGATGATCGACTGTAATAGCTGAGCTTTTGTAATAATTTAAGGTTTGTATATCTTGGTAGAGGGGATGTTAATTTATTATCTAAAAAATTCATTCTCATTTCCCAATACGTTCTCAAACCATTTTTGTTTGTCTTATTTTTTACATCTATTTAAAGCCCGTGCATAGAACTAGAATGCCATTTATTTATGTGAGAGAGAGAGAGAGAGAGAGAGAGAGAGAGAGAGAGAGAGAGAGAGAGAGAGAGATATGAATATGATCAACAAACTGGTTACAGCATATCACTTTCTACATAATTTGAGCATAATTGGACAACTTGCTCCAGTATCTTCATTCACATGCAAAAAGTTTGTCCTATTTCTCCCTCACAACTGGTGCATCCATGGACAACCGAGCACCAATCAACCCGATCGAATCACACATGTGCAGTTCTGAGCACAAGCATCGATCATGTCCTGCTACTTCATCGACCAGCGCTATAAATAACAAGCCCAAACACCCCAATAAAACCATCCCAAAGTAGCAGAAAGCACAAGAGCTAGCATTAGTTAAACCACTACTACTCACGTACTCTCGCTAGCTCGCCACTATCACCAATGGCTCACAAGCTCGCTCTCTTCCTTGCCCTCAGCCTCCTCTTCGCTGCAACCGCGTCGGCCCACGTCCACGGGGAAAAGTGCCCGATCAACGCGCTCAAGCTCAATGTTTGTGCCAACGTGCTAAACGCCGTCAAGGTCGGTCTGCCAGAGTACGAGCAGTGCTGCCCTCTGCTGAAGGGCCTCGTCGACCTCGATGCCGCCGTCTGCCTCTGCACCGCCATCAAAGCCAACGTGCTCGGCATCAAGCTCAACCTCCCCATCGACCTCAAGCTCATCCTCAACAAGTGCGGGAAGTATTGCCCAGATGACTTCACATGCCCCAACTGAGTTGAATAGCTGATCCTCGGTCTCAGCATGGTCCAAAACATGCATCACATGGACGCTTGTACCGTGTCTCCCTCACTATCAAATATTCTTTGTCGCTACAAATTGTTTCACTACATGTAATCGGTTGAGGTCATTTATAAATCCACACATGTAATTGTTCTTTTCGGATCCATTGAAATGATCATTCTAATTTTTTTGTGCCACACAAGTAATTGTTAACCCTTTATTAAGAGGGGTAATAAAAACATCACATTTTGTTCATCGGATAGGGTGACCCTTGAGCGTGCATGCAGTCACTGTCACATTTTCTATGGAAAAATATGGGTTATGTGTGGACATGGAATCAGAAATGTGTGGTGTCACTTTGGCTTAAGTGTCATGGTTTCGCAAACTGAGCAGTCTAGGTTCGAGCCCAAAGATACCCTTCTTGTGAAGGCACGACCCAGATCCTCTCTCATGCACATTGTGGACCCAACTGTACTAAACAATGTTAGCATTAACGACATTGATTCACCATCTCACATCATAGTCATCGAACAGTGGAGGCACAATTGGAAATTTCACTCTCAATATCGTAAGGTGTACCCATTATCTAAAAAAATTAATCGTAACGTGTGCGGTGTTGACAAATTAGGCATTCAGGTAGCATTGTCTGGTTAGGACAGCGAGACCAACTGATTAACGTTTCAGACCATTATTTTGACTATTTTTAACTGATGGTGGTAGCATATAAATCTTACAAAAATGATCCTCGAGTTCGTTTTCCATGGCTCGCGCCTATAATTTTTTTGTCGGGACGTTACCAGTCCATGTACTCACACCATGATGGATGTTCAATTCGAGTACCGACGAGATAGCAAACCTGGAATTATTCCTATATTGTACCTACAGCACGGTGTGTTATCATTGACTATATATTGTACTTTGTTGTGAATTCCCATTCGTAATGGAACTGGCCTGCAGAGTTGCTAGCACACCACTTCAACTTTTTAATTAATCACCGCCACTAGGATCCAAGCTCTCAGGCTATGAGATTAGGACTTTTTTATTGGTCGCTTAATATTAAGATGTCTATGCGCAGAGTTGATCCTAATGCTATGCGCTAGCACATAGAGGTGGGAAATCTCTATCATCTAGAGTTGATCTTATGTTTTGTGTAAATGGCGATTCATTGAATACCAAATACTCTAGAGAAAAGTTGATGTACGCGTTTAGTCCCCTGTGAGAATTAACTCGGTCACGTTACACAGTTACTTTTTTATATACAAATCACGATTGATCGTCCATAAAGAGAACTAACAAGCCACATTGGAATAACTAAACCGTCTTATCTTATTATCGGCTATTTTGACGTTACCCACAAAGTATATAGTGGCTCTATATGTAACCACTCCCAGCATTTCTACTTTAGTAAAAAACTATTCCAACTAGCTACTACTTTTATATATTTCTACAGTAATGTATCTAAGATGAATGAAGTCGGTGACAGTCACGGACTATAACTTGTTGCGTAGTTTGAACATGATTACTCAACTTGCTTGTGTTTTCCACATGCACAAAATTTGTCGTAGCTCTCTCCACACAACTGGCGCATCCATGGACAACGGAGCACCGATCAAACCGATCGAATCACACATGTGCAATGTTGCGTTCACGTATGCACGGCTCAAGCACAAGCATCTCTCGCCACACACTCCATCTACCGGCTATAAATAACAGGCCTAAACGCCCCAAGAAAACCATCCCATTGCAGCAAGAGCATTAGTATTAATCCACTACTGCTCACATACTCATTAGCTAGCCACTGTCAAGCAATGGCTCCCAAGCTTGCTCGTCTCGTTGCCCTTAGCCTCCTCTTCGCCGCCACAGCGTCGGCCCACGTCCATGGTGAGAAGTGCCCCATGAACGCGCTCAAGCTCAGTGTGTGCGCCAATGTGCTAAACGGCGCCGTCAAGGTCGGCCTGCCAGAGTCTGAGCACTGCTGCCCTCTGCTGGGCGGGCTTCTCGACCTCGACGCCGCCGTCTGCCTCTGCACCGCCATCAAGGGCAACGTGCTCGGAATCAAGCTCAATCTCCCCGTCGACCTCCGCCTCATCCTCAACAAGTGCGGCAAGTACTGCCCAGATGACTTCCAGTGCCCCAACTAAGTTGATCATCAGTAATTCAGTCTCATCATGGGCTATAAAAAATTCTTTCACCGCATGTTATCGGTTTATCCAGTTGTGATATTGTATTACCACATGTAATTTTCCTTTTTATTTTAAATGACAGTCATTAATTTTTGCACAACATGTATTTTTCATTGAGAGGTAATAAAACACCGTTTTTTTAGACACTAAAACACCGTATTTGTGTTTACTGGCACGATGGGATCCGGTGATCCTGCAAGACTATGGTATGCAAGTAGACTATTAAGGCTGGAGCAACTGCTTGAAGCTTTAAATTCTAGCCCACCAGATTTAAAGAAAAAGAAAAAACATTCCAGATGATGGGCTGAATATTTGGGCCATGCGAACACGGCCTCAATGTGAAAATTCTAGCTCACCATTCAAAGCAGGTCTCCTGAAAAAAAAATCAGCGAGAACATAGGTTTCTTTCAGTGAATGAGCACATCCATTAGATGCAGATCGGTCAGTTAGGATCAGCCCCAGTGGTAAATGGTATTTGTTCTTGACAATTGGCTCGTGAAACAGACCGACAGTTAGGAAACAGAGTAACAGACCCTATATGAAATAAACGAGAACACAAACTACCCATCGAACTGAAACAAACCAGACTTTCCGTCTACTGACCAGTAGGAAATACGGAAAAAAATGTTTCGATGTATTGAAAGTCTGCGTACTATGGACCTTGTCTTGTCTTCGCTAGTTCGCTTGCATCTTTGTCAGCTTGAGCAAGGAAGTTCAACGATATACGGCGTGCTTCTCCTCCAAAGTCTTGCATGAAAGCTGCAAGCCGGCACAGCAAGGGCAGCGGCATAGGAAGGCATATGGTATGTGGAAGTTGACTAGTGATGCATTTCTGTTGTCGATACTGGTAACCAGCAATGCAAATCAATTAGGACCAATTTACGGGTGTTCCAAGGAGGTGGCTGTTGCTAGACACTGGACATGATACGTCGTAATCAGTGAAGACTGAAGGATTCCTTTAACATCTGAATAATGGACAAAAAATTCGTAACAGGGTCAAAATTCACACATGTAGAAGTCGCCCACTGTCTTAAATTCGTTTCGGGTCATCTGTCAATTCTCACGACAGGACTTCGATCGGACGGCTGTATTTACCGTTTTACACAACTAACTAATAATTTGGACATAACCAGAGGCCTAGAACAGTCAGAGAATCAGCCTGGAATTAGAGACTACTAACTCAGGAAAAAAATGAAGCTCGCCAAGCGAGATAGTAGTCATTATTATCTAAAAAAAGCGAGACAGTAGTAAATTGAAATTCTTCCGCAATTGCCTCATCTTACTGTTGGGACATCGGAGATGTTGCCGGCTACCGACGTCGAAGCAGAGTACGAGTTGGACGCCTGGTTCTGCATGAGAGCCATCATGTTGAAGCCTAGGTACTCTTCTGATATCTCGGGCAACGGCACGCCACCATCCAGGAACTGCACGATCTGCCGGACGCCCGGGCGCGCACCGGGCAGCGGGTGCGAGCACAGCAAGCTCAACGTAATCACGAGGCTCGCCTCTTCCACGACGAAGTCGCCCTGGAGGCGCGGGTCCACGGCGTCGGTGACCGCCCCTCGTCGCCAGTGCTCGAGCACCCGGTCCACGAGCAAGTGGCAGTCACCGCGCGCGTCTTGCAGCACCGGGCGCCGGCCGCAAGCCACCTCGAGCATGAAGACGCCGAAGGCGAAGACGTCGGACGCCTTGGACGCCCTGCCGGTGTGCCCGAGCTCCGGGGCCAGGTACCCCATGGTGCCGACCACGTGCGTGGTGTGCGGGTCCGTGCCGTGGTCGTACAGCCTCGCGAGGCCGAAATCGCCCAACCGCCCGTTCATCTCGGCGTCCAGGAGCACGTTGCTGGCCTTGATGTCCCGGTGCAAGACAACTTTGTCCCAGTCCTCGTGGAGGTACTGGATGCTGGACGCGACGCCACGGATGACCCGGAACCTCTGGCTCCAGCCCAGCACGGGCCTGCTCCGATCGTGCAGGAACTTGTCGAGACTGCCGTGGGGCATGTAGTCGTAGACCAGCATGAGCTCGCCCTCGCGCCGGCAGTAGCCGAGCAGCTGGACGAGGTTCCGGTGGCGGAGCTGGCCGATGGTGACCACCTCGGCGACGAACTCCTTCATCCCCTGCCTCGACCCGTGGGACACCTTCTTCACCGCGACCTCCGTCCTGGACACGGGCAGCACGCCCCTGTACACCCTCCCGAATCCTCCCACGCCGAGCAGGTGCTCGTCGCGGAACCCGTTCGTGGCGCGGTACAGATCCTTGTACGGGAACCGGTGCGGCCCGAACGGAGCCTCCCAATCCTCCTTCAGCTCCGCGTACTTGTACCACCGCCGGCGGAACGTAAAGGCAGCAACTGGCCAGCCCCAGCACGAGTGCGGCGGAAGTTATCGGCAACACGATGACCAGAATCTTGGATGGTGTCTTCGGGGACGGCGGCACCGGCAAGGCCGGCAGCTTCGATAGGTTCAGCGCCGGGGCTGGCCCGTCCATCCGGAAGCTCCAGGCGAGCACGTAGTGGCGGCTGGCGACGACGCCGGTGGAAGACGAGAACCCGACGAAGGCTTCGCCCTCGATGATGGCGGACACGTTCACTCTGGCCGAGAGCAGCGGCCTCCTGGGCTTGGGCACCTCGAGCGGGGCCATGGTGACGTTGACCAGCGAGGACCGCGCGTCGAAGTCCACCCACACCCGCGCCGCCGTGCGGTTCAGCAGGCTCATGTTCCGGAACGCGCCGGTGCCGTCGTCGTAGTACCCGGCGTTGTCGGCGGCGGCGGAGACGAGGCCGTTCTCGTTGACGCCCACGTGGTTGTTGCTCATGTCCCCGAACTCGGCGTTCACCACCGTGTCCAGCTCGATGGCCAGGAAGTGGTTGCTGGCGTTGCCGTCGTTGCCCGCGTTGGCCAGGCCCATGTACTGGCTCGGCAGCGCCGCGGAGAAGTTGTTGCTCTTGGACACCACGAAGGCCAGTCCCGGGCTGCTCACGTCGGCGTACTCGCTGACGATGCCGAACACGTACGACGCCGAGAAGGACCGCACGGAGGAGGAGGAGGAGGAGGCGCTGCCGTTCGCGGCCGCGTGGAATTGCAGAGGGGAAGGGTAGAAGGCGTGGCCCTTGAGCAGAGTGGTGCCGTTCGTCAGCATGAGGAGGCCGTCCGCGGTGACCGCCGCCGTGCCGTCGAGCGTCAGGTTCTCGCCGGCGAAGCCGTCGAAGGTGAACTGGTCAACAGCCGACGACGCGAGGACGATGGCATGGAGAATCAGCAAGAGAAGCAACGGAAGGGGACGCATTGCTGGGTTCGCGTTTGCGCGTGGCCCCTGCACCCGACTGGCTGATCGTGTGTTGGCATGCTAAAGAACTAGTAACAAGCATGGAAAATCAGTGTGATTAGAGTTTGGTTCGTGTGGAAGTCCTTCTGAAAGATACGTAACAGAAGTTGATCAGGGTGTGTGGTGTTCAACTCTGAACGTGCCAAGACGCCGAGGTTTGGTGGGTGAGCGATGAGCCGCCGATTTAATCCAGTATAAGACCTAAAGCTACAAGAAAATCGAATCTATATACTGTTAGACAGATCTTCAACAGCTTATGTAGGTGATTTAATTTTTCACGGGTCAAGGTCTGAATGAAGCCCTCAAGGAACACTGTTCAAAGGAAAACCATGGGATAATTGACGTGTAGTTATCGTTCAACAGTCGTACCTGAAAGATGTTGTTCTGCTAAACAATCATCTGCTCCATATAGATCTAAGGGATCATTATCTTGGGTCGCCTTCAGTCTTGTTTGCATACGCAACGCGGGCATGATTGCACAACTGTGTGCAGACTTAATTCTGACCTAACCATTAAAAATGAATATAAGTTATGCTTCAATATTCGAAATGACCCCACGAAATTGTTGGCTAGTTCAACATAGACTTCTCTATGTACCCAACCTTGATGCATGATTTGTCATTTCTTATACTGATATTTGAATATTCTCACAATCTCGGGGATGTTCATGATGATCTTGTTAAGCCTTTCGAGTTTATTATTAAAGGAGTTTTTTTAGCCCATAATATTGGTTAGTAGTTAAATCCAACAGTAGAGATCTCATATGAGAAATACACAATTACTAGTCAGTATTTTACCATGTTGAGGGTAGTATCATCAACGAGATAGATTTATCATGATTAATTTTTATTTTTATGATAATATAAACAAAATTCACTAATCTAATTAATCCTTGATGTTAATAATGTGTTCATTATTATTTCTTAAAATAAAGTTATGGTTCATATATCAAAATTATATTTTATGAAAATATATAAATATGTTAATTATTGGTGAAATACAAAAATAACCTTAAACTATTGCCCACTGACCAATATAGTGGACTGAAAAACTCCTATATTATTTTCACTTGCTCCCTCTTTCACTTAATAACACATATTGTGATACGTATACATTATTGAAAAAAATTTGACCCAAGGATCTAACAAAGGGTGATTGATAATAAGTCATATTAATTATGGAGGATAAATAAGATCAATCCATTACTTTTATTTGTTTCTTTATTTATTAGTAATATATAAGCATTAGGGGAATTTCCCCTCCCGTTTCATAAAAAAATACAATGAGATCAAGCCCAACCACCTCAATCCATAAATACAACTGACTCAAAACAAATATTGCAAACTTTACTTTACCCTAAATTAAAAGTTCACATATACTTTTCATTACGAGTTTACTGACATAACTTTTACCTCAATATTGTTTTAAAAAATAGTATGATTATATTCAAAAGAGCCTTTCTATTGACCTTGAAGTGGTACCACCAATTATTACTTTAGTCGTATCAAAAAATGGTAGAACAGGTAGCAAAATTTTGTACTATCTAACTAATAAATAGTATCTTAAAAAATCTAACTAATAAATTTGGCACCATTTCCACTTAGTGCATTTCCAAAAACTGTTTAAAAAGAACGTTTACAAAAAGAAATGAGTGTCGCAATTTCAAATTACAAAGCCGAGTTCAAGTTCTCTTCCATGCAAATTCGACTTTCCTTATGTTGGTGGACCTTTTTAGCTTTTGCACTTGTCAAATGTACTGAAAAAATAATTCATATATGTGGTTATGTATTGGAGACCATCATCGCTGATCTAGCCCAATCCACATCAGGTTACCGTGCATTGTGAATCTTAATGATCAGCAGCAGAGAGACCGCAGGATCCAAAAATTACTGTCCAAGTAGTTTCTTCCAACAACTACTCAACAGGAGATGTTCCCAGATGGCAGCAGCAGTAGTTAATGAGATTTCCAAGGTAAGTAGTTTTAGAAAGAACAAAGCGGTTTGGCTCTCCCAAAGATACGCTCCGTCAGTGCTTTCGTGTAAGTGTATACCAAACAAAGAAACTGTCGATGAAAACATCGATGCTTGAGCGATTCGTCATAGCCATCAATTTTTTACTGTGCGGAGCTGAGCTGATGTTCTATTTATTTGCGACCCTGCTATTGCGCTCTTCTCACATTTGTTCACCTGGTCACCTTCAACAGTTGCACTTGGCAGTAGCAATGGCAACTAGGTAGGAGTACTAATCAATGGCAAAAAATGAAGTCTGCTCAGTAAAAGTGTTTCAAGCGTGTTTCTCTCATTTCTATTTCCTTCCTCTGATGAGCATACATGAGTTCACAACAGGGTTGCAGTGGTCACCGGCGGGAACAGAGGAATTGGGCTGGAGATATGCAGGCAGCTCGCGAGCAACGGTGTCTTCGTCGTGCTGACAGCGCGAGACGAGAAGAAGGGATCGCAAGCCGCGGAGGACCTGCAAAAGTCCGGCCTCTCCGACGTGATCTTCCATCGACTGGACATCGCCGATAGCTCGAGCATCAGGCAGCTGGCGGAGTTCGTCAAGACCGAGTTCGGCAAGCTCGACATCTTGGTGAGTTTTGTCTTCTAATGCGACGCATTCAGAGATACATCGCTGCAGGGATTCAGTCTCATCGAGGTTTGGTTCTTCCAGGTGAACAATGCTGCCATTGCTGGAACAACCATCGATCCTGAAAGGTTACAAGAGCTCCAGAAGCAGGATCCTGAGGCAAGTGTTCCAGCAATGCTTTTGTCCACTTGCTTACAATTTTTTGCAAAAACAAATATAGAAATAATCGTTTACTTCTGTGCTGTATATGGGTGTCTGTCTCTCTGAGTTTGGATGAGATGACAACTGCAACCACTAATAAGATATTGTATCAACATGTCTTTATAGAAAGATATGAGAACTTTTGTTGATGGCTACATGGGAAGCCTCGAACAAAACTACGAGATGGCCAAGGAGTGTCTGGAAGTAAATTTCAACGGCACAAAGGATGTTACAGATTGCCTGATTCCCCTACTCATGCTATCCAGTTCGGGAAGGGTGATAAATCTTTCTTCACAAGTTGGACAACTTAAGGTAAACTTTATAACCACCAACCAGATTTACTGCTTAGCACGAAAATGCATACTAGCTAGCAAGAAAATCGACACCGAAATCTCACAAATTTATGACACATTAGCTCGAACTGTCTGCTTATTACCTTTCTCAGTTCATGGCAAACGAGGGAGTCATAAAGGTGTTGAGCGACATCGACAACCTATCGGAGGAGAAGCTGAACGCCGTCTCCGACGTTTTCTTGACGGATTTCAAGGAGGGGAACCTCGCCGCCCGCGGCTGGCTGCCTGTGGTGTCAGCCTACGCGGCGTCCAAGGCGCTGCTGAACGCTTACACGAGGCTGCTCGTCAAGCGGCACCCCTCGCTGGTGCTGTGCTGCGTCACCCCGGGCTTCGTCCGGACCGGCATGAACTACGGCATGGGGCTCGTCTCCGCGGCGGACGCCGCCAAGGCGCCCGTCGAGCTCGCCCTGCGTCACGACCGCGCCGACTCGGGGCTCAACTTCGAGAACTGCAACGTGTGCGAGTTCTGATCATCGTGCACGAAATTTTGTTGGTTCGGAGAGTAGATAGTATAATATCTTCGAACCAACAATACTATTTTCATCTCTATATATACATCATAATACATGCTCCGTTGTGTTGTTCATTAAAATTTGTGTCGCCACTCGCTGTGCCTAAATTTGTTTTGCTGGATGGATACGCCAGTGGCCCAGTTCTGCTTCTGCCAATTCCAAAGTCCAAGTCCTTAACAAACAGAGTTTGCGCTTTAATGGGCTAACAGATCAACGACCAGGGCCCATCGAGCTAGGTCTCTCAGCATGCGGCCCGAACCATGTACGGACGGAATCGGACGGCCGAAATCGACTTGAACTCGGCCGAGACGAGAGAGTCCTTGTCTAGTCCAGCTCGACCGGCCGTGGCACCATAAAATGGCGAGGCCTGTGGAATACCAAAACCAATCAATCCATCTCAAGAGCGAGCCCTAGGGATTCTCAAAAAAAAAAGCGGCCCATGCGTGTCTACCTGTGAACTCAGGAGCGCCGCCGCTAGCTAGCCTTGCTCCTCGGACCACCGATCACGATGGAGAGCGAACTGGTCACGCACTTCATGGATATCACGGCCTGCGAATCCCAGCCGTTCGCCGTGCGGCAGCTCTCCTCGTGCCAGTGGAACCTTGAAAAGGCAGTCAATCTGTTCTTCGCCGGCGGCGGAGTCGTCCCCGGACCGTCGGACGCGGCCCCACCTCCACCCCCGCCGCCGCCGCCGCCCGTAGAGGAGAATAAGGAGGATGGGGTGCGCGCCCCGATCCCTACCCGCGTGGAACGACTGTGCGAGTACTACGACAGCGGCAGCGGCCGTACTGAGCGCGCGGCCCGGTCAATGTGGGAGGCGCCGTCTCCAAAGCCGGTGCCCGCCGTCGTTCCCGTGCAAGGAATATCTGGGTGGGGAGTGCTCAGCGGTGTGGAAGGTGACGGCATGGCCATGAGCGAGGAAGAGCAGGACGGTGAACGCGAGGAGGACGGACAGGTGGACGTCGTTAATGACTACAACGATCAGGAGGAAGACGAGATGGAAGATTACGGGCTCGAGATGGACGAAGACGACGGGTACCACGACTTGCTCGTGGACGAGGACGACGGGCCCCTGCGCCGGCCCGGTTCGCTGGCCCAGCTGTACTGCCTGCCCTACGACATCATGTTCCACGACACCTTCCACCACGCCAAGCTGCAGGCGGCGACGCTGGACCGGTTCCTGCTCGTGAACCTGCAGAGCCAGAACTTCCTGTCGTCCACGCAGAACAGCGACCTGTGGAGCAACCAAGTGGTCAAACAGTCCGTCAGGAACTACTTCCTGTTCCAGCTGCTTCAGAAGCTCGATGATGATGGCGACGGCGGAGAGGGCACCAAGGTGTGCACCTTTTACAAGATCCGGGACGACCAGCTGCCCGCCCTGCTCGTCCTGGACCCGGTCACGGGCCAGATGCTTTCCCGGAAGTCCGGCGCCATCGACCCCGACGAGTTCATGATCTTCGTCGAGAAGTACACCAGTTCCAGGCCGAGCGACACCTCCAGGCCCAAGATTGCCCCGAAAACTGCGGCCGTGGCAGAAGCAGTCTCTGAAACCGCGGCCGGTGCGGGCGGCGAGCAGGCACCTCCCGAGGTGAAAGCTCCAGCTGAAAGCAGTGAGGAGGCGGAACAGGAGCCGGTGCCCATGGTCGAGGAGGAGGCGCCCGCCGACGCCGAGATGGTGGATTCCGGTGATGATGAGCCGGAGGAAGGCGAGAAGATGTACAAGATGAGGGTCCGCTTCCCCGACGGCAGCGTCGTCCCGAAAGAGTTCGGCTGCAAACGGAGGGTGTCGAAGCTCTTCGCCTTCTGCAGGTCAGCTCTGCGTGATGCGGGGAAGACTCAGCACAAGGTCGCGTTCCGCGTCATGAGGATCACCGGTCGCGCCTTCGAGGAGGTGCTGAACAACGGCGCGACGTTCGAAGGACTCGGCTTGAACTTGGCGACTGTATCGGTTGTTCTCGTTTCTTAGTCTTTTGGTTTACAGCAGAATAATTAGTTGCTTCTTCTTTGCAGAATTACGATTAGTTTTCTGTTCTTTTGTTAATTTGCTGGCTACATTAGCCTTCGCTGGTTCTCCCTGCCGTTTCCTTTCGATAATCGATTGAACCAGTGTAGAGTTGTCGCACTGCATTTCATAGGCGTTGCGCAGAACAGAGATTATTTGTCTCTCGGCCCATGAATCCTCACGGAAAACAATAGTTTTAACAGCGGCCCGCGTCCGCGTGACCAGTTCTTGGGCTGGGCTGACTCTGCACGTCTCGTACTTAGTTGGATGGAGCAGCAGCGAAACCACAGCCCAAAGCCACAATTAGGAGAACGCGCTAGCGTCAAAGCTGAATCTGCCGTGTAGCCACGTATTGACGTATAGTGCTCACGTCTGTAGAAAACTTTCCATCCCCTATTAGGGCGGCTAACGGCACACCGAACCATATGGAGCCACACAAGCACACACCGAACCATATGGAGCCACACAAGCTCCTGACGATGACAGGCATTCTCAGTCCATGAAAACGACGGTTGAAATCTCGGACTTCCCGGCTGATTCGGTGCGTCAAAAATGCATTGTACTAGGAAAGAAAGGAACCCAATTCCAAGTGTGCAAACTCAAAACTTTTGACGACATACAGACCGATGAGGAGATTCTGCTGCCCGAGGCGTGACGTTCCTTCCTTCTGAAACGTCAAAGCTGGAAGGTCAAACAAAACAATCACCGATCACCCTTGTATCCGTGAATGCAACCCCTTTTTTCCCCTGATCCCCACTCCGTCTCTGCTCGGCTACTGCTGCTCTGTTCCTGCACCACATCAGCTGAAGATAATGGAAGGAAACACGCCCACGCCGCCGTCAGAGATGAGGTTTGCAACACAAGTTTCTGTACGACCATCAGCAGGATAGATTGCTGCACCTTTACACACCAAGCTGTTTGGATCTGCAATTTTGTGCTCATCGATCGGTTTAATTTTTCTTATGGATAGGGTTGCCCTGGTCACCGGTGGAAACCGAGGAATGGGGTTGGAGATCTGCCGGCAGCTGGCGTCCAGCGGGCTCACCGTCGTCCTGACGGCGAGGAACGAGAAGAGCGGCGCCGAAGCGGTCGACACGCTTCGAGGGCTCGGGCTACCGGACGTCGTGTTCCATCAGCTGGAGATCACCGATCCTGCCAGTGCCGCTCGTCTGGCTGATTTCGTCAAGAACAGGTTCGGCAAGCTCGACGTACTGGTACGGCCCTTGATCCCCCTGCGTGGTGATTTTTTCAGACGATTGGTGCATGCGCTCTGTTCGTGACACGGTCGACGTGTTGTGCGCGTGTTTATGATTTTTTTTATGTGATGTAGGTCAATAACGCAGCAATATTCGGGGTGATCATGGATGTTGGCGGCAACGAAGCTGTGCGCGAAGCGGTACGACTGAATCGAAACCTGTTGTTGTAATAATCGCGTATTAGAATGAGCACCATTCGATTTAAACTGAACACTGTTTTGGTTGAATCGACAACAGACAGCAGGCATGGATGAGAATGAGACCGCGGAATGGCTGAGGCAACGCACCACGCAGACCACCCAGGAAGCAGAGGACTGCCTGAAAATCAACTACCACGGCACCAAAAATGTCACCGAAGCGCTGCTTCCGCTGGTGCAATCTTCCTCTGACGGAAGGATCGTCAATGTCACTTCAGGATTTGGGCTACTCAGAGTACGCAATCCCCCACTGACAACGACAACTGCACCATTTCCCCCTGATTTCTCACTTGCATCCGGTTCTTGAACCTTGTCCAGTTTTTCAGCGGCGACGAGCTCAAGCAGGAGCTGAACCGCATCGACTCCCTGACCAAGGAGAGGCTGGACGAGCTGTCCACGCAGTTCCTCAAGGACTACACGAGCGGTGAGCTGGAGCTCCACGGGTGGCCAACTGACCAGGTGTACTCGGCGTACCAGGTGTCCAAGGCGCTCGTCTGCGCCTACACCAGGATCCTCGCGAGGGAGAACCCCCAGCTGCGGGTCAACTGCGTGCACCCGGGCTACGTCCAGACCGAGATGAACTACCACACCGGGAACCTGACGGCCGCCGAAGGCGCCAATGTCTCCGTCGCGATCGCTCTCGCCGAGCCAGGAGGCGTCACCGGCGCATTCTTTGACCGCACGGAAGTAGCGTCCTTTGTGTAATCTTACTTACGCATACTGTCGGAATAATCTGAGTTGGAAACTTAAAACCAGATGGCACCGGTAGATTGTTCTTATCTTGTCGTTACAAGGCCCACTCGACTCTATGTTCTCTCTCGGAATATAGAAAGATTATTTACGACCTCGGAAGATGCTGATTGTTTCTACCACAACAAAATGCTGTGTCATTATTTTGAAAGCACAGAAATGTTGTGCTACGATTTATACTGCTTGCAACAGAATCAGAAAATTTTTTAATCGGTAACCAACAAGAATCTAGTGAATCTTAAAACAAATGGTGAAAATTGTAAAAAAAAAGTTGAAGTGATGGAGTTTCCCTCAAGTATTCTTGCAAGCAGTACCCGATACGATCCACTTTGACCCGTATCTAATACGGATACGGGACTGCAAAAGGTGGACTCTATTGAAACTGAAGTGCCTAATCAGTCTGAGTCCATAGTGGCCGGAAAGAACATACGGCCCCATGAGATACGCCGGCTGCCGGCTTCCAGGAATCTAAAGTTTGAGTCTAAATCTGCTTCATGTATTAGTATTACAGTAATAGGCTAGAACTAAATGCAAAATTGCCAAAACAGTAACAGCTGCACCAGTTTCCATAAAACTACCGTGTGTTTTCCACCTGAAAAGTAACTACCGTTGAAGTGTGGCTGACTAATCTCTGACTACAGACACGGTCTTGTTTGTGAATGACATTGAAATCAAATCAATCAACAGTAATCTTAAAAGATTGTGTCACGACGTGCGTAGATTACTGCGATGACGAGAAGGGTGACATCATTCAGACTCATGCTACCGCATGTCCGCATCTATATATATAGGTGTATCATCTCGACCTTTTACCATATTGGCCCATACATAACTCCGGTCTCCGCAGTTGCAGTTTTGGCACTGCCTTGTGACTTGCATACAGGAGTTGGTCCAACTCTCTGCCGCACATGGAAGGAAAAGCAGATACGCTATTCGAAAAGCAGTGAGCATTTCTCGCAGTCCCATCGAAATTATACATGACAGTGTAATTTGTGACGCTTCATGTAACAATTATTTTCCTTCATTTTCATTTCAGGGTTGCGGTGGTTACAGGAGGGAACCGAGGAATCGGGTTAGAAATATGTAGGCAACTGGCTTCCAACGGAATCATGGTAGTATTGACGGCCAGGGATGAGAAGAGGGGCGTTGAAGCAGTCGACACTCTCGGAACTCAAGGGTTGTCCAACATCGTGTTTCATCAACTGGAGGTAGGCGATCGGTCTAGCGCTGCAAGCTTGGCTGATTTTGTAAGGCAGAAGTTCGGCAAGCTGGATATACTGGTATGGTCTCTTTCTTTAGTGATCCACTGTCAGAATTCGTGAGCTTGTGATAGGAATACGATAAGCAGGTAATTGAATCCCGTTCATTTATATTTTACGATTTGGTGCTTTGCAGGTAAACAATGCAGGAATTGTCGGTACAGTAACGGAGGTCAGGGACCAAGAATCTTTCCAGAGAGAGGTTAGCATGCTAGACTAGCCTAACTTCACAGAAAATTCGAATTTCAATAGGATATCGTGTTTTATGATACATAACTTCTCTTCTTGCGGATTACACGTGAAAGATGATTTTTCTTTTTCGTTTTTTGCTTCATGGAAATAGCTTGCAGCCAAAGATCTTATGGAAAGGCTTGAATGGATCGGGAAGCACACTACAGAGCCTTACGACAAAGCAGAAGAGTGCTTAAACACAAACTATCATGGCACCAAAAATGTCACGGAAGAACTTCTTCCTTTACTTCAGCTCTCACGACATGGAAGAATTATTAACATATCGTCTTACTTTGGACTACTCAGGGTAAGTGTCTTTGTGCTAGAACTAGTTCGATACATTTTTTTTTTGAAACGGGATTACCCACTTCTATTCCAAGAAACGGAAGTCACAGTCTACAGAGTCTACAGACATCTCGAAGGATGTTAACAAAGTCTTTAAAAGGCCATCCCCCGCCCCCAAATAATCAGCGGACCTCCAGCTAATTATCCAGGGGCAAACAGAGGAAGCTCCCTCCTGAACTCTATTACAGTCAACTGACTACCAGCTATCAGCAAGGCACAACCAGCCCGCTCCAAACAGAAAGTAGCTTAACATAAAGCGAACTTAGTCTCCCTGTTCTCCATCATGTGCTTCCGGTCCCTTGATGGTCTCCACCACCACACATCTTCCTTGACGTCTCATCACCTTGACGACTGCTTGATACATCGCCTCAGCACCAAACTTCAGCACTTCTTGGAGCGCACCTTTGTGTAAACCTGTCCAGTAAGATAAGAAGACACTAGCTTGAAAAATAATATCACAGGGACTTTTGATTAGCACTTTATCGAAACAGGCTTTATTTCTGTTTTTCCAAATGGCCCAACAGATTGCTGCAAGTCCTGTGAGGTAGACTTTGTTTCCCCAGGAAGAGCCTGTTCAATCCAGCTCCAGAACTGATTGAAGCTATTAGGTCTGGATTTTACTCCAAAGCAGGAGGCAATAACTCCCCAAACCAATTTTGCCACCGGGCAAGTAAAGAAAAGGTGGTCAATACTTTCATTTTGATCGCAAAAGTAACACAAAGGGCTACCATGCCAATTTTTACTCAGCATGTTGTCCTTAGTTAAAGTGGCTCTGTTCTCAAGAATCCACATGAAGATCTTTATTTTTTCTGGAATTTTAGCTTTCCAAATTCTCTTATGATTAGGGCCACTCACGTTCTTCGTCAGGTGGTTGTAAACCGATCTTGTTGTGAATTTTTCTGATTTTTCCCATTTCCAAACCGGCACATCCTTTTCTTGAGACAGGTGTTGATCATTTAGGATCGCGGCCAAAGAATACCACTGATCAAGAAGGATTGGTGGTAGATTGATTTTAAACTGAACTACCCACTCTTTGTCAGCACAATCTTTAATTGAAATGTTCTTATCAACACACAGCTCATACAGAATAGGGAAGGAATCACATAGTGGTTCGCTATTCAGCCAGCAGTCTTTCCACAAACTGACTGACTTTCCATTTTTTACCTGAAAGCATCTACCTTGTAGGTAATACTTTCTTACTTTTAGTAAATCAGTTCAAATTGGCGAATCATTATACTTGTTTTTAATCAAGCTAATAGGAGTATCTCCCAAATACTTTGCTCTCACTATATCCTGCCAGAGGCCTTCTTCATTTTCCAACCTCCACCACCATTTAGTTAACAGACTAAAATTCATTTTCTTGATGCTTTTGATCCCCAACCCTCCCTTTTCTTTGGCCTTACAGACCGTTTTCCAGTTTACTAGATGGTACTTTCTCTTGTCACTCCCTCCTTGCCAGAAAAACTTCCTGCTTGCTTTCTCCATTCTTTTAGTGACTGTTTTAGGAATACTCATACTTTATAGACAAAAAAACCAATAATCTTTTTGTAATGCTCCAGTTTTTCAGTGGTGAGGGCCTTAAACAGGAACTCAACAACGTCAATAACCTAACCAAAGAGAGGTTGGATGATTTGTCAGAAATGTTCCTAAGGGACTTCAAGAACGGTCAACTGGAACCACACGGATGGCCTGCGGAAGGAGGATGTCATGCATACAAAGTGTCGAAGGCTCTTGTGAATGCCTATTCAAGAATCCTTGCAAGGGAACACCCAACGCTATGTATAAACTGTGTGCATCCCGGCTATGTCAGTACAGACGTCAATTTCCACACTGGAGATCTCACGGTTGAGGAAGGTGCCAGGGGTGCTCTCATGTTGGCTCTCATGCCAAAGGGAGGCATGACCGGCAAATACATGGACTGCACAGAGGTTGCACCCTTCGTGTAGTTCCTTGAAAACTATTGGCAAAATAATAAGGGATACAAACCTGGCATATAGGAGAGAACAAATAATTAAAGCTTGATCCAGTGGTGAAATCAGGATCAAAATTAGCTATAGCGAACATACTACCACTAATTTGTATACAAACCAATAACAAATCATATGGTGAATATACTATTACTTCCTTTGTAAGAGCTCCAATTTCATGGTCATCTACCCCTTCTACTTCTAGGGAGAAGATCAAGTGTTACAAGGACTTTAAGTGTTAATGTGTTATCAATTGTAATAATATCTTTAAATGTGCATCTAAAAGTGCAGCAAAAATATAGATGGATAGAACATGCAACTATCTACAATCATGAAAAGTTGAGGTTGAAATTGAAACTTATGTAAAGAGAAAACAAAAAAAAGAGATATTAGCTTGTGAATAATGTTGACTGTAATTGCTCATCATGGACCTGCAATCCGCTAGTATTCACTTGCAGATTTCTCTTTTTTTTGTTTCTCTTTGTAAAAATTTCAGTTACATTTAAACTTTTAAATGATGCCGAATGTTTCTCTATGTATCTACGTTTTTTTTATATAATTTTAGATACACATTTGAATGTGCTATTATGGTTAGTAACACCATAACACTTAACCCATTTGTTCACCCCTTCAACATTAGAATTTGATTGTTCTTTACTAGATAGTTCAACATTTTCGCTAATACTTGGCCCGGAAACAGAGGTAAAATCTCTTTATACAACTATCAATCATTCAATCAAACATATATAGAAAATATTGCAAATTATAGTATCACTTGTGCACAAGTATGAATTAATTGATTTCATATGTCAGAAGTCAATAATCCAATTTTCTCACCTTTTTTTTTTCCTAATCCCTCTGCCATATGAAATTGGTCATTGATGAGGAGGATGAGGCTCCGTTTTCATGAAGATGGCTCACTGGCCTTATTGCTCCATGGCATAACCGTCCATCGCATCCAGTGCAACTATGTCACTTGCATTTGATAGCCCTTTGTGAAAGAAAATGAATAAGAGCCATAGTTGAAATATAATTTTATTTTAGGGTGATTTTTTTATAGGCCACTATAAAAAAACTAACTTTATCTGGAGGACACTAAAAAAACTTTATCAGTAGGACACTGTTCATTTAGCTCCCTCCAGACAAAGTTGGATTTTTATAGTGTCCTTTAGACAAATTATCCATTATTTTATGACCAATACTCATATTCTCATTCATCACAGCACCATTACGAATCCAGAGCTTCATACAAAATTAAGTCAATACGTGCATGTTACAATCCCAGATTGACAAAAACCAAGCTTTAAGAGGAAAGATCAACCAAAAGACGGGAAGAATATTTGCAAATTACTAATTGAAAATTGCAGAGAGATCGTATAGATATGCTCCTATATTTCTTCGCTTTGCTAAATTTTGTTCTATGCCGCTTCCTGATCTGCTGCTTCCGCATCCACCGTTGGCTCTGGTGCAGCCTCTGAGGCGGACTCGCTCTTCTTCGTCTGAGCTGTCTGGATGAGGTGGTTGTAGCTGCCCTTCTCCTTGAACAGCTGCGAGAAGTGGATCTTGCAGTAGAGGATCCCGTTGAGCGCGGCATAGGAGGAGGTCGTCAGGATGCAGCCCCCGTGCGAGCACTTGAAGCAGCTTTTATGGTAAGACTCGCCCTCCAGAGTCATCTATTCAAGATCAGAGGTCACAAATTATCTGACTTTGATTTGTATTAATAAATAATAACCGACGATGTTATGGTCAGGATCTTTGTTTTTATCAAAGTAACAAGGACAGCATTGTACCTTTTCCAATGGGTAGACAGTTTTTTGGCACGCTGCGCATTTATCTTGAGTTCCAGAGAATGCAGATGATAGCTTGCTCGGAGCTCTTGCCTGCAGGAAATTTCCAGATTCGCTTTGCAAAAATTAGTCTGTCACTGAGCACTACTTGACAATGAGAAGGAAACAATGAATGGTTTCAGAACTTGTGAAGTTCAGCAGACAGTGAGCTAACCTGGTCGTTCTTGTTTGAAGATGCGCCACCTGAATAACGGAACAGAAAGGATCAGAATGTTTGAAGATGAGCCTTGATTTTTCTATGCAGCATTCTGATAAGCATCGTAGTGTAACATTACCTTGAAATTTCTTGGAGAAGGTTCCTGTCTCCTTGAACAGCTGCTCAAAGTGGGTCTTGCAGTATAGGACACCATCCATGGAAGAGTAGTTGCTAATCTACAGGCGATGCATAGAGGAATGAGACCCTTTTTGCGAAATGATTCTCTTTCAATTAAACGGGGCATATACAGGGTTATTGAATCTGGTGAATAATGACACATCTCAATTCTCACAACGCTCAGACAGGACACGTACCGAGAGTGTGCCCTTGCAGTGGCTGCACTTGAAGCATGTCTTATGGTACGAGACCCCGTCGGCGGTGAGGAGGTCGATGAAATGGACGGTCTTGTCGCAGGTCTTGCACTTGTCCTGCGTGCCGGTGAACGACATGGCGATGAGCAGCTGTATCGGCGAGACGCCGGCGCCAGCAAAGGCAGGGACAAAATCTATCGATCGACCGTCAACCCAACGATTCCCTTATTCAGATGCGTAACAACCAGGGTGTGGAGGAGGGGAAGAGATCTCGAGAGCGAGACGATGCCTCTATAAATGGCAGCGCATGAGTTTCGGAGCAAAGGTAGGAGACCAAGAGGCTCTAAACCGTTCAGACAAAGTCAAACCGAGCTTGTTTTTTTAGCTAGCTTTGGAGAGGGAAGCCCTCATGCATGCGCAGCCTCTATGCCAACCTGCGGTCTGTCTTTCGAGCTCCTCCTATTTCCAGGACGTGTCTGCATGAAACGCTTGTTTCTTTCGACGACGGTGCGAGCCACGAAGAAGGGAGACGTGGCAAGCTGTTTCTACAGACCACCGGCGACGGTCGTGTTTGGCACTACGCTCCGGCAGGACAACAGAAGAGCGTCGGCCTGCCCAGTGCGGTCCAAAAGTCTACTAATACGGGCCTTAAAGCCCAGCACGCTTATATATACGGTCTGCAAGCCTGTAATGCAATGTCACACGGTCTTCTGCTTACGAATTTCGCCGAACTATTAGAGAATTATAATAATAGATTTTAGACAAGGGAAAATACATTGTATGTCACTGGCTAAAACTAAAATCCCTTATATGCCATTCTGACCCACATGTCACTGACATAGCCGGTCTCATCTATCACTAAGACATGAGGTATTAGAAGTTTCCTCGGTGGCATACAAGATGGCATACAAGGGAGTTCCCTTGGACTTTAGACAAGGGTCCGTATTAAAAAACTACAAGTTTTAATATAAAATATGTAGTTGTCTAACAAAATTAATGGTCATTAGTTGGATATAATAATATAGATTTAATTTTAATAATTAACAACTAGTAATGATTATTGAGGGTAACATTGTTAAAATAACATATTTATAATAAACAAATTCTAATATTATTAATAAGTTAGTCAATTTTTACATGAATTTATTAAAATATATTTATAAAAATAATATAATTCATCATTATATTTAAGTTAGTCAATTTTACTGCAAATGACAAAAAAAATGTATAAATAAACAAACGAGAATTGATACAGAGCTTGGACGGTATCTGTGGCACCTTTTCCTTCGGTTAATCACATCCATTGGTTATTAGTTAATTTAATTAATTACCATCAGGGTGTTTTAGTAATTGGAGCTCATTATTCAGGCGTATACGTCCGGCCCTGAATCACGAACCTAAGTCGCTCCAGTTCGTAGCCGTAGCCTACACCGCTTTGTTCCTCTGGTTGGCCGTCATGACTCCGTTCGTTGTCTACGCCGCCACTCACCGTCTGTCCTCGTTCGGTCTCGTCGATCTCCCCTGATTGGATACGTGCCTCCGTCTCAATAGGAAGTAAGGCAGGGCAAATGATTGTGAGGGAGGAAATTGAGGAGCACAGACTTCCAATTCATCCACTGTAATAACAATTTAGGGAATAAGATTGAGCTAGAGCACGTATGCACCTGTTGCTATTCTGTATGTGGAAAGAAATTGCGTTGTCAATGTTGGTTCATGGAGGACATCCGCCTCTGCCTCCCAATTGAATCGGCTACCCGCCGTCCTCGCAGGCTCCCATGAACGCATTATGCACCCAACATCATATTGCCTGTCATTAGGAAGGAGCTCGAACGCACGGAAGAAGCAACAACGAAGCCAATGTTTTTTTTTTTTTTTTTTTTGATTCTAACGAAGCCAATGTTGGGACATGGAGAAGGAGGCGGTGGAGGCCGTCCAGATTAACAGGGAAGCAGTGAAAGGTTCAGTCTAAGCGGCGAAGAAGGAGGTTATGGATGTCACAAAGGAACACATGCAACTGTTGGCCGGTGCCCTTCATCGCCGGCGAACCCTCCGAGACGACGTGACGAGAGCCGAGCAGTCTTCGGCTGGGGAGCGAACCGAGGAATTTCACATATGTGAAGTTACTAATATGTCCTTTATGTATTTAAATACGTAATTATATAATTTACTAATCCTACTATTTTTAGTATTGGTCCATAATTTAAAGTACTTTTTGTTAGCTACCTCTCTATTATCAACCATTTGATTTGATCAAATGGATGGTTAATTTTAATTTTAAGTACTGTAACAAATCTCTAAACAAAAGTATTGATTTTTAGTGTAATTACTAAACTACCCTACAACTAATAGTTATTAGTTGATGAAAAACAATGATTATTACTAGATTAGATCAGAAAACTCCTCATAAATTTACTCTTGTGTGATCTTTCTGTCAAGAATGATTCTACTCCACACTCTAAAACGTTGCTTAGCTCAAGAATTATTCTCCCTCCCACTATTAAATGTAGCTTAGCTCAAGAATGATTCTAACTCCCACTGTAAAATGTTTGAGCACTGCCATCAATTTAAGAATGTTTCTATCTCTCATTGTAAATATTGGTGAAAGGAGTTGTAGCAGTCAAGACCACTCGCGGGGTCAGCCGGAAAACTCGAGTAGTTTTGCTAACATATGCATCACTTTACGTCATTACCAGAAAGCAGATGTGATATCATAGAAGAAAACGACGTATACGTACTGAAGTAGAGCAGCAACATAACCGAGCGAAAATTTCCACGTTCGTTGTATTTTAGTTCCCGTATAATAAATCATATGGCTATGATAAAAACACTCTACCCGCTAGTTCTAGTACATAAATTGCTGTATACGTTACTCAGGTAACATACAGCCACGTTCTTCCATAGTTTCGAGCGACCGTTCTTGTTGTCTTTTTTGGGAGCCGACAGTTTGGGACCCTGTTTATTCGAAGTTTCGAATTCGAACGTAGACGGCAGACGTAACTAGAGATAACTGTTGTATTTACTTCCTATACTAGTAGTTCCTAGAAATCATTTGGGTCTCCTTAAATTTCGAGGTCTGGTAAAACTGAACTGTCTAGCGTCAGCTTCTTCAGTGACTCGGCGAGAGGTACACACACCATCCAGTATTTTTTCTAAGTACCCTACGTCCGAGTAGTCGGTATGTAGTCAAGGGTGAAATCATTTTACTTGACTTGGAAATGGCAGTACATGAATGTTTCAGTTCGTGGAATCCCCGGTCAGCCACCGGAATGAGCCGTAGGTACTACTTACTATGTCTACTATATTTGAATGTTTAACAACAACATGTTGTGTGTGAGTGCGACTCAATCCGTCTCAAAGACCGTACTAGCTACTATACAATGCAGTGCGATTCACAACCACATGCCTTTTCTCGTCATCTGTTAAGAGATGAATATTTTGAGACAAACGATACGCAAAATCATCTCATAGCACTCCCTAATCACTGAATCTCTTTCAGAACGCAGTACTCGTGTGTTGTGTCGTTTAGTTTCCCGTGCCAAATAGTAAGATGCAAAACAACTTATTGAGTTCAGCTGCTGCATCTTGATTGTCAAGCCATGTGTTAATTTTTTGGGACTTGCTAGTTTTCAGCAACGTCCATCACTATTAGATCAAAATCGAATGGTCTACACAAAATAACTTTTTTCTATAGTCTACTAGTATACATTAACATATTTTTTTTTCTCTCTTTATCTACGATAAGTTTTACGGTACACACTATCATTGCTCGTAAATAATAGTGGTAGTGTGTACCATAAAACTTCTCATCTACATTTTCTTTAGACAATGGATAATTAAAAATCCAGTCTCTACCAAAGTATACAGCCACCAGATTATTACGAAGTACTAGTAGTACTGTTCATATACATGCTTACATAACCCTACAAAAATATAAATTCTAATACAAATCATGTGATTGAAATTTTCTAAACTTTGAGTTGATTGAAAAGGAGGAAAGATGATTTTCTTGTTCCTGTGCATTTAATCAGAGTAACAACATGTGAGCTTTACTACGTATACTAAAGTGGTAGCTCTCTGTATCCGTCTACAATCACTTGTGTGAGGATGTAAATGAATAGATGCTCCATGTGCAGTATTTTTCACCAACTACTGGAATATCCAGCATGTCATGAATCACCAATTCTTCTTGCATTCATTAATAACACCAAGTAAACGAGTTTAGGTGGACTCTGCAATTTGAATGCCGTATGAGTCGCTCTGCTGTGGTCTCCGTCATGGTTGTTACTTACCAACTCAGTCGTCCTGTACTAGGTATTGGGGAAAAACAATGAAACAACCAAACAGAAAGCGAAATGGGTACGTCTTCTGATGCCTGAGTCTGAGTTCAGAGAACTTTTTGTCTCTAGTTGAGAGTTTCATTTTGATCTACTTTCTATTCCTAGATTTGTATAGTCCAGTTTGATGAATTGGAAGCGGTCAAGGAGTAGTTTTTTGTTCCAAAATATGATCATTATTTTTTCCTCGGTCTTTAATTGAAGGTAGTTTAGTAATTGCATTAAAAATAATATTTTTTATTCATACAAATTTGTGTTAAATACACTAAAAATAACTAGAATAATAATAATAATAATGATTAATTAAATTTAGAATACATATTTTATAACAATTTTATGTAAAAGTGGACTAGCTTATTAGTTATGATGATTTTTTGTATTATGAACATATTAGTTTAATAATATTACCCTTATTTATTAATTATTAACTTCTAAAATTTAGTCTACACCGTTGAATCTAACTAATGACTATTAGTTATGAAAAAAATAATGATCATTATTTTGGATCAGAAAACAAGCCTTTCTTACAGGCTGTATAGAACTATAGATGCGTTACAACATGAAACAGTGTGATCAAATGAACAGAAAAAAGAAGTCCGATGAAAGAAGCAAAGTGTCACAAGATGTGGACCAGGAGAACTTCAAGACACACTAGTGCTGGTCCAGGGGGATCTTACGGCAGATGAAGTTGCCGACTTCGAAGGCAATGCTGCAGCGGTGTTTTGCCTATCTATCTCATCGCCACTGATCAGTTCAGCCAATAATTGGAGCGTTGAGCGCCTAGTACGATACATACAGGAGGTATCATTCGCATGCTACTACTACTTCTATGCAAGCAAAGCAGAGAAGACGGCAGCATGTGTGATTTTGATATGCCACTTGTACTGTTCCACTATGCATGTGGTTCAACTGTGCTTAAGTGAGACAGCACGTGCTTCCCCGGTTCCTTGCGACGGCATCAATCATGAGTCTCGTGGTTTGCAGCCCTGTCACAGTCAGAACACATCTCAGTGGTTGTAATTTTCCACCACCAGTCGCTAGATCCACTGCTGAACAAATAGCTTCTTCGTTTTCTGCTAGTGCCTAGTACTGTTGTGCAGACCATTGAACCTTCGAAAGTGCTTCTTTGTGTTCCCCAAAACTGATGTGTGCAACAAGTTATGTAATTTTCTTTGAAATATTCTAAGTATTTATTTATCTGTTCCTCTACATTTACACATTCACCATACGGAACGAGCACGCAATTGACAAACGGCAACACGAAGGAATACATTAGGTTATCCCTTAATGTGAATGATGAATACCTTATGAACGCGAATGAGTTAAGGACCTTGGTGAGGACAGATATATAATCTTACAATGTTGATACTGCACTGTCCCAACTGCACTGAGCTTAAACATAGGTGATCAGCCTATCATTCTACATTGTCCAACTAGAGGTCAACTTTGAAGGACATTAAAAGAACTTCTACTCATTCTCACGAGAGGCATGCAACTAGCTTAATCGTTCGGCGGAGAAATGCGCGTTCAAGGGCTAGTCACCTATTCCAACGGCCGGCTTAACAAATTTTGCCACCTTCTCTGAAATTTTATACCCTTGCACATGAGAGGCATGCATTTGCATGCGCCTGTTAATCTACATTGAGAGATTTCCGTTAGATCGAAAAGCTCCTAATCCACAAGTTTTTTTTAAGATTATATAAGCACCAGTCAGCAAATCCAACAAACGACGTCACGATTTGTCGCTTTCCCATCCCATTTATTCTCTTCCAAGCGTCTAGTATCACAAAAAAGTTAGTTCATGGGGTGTCTTGCTCAACCGACGATATGATATTTCTTCATGCTAGCTTTATTGCCCTCTCCAGAAAAATGCATATGCTGCAATTTCCGATTTCTTTTTCTTACCAAACACGATGGAAAAGGCAGTTTGCATACGTACACCTATGGGAAAGTCGTTCCGCTGTTTGTAGCCGACAATAGCCGGCAGAAAATGCGTTCCTTATGACTAGTATTTCTGCCTTTAGAGTATTCTCCAGATTGTGACAGTGAATGAAACATCTTTCTGCATATGTGTCTCGCATTAAGCCTTGCAAAGCGTGTGTAGATTAATTGAGCGACTGATTCAAGATTCCACAAGACGATTACTTCATTAATTATTTCTTTCAAAGAAAATTAGAGTAGGTGTTCAGTGCTCAGACAACATTCTCACACTGATTGGGTTTGCATCAGTCATAGCGTAGTATATGTTTTTTAGCTTTCCGCGCTACCGTTGGCTCTGGTCACTGGATTATGAATTTGAGTAAACGTAGGACGTATTATTATACCTCGATGATTCGGACATTCTACCGTATATCTTAATGAAGGTTCCTCTTCGCCATTACTTGTCTGCCAACGCAGTATCTATGAAGTGATTCAATTGGAGTTCACGAGTCTATTTCAAGTGTTGTTGCGATAGAAAGATAGTTTCCTCGCTGAAGAATGCTAATTAGTATACGGAGAGTTGAACACAGGAGAAGAAAATTAACTGGACGCAAGAGTCTAAGTTTAATGTGCTGTCGGTATTGTTAGCCACGGAAGTCCACAATACCACAACTAACCTGAATTTCAATATGAGAATCGGCAATTCAGAAATGCTGGTCATGAAGGTTCTGTTGGCTGCAAGTATCATTTTCTCTAGCTGTTTGTAGCGAACTCTCTTGTACAGTTGGAACATCGCATAAAAAGACAAAAAGAGAGGAAAAATTCAACGATAGAAAGCTTAGGCCCAGTAGAAGCCATTTGAGCAACCGGCTCTTGTACAATGTGATGAACTTACGAGCAATCATGCAGTTCTTGCGGGTACTGTGGATCTGTCTTGAAATTATTGGTACTAAAAACATTTTCTGACATCTAAAATCACAAAATATGATTTAAAAATAAATGAGAGGTTTTCCGGTGTTTACGAGATATCTAGAGGTATTATGAGGTATTTCGATCTTGACCGCTGATTGGGAGAAGGGCAAGGTATGGAACAAAAATTAACATTTGTGAGTGAAGTCATAGGGGGTGTTCGCAAAAAAAAAGTGATAGGGGGAAATAATTCACGGAGTTATTTTGACATCTCAATTTGGGAGCTTCCGCCTCAACATTATGTCAGCATTCAGATGTGTTTCCTTAACTAATACGCCTTGCTTACAAGTATGCATGTGCACATATGCGTTTTTTTTTTTTTGACTTGTTGCGGTAATAATCAATAGTTCAATACACCTCGCTAGCTGCATGCTATATAACTGATGGAAACCCTCTTCCCTCGTTTTGTTAAATTACAATTTCTGATATAATAGTATCCCACGTGTGCAGATCGATATCGTGATGGTAATTGAATTCTCACATGTTTCTAGATTCAGCATGAAGGGAGTAACAACCCTCCATCTTCACCAAAATAATGTTGTCTTAGGGTGTGTTCGTTTCCGTGGTCTAAACTTTAGAGCTGTCACATCAAAAAGAATCTTACTATTTAAGAGTATTAAATAAAGTTTAATTATAAAATAAATTACAGGCCCCTAGACTAATTTACGAGACGAATCTAACGAGGTAAATTAAGTCATGATTAGAAGACAGTTACTGTAGCATCACTTTAGCAAAACATAAATTAATTAAGCTCATTAGATTCATCTCGAAAATTAGCACCAATCTGTCAATAGGGTTTTGTCATTAAATTGATCGAAATATTCTTAAATAGTAAGATTCTCTTTGATGTGACACTCGCTAAATTTTTAGAGGGCAGGAAACGAACAGGGCCTTAAACTCCATATCCACGAGCATTCCAGGTCACTAAAGCGTGGAAAATGTTCAGCCATGGCAGGTGATCCTCCTTTCTAAGATCACAAATGTTAAATGTTTGTATTATGTATGTTATTCACCATAAAAGCATGTACTCAAGCTGCGCAAAAAAAAATGCAAGCATTACTAGGTCTGATCAGAATCAAACATTCACAACTTTAATTAAAAAATATCATTAAAGTGCTAATATATAATACTATTATTACATTCGTCACTAGATCATCTATCATATATGTAACTATTTATATTTATAATAATTTATTACATATATTATTAGTAAAAGTTGAGAATGTTGACTTTGACCAAAACAGTCTGATCAGAATGATTTTTTCTTCATGATTAGTTTATTTATAACGATTGGGTTTTTAGTAAATTATGTTGCTTAAGTTTGTACCCCATAGCTCAATTCCTGAATCTACCACTACCGGAGTTGCCGATGTGTTTCAAATTATTTGTCAGAAACTTTTCCTTTCACATCTAAGATTTGAGGTTTATCTAAGTACCTTTCTTGAGCAAAACGCTCATCTAAAATTAATGGAAACGTGCAGGCTTATAATTAAGTGACATCTACTATGCGATGTAGCACATATATATGTATTACGAACCCTGTCGTTCAATTAGGGCTAGAGCAAGTACCGGTTATCATTCTTGTCTAGCATGCCAGCCAATTGAACGAGAGTGACAAAGGTTAGAGTTAGATACAGTACATCTGACTCTCTTGTTGCTCCAACTGATCTATTTCAAGACCTTTTCAATTTGTAAAAAATAATTTCTTCAAAACTGAAGGATGTAAAGAGTATGGCATGGATAGCGATTGTGTCGGTTCGATTACCACGCGTGGTGCAATGTGGGTGTTACACTAGCTATTACTGTAGTAGTAAACTGGGGTGATGCGCTGGAATGTTCCTCGGAAAGCGCTACGCACTAGAAAATGAGGAAGGTGTTATATCACGGGTTCCATCATCAGCCGGGAAGTTCCAATGCATGTGCGGCCCCACGCTGCGCTGCTGGGCGCTGCTGATAGTGCGCGCGGCCTACATCATCGCCCTGGCACGACTCCCCCATGCATGCTTTCTTTTCGCCCTCTCGCAGGATGTGGCCAAACACGACGGACACCTGCACCTAGATAAGTACTCCTACTTTGGAGTTGTTACGATCTCTCGCAGCATGTTGCTGTTTGTTCAAGTCAATCCGTCTCAAACTTTGATGGCCACGCGCCCATGCATGCATGCTGCGTGGTTGCGTCACGGTGCGCATCACGTATGGACGCATCTCTCTGCTGTTTCTCTCCCCTGTTTCTAACACTATATAGTTTTATCTCTTGCTCCATGGGAAATTAGCTTACGCAGATGCCCAGATTTTCTCCCGGGAGACCGACACTTCTTGCCCCGTGGATTTGACTTCTTATATACCGAGCTAATTAGTGATCGAATCGTGATTTGAAAATTTATTTTATGTGTGTGATGATTGCTGTGTAATAGGTACATGGCCTGGTGCAGTGGCCAGTGATATACAACATGAACGACGACCGGCTCGCGCTGCCCTTCTGTTTTTGACCAGCCGGGACGCCGGCCACGTACCCCGCGGTCCGATTTGTTTGCCACCGATCGGATAGACCCTCCCTCCTTTTTTCCCAACTCGCTGACAGCTAGGCACCAACTCCGCGCCCGGACAAAGCCGAGCATCAGACACGACACGCATGCGCGCCGTGGCACGGGCGAGTGACGTACACGGAGCACCGGCTAGCGAGCCGGGGCGCCGTGCCGTGTTGCCGCCCTGGCTCCGCTAATCGCTAGCTGGAATTCACCGCCGCGCCCGGATCCCGGATCGATCGATCACGTTCCCATGCATTGACGCCCCGGTTGGTCGGGTTCAGCCCATCGCCAGCACGCGTCCTCACCGGGGCTTTCCGGCAGTCAGAGTCGCGTGCGCGGCCGTCGTCGAAGCCGGTTGGACTCGGAGGCCCCGTGACCTGGCCTCCGCTTTCGGTTGGGGCTTCGCGGGCAAGGCAGGTGCCAACACGTACGGCTCCGCCCGCCCGTGCGCGCGTCGGCGGTTCCGCTTGCCCCCACCTAAAACACGCCGGAGCCAGCAGAGGCAAGGGTGGACGTACGACGACGGCGTCCGGCCCGGGCCTAACGGTCCGATGGGAAGCGTTCAACCGCGCGCGCAATTTGCAAAGGGGTTTGGTTTAATGATGAATGAAGTCGCGGCAGCTTCAGCAGGGGCTGCCTCCTTTTGGACTTTGGTGCGCGCCTGCGTTGAATGCAGGGTGAAGGACTCGCCCCGGCCCGGCGAGAGAGTCCTCCCAGTCCTGCCCGAGCTTAGCTGTGCTTGCTCCTGTTTCATTCTTAGCTTCTATTTGAAGCAAGTCCCTTTGACTCTTTCCGCTGTAAAGAAAAGGGACGTGGCGAAATATTTGGCTTGCTTTTTTAGACCCCCTGCGATGATGCTGCGCTTTAGGAGCGAAACGAGCAGGGGAATGCAAAGGCGCCGAGACTAATCCAGATTCAGGAGAGGCTCCAGGTGTCTTCGCATTTACGTTGGATGCCGGGTTTACTTACCGTTTGATATGTTATCTGCCAGTAATGTGCGAAAGTGACCGACGTGTTGCCTAGCTACTATGCCACTACCAGTATCGGTGAGGGAAAATGGCAGATGAAAGTGACGCCCTTTCGAGGGGGCGACACGCGAAAAAAATACACAGTGCTTTCTGTCCTCGTGGCAGGCTCCCTCAGCCAGTTCTATGATAATTGCCGTGCGCTGTTGAGTGTAGTGGCAGCAGTACAATTGCTTGTTTTCCATTTCGGACAACGGAACGAGGCCACCATATCATCTCGCAGCTGGCCTGGCGTGAACAGCGAATCGCTTGAGCAGTTGAGCCTCACCCTCACCCTGCTCTGGCTCTGCCCGGCCTCGACCGCCATCCCTTGACTTGTTCTTCTTCCACCGTGTACCGAACCGTCCGTTCCAATAGAAACGGAGTCCAAACAATACATAAACGCGGCTTAATTGCACCCTACCAACGTCTCATTTTTTTTCTCATGATGCAGGTACAAGTAACGCGAGGGAAGTTTTTTGCTGTGATGATAGCTCCTTTTGTTTAATATTTCCCAGTCCCGACCCAAGAAAAAAGAGCAAAACTCTTGAAGGCCGCCTCGTTGGTGCCTGCCTATAAAAGTCCTACTAACTGCACGCCCCTGTTTGCGAGGCCACAACGCTCCCCTCTGCAGGAAGGCGTGTAGCACAAGCCCTTTCCTGTAGCACTGCCCTCTCCCCTCTTCCCCACCTCCCCTGTTCCTTCCTGACTCCGGGGCTCCGCTGAATTCGCTCGCCATTCTCCAGCAATGGGGTGCAAGGCGTGCGAGAAGCCCAAGCCCAGCTACCGGAAGGGCCTGTGGTCGCCGGAGGAAGACCAGAAGCTCCGGGATTACATCCTCCGCTACGGCCACGGCTGCTGGAGCGCGCTCCCCGGGAAAGCCGGTAAGGCCAGCAACAATTCACTGCCTCTGCATTTCTCCCGAGCGAGGAAGGTGCGCAATTGAGGTCGTATACTTGCATTTCGTCGGAGTTAAGACCTTATCTGAATAGAATCATCTCCCGAGCGCGGAAGGTGCGCAATTGAGGTCGTATACTTGCATTTCGTCGGAGTTAAGGCCTTATCTGAATAGAATCTCCCGAGTGCGGAAGGTGCGCAATTGAGGTCGTATACTTGCATTTCGTCGGAGTTAAGACCTTATACTTGCATTTCGTCGGAGTTAAGAGGCGGTGGAGAAGAACAGAGTCATCTGAATTCTTCTCGCTGACTAACTCTGAGCTCCCCATTTCTAACAGAGAAGAAAAAAATCTAGCTGTTATGTGTTCAGTTTCTTTTTTATATGTATTTATGCATTGGTTCTCAAAATTCTCTGGTTCTGGGCGTCGGCAGGACTCAACCGGAACGGCAAGAGCTGCAGGCTGCGGTGGATCAACTACCTGCGGCCGGGGCTGAAGCACGGCATGTTCTCCCCGGAGGAGGAGGAGACGGTGATGAGCCTCCACGCCGCGCTCGGCAACAAGTAAGCAGCACCCGCTTTCGCCCTGCTCTGTTTCACGCGAATGATTGAGACGAAACACACTAGTGTGTCCACGTTGCGATGCCGCCTTTCGCTTTTGGTGGCATAATTTTCTCCCACACTATCTCCTACTGCTGCTACTACGCTCCCTCCCTACCTTTCGATTGTCCCTGTCCCCGCTCCGCAGCGCCGAGCTGGCAGGCCGCTTCTGGAACGCGCAGAAAACGAGTGAAAAACGGGCGAATTCGAAAGGGAAACCGGTGACGCTGCGGGCCTTTCCGTAGTGGAGTTGATGCTGACGTGCACGCTCCACGCCGCTGCACATTCGAAACATTTCAAGAGATTTTTCTGTCCTTCTGTCCGCTCTCGGTGCACGTTTGGATGATTAGAACGGCTTTCTTTCGGGTAAATATTTGTTTATTCTACGAAAAAGCGTGGACTTCTTTAGTACGTCCGTTGCGCAACAGGGGCAAGTTGGGGCGGCTAAAATAATGCGAACTTGGGACGCTAAATGCCATGCGGTAGAGTTGCGTCCTCGAGCAAGTTACCTGCCATTTATTTTCGTTTTCATGCTCAATTTCGATTTCCTTTTCTCGTTTATTATTCGGTGTGTACAGAAAAAAAAAACTGGAGTAGCTAGCGACGGCGAAGGCCGTCCTCTCAATTGAGTAGCACAGCACAGCGACGATAACATGTCCTCGACTACTTGGACCAATCCGTGCTTGCCCGCAAGTTTTAATGAAAACAGCTGCTTTGACAAAATCCCAACTGGCACGTAGCAAACCTCACGAGACGATTAGATTCTTTATTGGGGGCCTCTCGCAATTATGCCCCCCAAAAAATCAAAGCCCCCGGGTGGTCCACATGAATAGACTACGTACACGCTCGTCACTTTCAAGCCGAGTGACAACATTTTCTTTAGCCATCGGCACGGCACGGGAAAAGACGCCAGGAAACCGCCCGTCATGCAAAAGCTACTAGTAGTGTTTTCCACTAACCCCCACCGACAGAAAACGGGGCTGAAGTGAACCGTAAGCTTTTGCTTATTGGTCTGGTGATTAATTATTGACACGTTGATTCTGTTCTACTGTTTGCAGGTGGTCTAGGATCGCACGGCATTTGCCAGGGAGGACCGACAACGAGGTCAAAAACTACTGGAACTCGTACCTCAAGAAGAGAGTGGAGGCGGGGCCGAGCACACCCGCACCGACGGCGACCAACTCCGCCGCTGACTCGGACGACTCCCAGTGCGTCAAGCCTGGGGACGGCGGCGCGGCGGCTGAGCCGGCGTCCGACTCCGCCGGCTCGTCGGAGCCGCGCGAGTCCTCGTCCGCGGACTCGAGCTGCCTGACGGGCCCACACCCGGCTGCCTGCAGGCCCCACGCGCCAGTGGCCCCCAAGGTCATGTTCGCGGACTGGCTGGACATGGACTACATCAGCGGGCAGGTCGCGGCAGCACCTGGTCTGGAAACTGCGGGCGCGGTTGGTGCGAGTGCGAGCCCAGGCGATCAGCATCAGGTCGATGGGCCATGCGGTGTCGTCGATGTGTCGCTGCACGGGTTCGGCGACAGCGGCGCCGGGTGCTGGGAGTTCCAGGAGCAGTTCGACGGCATGGACCAGATGCAGACGGGCAGCTTCTGCGACCTGCTCTCCATGAGCGACTTCTTCGCAGGCCTCAACTAGGCGCGTGGATTGGCCGCCGTGTCGGCTGGACTCCGTCACTTTAAATTTGATAGAGATCCCGGTGAAAGCTTCGTTTCTGATTTTGTAAATTATGTATTGTTGTGTACGTATAGGGGAATTTAGTACAAGCGCATAAGGTCAAGGGCCACGACGCCTGTTGCGACAATGTAAAATGTTGTTGTGTTTGTTGGGGTTTGCTTAATTTGAGATATAGCACGCTAGTACAGCATGCACCGACGGAAAGAGGAAAGAAAGAAGCGAAAGTATTAGGAGCGGCACGCTTGCAGCTCGCTATTGGTGGCATGGTTTGTTAATTAGAAAGTGAAACACCATCTTCTTGTGTTCTTTTTTCTTTCTTTTCTTTTTCGTCCTGGGAGTGATAGGGGCTCGTTTATTCTATTATAGCTACCCTCTTTTTATTTTTAGTATTGTATGGAATGATAATATACTCAAATCTCACTTTCATGAACCAGCTTTGAGGTGACAAGTTTTTATTTTTTGCTCCACTTCGACGATGTCGGGGACCATGCATTCTTGCTTTAGATTTCATTATATGAAATAATGCTTGAAAAACTACTTCTTATTTGATGAAATATTATATTTAGTAAACATATATTTTAGTAGATGTAATTAAGCAGTGTGTGTTGTGCATTTGTATATACATGACTATAAGCACTTGACCACTGGTGGAGCTTCATTAGGGCTAACATGAGCCTTGCCCTCCCGCAGTAAAGCAACCTTAATTCACCATTTAAATTGTGTTTTTGACAACCTTTTGTTTCTTTATCTAGCCCATGCTACAATTCAATAGTTGATGAGGTTTCGGTCCATGCTTATTTGCTATCAAGGCACGTCACTGATTACAAGTATAATGATGTATGCTTAAAGGAACAATGATCTAAAGTTAAAACAAAAGTCCTAATTCCACACAATAGTAGCCCTTGAGATAACGAAAAATAAATGAACTTGTATCAAGAAGGAGAGCTACGAAAATTCCCAAGCAAATGACAATTCCAAACCCATTACACAACAAACCTGTCATTCGAGCTACAAGACTCCTGAAGTTCAATTAGCAGGCTCTGCTCGCACAAAACTTATTTCCCGACCTCTTAAAAACCCAGCAGTTGTGTTATTAAACATTAGAATTCCAAAGTCACATACTAATTTTCTTTTTCGAATGAAAAGCGGCATCTTATATAGGCATATAGCCGAGCATGATTTGACATCTACAATAAGCAAGTCATGTCATAGTGGCCTTGACTTGTTTACAAATCACAGGTCACTGAACAAGGTTTGGTGTGTGAACTTTTACGGTTCTTATATCTCCTACCACTCAAGTGGCAAATATGACCACATAATCCGTTATATATCCTTCGCTGTCTCATTTTTATTATTATTTTATAAATCCTTTGCTATCTCAAGGTTTCTTTACTCAAAAAGATAATTGTCTATTTTCAGGTGTATGAAAAGATCAATGGATCTACTTCTATACATAAGCTGGTTATTATTCCACACACAATTATTCTCTTAATCGCCTTGCTTTGTGGTGCGTTGCTTCAACAAAAACTGCAAATCAATACTGATTTCAACATATTGAAACCGCACTGGCATGTTGTATCCTCTATGTTTCAATTATTACTATTTTGACAAAATGAATGAAATTTTTGGTTTAGGGTCCAAATATGAAACATTAGATTTCTTAGTTGCTTCAATCAATAATTTATGCAAACCACTCATGGAGTCCAAAAGCATGTTAATCTATTTTGCGTCGAATAATTTTATTTCCCGTTGCAACGCAGGGACACAAAGCTAGTCTATTAAAACATGTGACCATGTGCATCCAAGTATTTCCCATCGAGAGAATGATTTTTGTGGACACAGTGACATGTGTCCATCCTAGTTTTTTTATTAATTATATTAAATTTAAATATTGAATCTCTATTTATATTATTAAACATGTCAGACTAGTTGTAGATATGTTATCAAATCATAAATTGAAGTACAAAAATATCAAATTCGACAAATTCATCAAATTTAATAGAATTTCATAAATTTATCAAAATTTGGTATTTTTGTACTTTAATTTATAATTTTATAACATATCTACTACTAGTCTCACATGTTTAACAATATAAACAAAGATTCAATATTTAAATTTAACCATAAATAATAAAAAAGATAGGATGGACACATGTCACTATGTTCTCCGAAGTATTTCTCGAGAATGACTTTTGTGGGCATAGTGGCATGTGTCCACCCTAGCTTTTTTATTAATTATGGTTAAATATAAATATTAAATCTCTGATTATACAATTAAACATATCATACTAGTTGTAGACATGTTGTCAAATCATAAATTCAAGTTCAGAAATATCAAATTCGATAAATTCATCAAATTTAAAAGAATTTCATGAATTTGTCGGAATTTGATGTTTACGTGCTTCAATTTATGATTTGACAACATATCTACAACTAGTCTGACATGTTTAATAGTATAATCAGATATTCAATATTTATATTTAATCATAATTAATAGAAAAGCTAGGGTGGACACATGCCCCTATGTTCATCAAAGTATTTCTCTATATACTTAAATATGGATATTCATCCAGCCAAGTTATAGAGGACATTTTATCTTGCATATAAGAGTGGTAAAAATAGTTTTAACAATAAATCAATAATCTAGTTGCTTTTGATTAACACGAGAACAATGAGACTAAGTAAAGAACAAAAAATAGGATGACTAAGATTCTGATTTTTTCCCTTAATTTATCAAATTCAATCTGATATACTACATGTTTTTCTTTACATATATGTAGCTCCCTATCACGGAAAGATTTCAAGCTCTGTGGTTCATTCGAAATTTTTGACCATTGGATGCTTTCTCATACTCCATTTCACCGTTGGATTATTTATACCATACACGAGTCATATACTGAGCGTTCATTCCACGCTGATCTGTGGCTCTACCAATGTCTTCGCGTCGCAGAACTTACGGAGACCCGCTAGTGGGTTGCAACAACTAGTGTGAAGACAACGCGCACTCCGCTCGGGACGGAATTGTTGTTTCCTCATTCGTCGTCGTGATAGAGCCACAACGCGCACTCCGCAGCCCTTTCCGGCCACTCCTCCTCCCTCACCCAGCCTCGACTCGCCATGGCCGCTCCTCCTTCTCCTCTCTCTCGACCTCCAAAGCGCGGTTGCGCATCGTTCACGTCGGCCGGACCGGAGGAGCGGAGAACTACACATGTTGTTGCTCTTAGACCGAGCGGATCCGGAGGCGGTAGAATCTTCGTGAGGTCCGACCGAGCTTCATGGTTGGCGAACAGCCCGGTGGCCGAGCGAGCAACCGGACGGAATCACCGCAGGTCTGGTCCCACCCGGGACGTGCGCTCGGGGATTGATCTAGCCGTGCGACCTTGCCGTCGATGGAGAATAAGGAGGGCAATAGGGATGGCAACGGGGCGGGTTCGGGGCGGGTGGAGCAAAAGCCCGCCCGCGAACAAATTTGTTGCGGGTGAGAATTTGCACCCGCACCCGCACCCACGGGTGAGAATCCACACCCGCGCCCGTGCCCGTCGGGTTGCGGGTGGGTGGCGGGTGCCCACGGGTTTTGCATGAACATATCAGAATAAAAGATATATCTCTATGATTCCAGAAATCAGCACAATAAAATCAGCACAACAGCCAACATAATTACAGAAATCAGCACAACTTGATAATATAATAATAGTCTAACATGTCCAGACCATAGTTCTTACACATTCTCAAGTCTCAACAGGACAACACACAACAACCAACACAAATACACAAGCAATAAAATTCCACACAGTTGATAGTTCTTCTCACTAGGAAAATATTACAAGTCACTTATACAACATATTTAGCATAAATTCGGAAAGATAATGGCAAGTAGTGTGCTGATGACAAGCTTCACCCATAGCTTCAATCTTCAATCAATAACAGTTGACTCTTGATCATCCTAGAAAAAAAGAATGAAAATAAACATTGATTAGCAACTGTTCAGATTGACCAAATGAAAAAAAAACAGAATAGAAACAATAGAAGGGACAATATGTTACCATTGATTCCTCCTCATCCTCCATACAAGTCATGAGTGCATTAATAAAACAAGATTGGTCGCCTAACATGTCAGCCCGTGACCAAGCTTGCATACACATCAACCCTTCAACAGTTTTTGGTGCAAGTCTACTTCGATGTGGGCTAATTATCCTTCCCCGGTGCTGAAAACAGACTCGGATGCTACCGTTGTAACCGGAATAGCCATGATATCACGAGCAATCTTTCTCAAAGTTGGATATTTGACTCCTGCATATTGCCACCAATGAATAATGTCCAACTCTTGAGTTCTTGGCAAAGTGGGCTCCTCCAAATATAAATCAAGCTCAGTGCGCACATAAGTTGAATTCTCCTCTGGTTCCTCGGACAAGAATTTGTCAAATAAGTCAAACATGAGATCATCACCCTCATTAACACTTCTAGCAGCTGCACCTACACCATCGGTTGTTGCAATACCCTCCATAGAACCTTGGTATTCCAGCACAAGATCATACAACAAACTTCTAACTCTAGATACTTCACTTTACGTAGCTGGACCATCTTCTCCATAAACAGACATATAGAAAGCTTTCATAAATTTCAGTTTGTATCTAGGATCTAAAACAGTTGCTATTTCCATAAGGCCATGCACATCTTTCCAATACTTTGTAAATTTTTCCTTCATCAAGTTGGACATATCTTCTACCATAGGGATAGCACTAGTTCTCCACTTCTCTATAGCCAAGTAGATACCGCATATTTTAGGGAAAAACAGATTTGCTGTCACATAATTGGTCCCCGACAATACCTCGGTTGCATCATAAAAATTCTTCAATCTACCACAAAGTTCGGTAGCAAATGCCCAATCTTCTACGGTTGGCTTAAATTCAGCACAAAGTGGTTCTTCACTTGCAAGGCGCTCAAAAACAGTTTGATACTCTATTGCAGTGCTAAGCATAAGGTAGGTAGAATTCCATCTAGTCTTGACATCTAGAGCTATTCTTTTATTGTACTTAATGTTCATTTGGGCTATCTGTACGTTCAAAACGCTCATGTCTTTTTGGTGTGGCACTCCAAAACCCAACAGATTCGCGAACTCTTGTCAAGCCCTTTTCCATAACACTCATTCCATCTTTCACAATCAGATTTATGATATGAGCAGCACAACGCATATGTAATAATTTACCACTTAGCATGAGTGAAGGAAGGGGCATCTTATCTTGCATCTTTTTCATCAAATTGTCGTTGGTGGTGCAGTTGTCAAGAGTAATAGTCGACACATTCTTCACAATCCCCCAATCTTGCAGCACATCATGAAGAACATCACTTATTATGTCACCTGTATGTGGATGTGGCACATACATGAACCTACAATGAATGAGCAATCAACATATATAACATATAGAGTTGATGTCCTTAAAAAAAGAATAGAAATATGCAAGAAAGTAAATTGTTACCTCAACAGAAAACTTTTTAGCTTCCATTGATCATCAATAAAATGTAATGTCACAGCCATATATCCTTTCCTTTGATGATTTGCCGACCACATATCGGTAGTAACAACAACTCGAGATTGGCACCGGTGTAGAGATTTCACCAAAGAAAGCCTATGCACCTCAAACATAGCAAGTATATCCTTTTTGATAGTGTTTCTGGATACACATTTAAAAAGTGGCTGCAGATGCTGTACAAAATTTCCTAAATCCAACATGATCAACCATGGATAGTGGATACTCATGGATACATATCATCAAGGCAAGCTCTTTCCTAGCTACTTGCTGATCAAAAACATACTTCTCAACTACTACCGCCCCATTTTCATCTTTTCCTAACTTCAAGGTTGATTGTTTAAGTCCTTTTCTAACCGATCGATCTGGACAACAACCAAGATGACCCCACTGGTGAGTTGTACCAGCACTACTACCTCCAACTAGAAGCTTTTTACACCAATTGCATTTAGCTTTCGGTAATCCATTCACAACCACTTCTTCAAATTCTAACCGGACATCAGATTTAAGTTTCTTCTTCCTCTTACCCCTAACATCCATATTTTCATCTACATTTTCTATCACAACAACATCATCACCTTCGATTCAGGAGGCGTTGTGGCGGTAGTACCGGGTGATGGCGTAGCCGTGGCAGCACCACCTTCACTCGATGATGGCGTACCAAGCAGCACTTGAACATGGGGTACCGGTGTCGGCAGCACTTGAGGATGGCGAAGCTCCTGCAGCTGGCCTTGGCCTCTTCAAACC